>WEKY01037938.1:110155-127839 GCA_013390045.1 Picathartes gymnocephalus | reverse complement strand
CTTTTCCAGTCAGAGAGAGGAAATCATATTGTACAACTTCCCTGCATATCACAAACACACATCACACATGTATAAACATAGTGGAGTAAGTGAGCAAATTGCAACAAATGCACTGCCTGAAGTCAGTTTGCATAATGAATTCACTAAATCCTACTGAAATTAAATCAGAAATGAACCCTAGTTAGAGAATACTTTCAAACAGATTAAATTCTACAAGACTCATTTGATCCGTTCCAGACAGAATGAGTTATGAATGTACAAACATTTTTTGTACTCACTGAAACCAGCCACTAAGGTTTTGGAATCTGCCTGATCTTTAGAATATCTGAGGACACTCATGTAGAGTTACACCTGCTGGGGTTTTCAGGTGACTAACATTTTGATTTCAGTGCAAAGCAGAGAAAAAAGTTTCTACATGTAATTTCCTTTGGTTGTAGACGCAATTATTTTGAAGCCTGAAGAAAATATAACACATTCCCCCAAGACACCTGCTTTACAGATTGTACTCTCACAGAACTTTACCATGAATTATTAACATTTCAGTGTACATTCCTATGCTTTAGCTCTAGTGGTTCCCTATAAACTTGACTGAAAGAAGAATTAAAGGGCCAGGTTTTAAGGAATGAATGGTGGGATCTTAACAAACGCCTCATTGCCTTAATCCTATTGAAACCACTGTGAATTAGGCACCAAGGCTCTCTAAAATCCTACTAGGCTTCTGCCTATATAAATCTTATTTGTTAGGGCAGTTCTGTAAATTACCTAATACCACCCTGCCACTGTTTGGAAAAAGGCTTGTAAATATCTGCTGCAAGATTGCAAAGTAAAACAAAGTAGCTTAAAGAAGACTTAAAGCATTAGTAGGAAATCTGGATATTTGGAGCTTAGGAAACTCGGGGGTATAAAGGGATTACACTAAAATCTTGGTCCTAGTTTTTGCAGTTGGAAGTTGGAAAGTTAAAATGCAGGAGGGAGAAGTTTGGCAAGGGAGAACAGAGGATCCCAGGGTTAGGGCAGCTGACAGATGGCTGTCCTTCACCCCTGTCCCACCTTTGCTGCTGATTTCTCTGTTATCCTGGCCCATGCTTTTCATGGGGTCATTCCTAGTGACAAGTTCTGCATCTCTGAGTAGCTGACTTCAGACACCTTGAGTCTGACTTGGAGCAGTGCCGAGCACTCAGAGCTGCAGCTGACAGTAATGGGAGATGTTTCCAGAGATGTGCAACTGAAAACAAAAACTATGAATAAAGGTCAGGCCCTCTCTTTCTGAAATTCAGGACATAAAACTAGGGGATCCTGCTGACCAAACTCTTCGTGCCTCAGCTGTTCACCTGCAAAAATGGAGTAAAAATACTCACATGGGTGAGATAACTGCAAAGATTGCAAGGATTTACTACGTGATATTAGGGATGTTCTCAGAATCACAAGAAAGCTCAGGAGAAAATTAGTATTTCTGATTTCAGAGCAAGGTTTGAATACTATTAAGCAAAGTTGTGGGGTCACACACTGACTTATTATGAGAATTCAAAATATTGAATAAATGCTCATTAAGTGAGCACTGTCCATTCTGTGACCTGAATGCAGTCAGAAAGCATGAAAAGAAAAATGTGTTCCTGTTATTAGAAGTGTACTGAAATGCATTCACAAGAGGAGACCATACTGAAGTTGCCCAGGCAACTACATTCCCAGTGTTGGCTTATGTTTTTATATTTGCCTTAACATCTTTAATAACTTTCTTATAATATAGTTTCTCCATGGTCTTTATCACATATATATTAGCTTATATTGCAGCTGAAGTCTAAATCTATTTCCACTCCCAATAATGTGGGATAATTCAACTTTTACCCAGATTTCACTTTCTAAAATGTAATTAACTAAATCATAGGAGCTCAAACCTCTTGGCTTCAAGAGCATCTTACAAAAAACCCCAAAAAACCCAAAACAACTTTCAATGTCCAAGAGGTGTCAAGCCCTTATCCAGTACCTTAGGCAAAGTGAGGGATTTTTCAACAAGCAGCTCCCTGGCAGAAACAAGAAATGGCTGCCCAGGGTGCCAGCATCCAGTGTGGGATGGGATGAGGCTGAGTGCCCAGCTGAGTCCCAGAGCTTGTAGGAAGCTGGTGGCCTGAGAAGCCCTTGGGAGCTTCCTTCCAAATAGAGATATGGACAAAAAAGCAGTCCTAACATCAGCACAGCGCTGGCAGTAATAGAGCGTATCTCCATAACCCCAAGCTGCACCAGGGGAGGTTCAGGTTTGACATGAGGAGGAATTTCTTCACAGAAAGGGATGTCATGCATTGGAATGGGCTGTCCAGAGAGGTGGTGGAGTCGCCACCCCTGGAGGTGTTCAAGAAATGACTGGATGTGGCACTCAGTTGCCATGGTTTAGTTGACAAGGTGCTGATCGGACAAAGGTTGGACTCGATGATCTTAAAGGTCTTTTCCAACCTAAATGATTCTGTGATTCTGAGATTCCACTGTGGGACTTATATGTCAATCACTCAGTATCTGCCTCTGGGTCAAATGCCACAAGTTGTCCACCCTTGAATTAGGTGAGGAAGGATTATCAGTGGAAAATGAAGGGTTTTTCTCAGCAAAAAATAAATTAATAGAAAGTACATCTTATCTGGCAAATTAATGAATGCACAATTACTGTGTCAGGGAAAAGCCCCCTAAGATTTAATCATTTAATATGTACAAAAAAGCTACTGAACAGAGAATTACTTTGTTCAAAGGATCAGCTATACCCTTGCCTAGTTTTTGTCAGCTCCACAGCTACCCTGGAACATCAGAGCTGGAATAGCAGGGCTGCTGCAGGGCAGAAGCACAGGGCGTTGATAAAAGTGGAGCAAAGGAAAGGCAGAAATCCTGTTTAGCACTTTCCATGCTCTGTATAACTGAGCACTATTTCACTGCCACTGGCAGTAAAATGACCTCCTGTTTACACCACAGTACTTGAAGCTTGTGGTTTTTTTTAAAAAAGCGTGCCCATCTCCAATTCTGATTAACTTCTCCAGGGATTTCTGTGCTGCTCAGCTTTCACAAATGGATTTCCAAAGAGCAGAACTGCTTTGAATGGTACCCCTCAGAGGTACTCAGCATCCTGTGCTGTCTGTTGCATCTGACAGCAAGAAGAGTTTAGAGACAAGTACCAAAGAGAGGTTGAAAACTTACAGGTTGGGGATATCAGCATCAATGATACCATACTGCATGAAGCTGAGAGAAAATGAATCATATGTGAAAGATGCAACTGGGTGCAGATAACAAGGCAGAGCAACAAAAAGCACATTTTGCCCTCTGCAGGGACAGTTCAGAACTACGGAAGAGAAGCAAGCAAGCCCTGCCAGTGGGGCCACTTACTGCACTTTGTGAGATGGGGAGGCTGACCTTAGCTTGGTAAGGCTCCTTCAGTTCCAGAGCAGGTGCTTAAAAGTTACAGTATTACCTGCTGTGGTCAGTGCTTCTCCTTCTAAAGGGATAAGAAGCCAGTGAAGCCTCATGAACACAGATACTTCCAATAAAATTACCTCCTGACCTAGTCCAGTGCCTTTTCTGCCACCTCCTCCATTTCTGTCCTGTGGCAATGCACATTTCCACAAGGGCTGCTGCAAAGTTAGCCTAAAATCCCATCTGCTTTGGGAATAGTAGGGACTATAAAATCCCCACCATCTCACAAAAGCTAACACAAGATCTACATTTCCACTGCCTTCCTGGCAAACATGTATCAGGTTTGGCCCAAAGAGACAACCACATTTTCACTTGGCAACAAGGTCTCTTCTTCCCTACACTGACAGCCTCTTCACTTCCATTCTTAAGTGGCAGAGGGACAACGTCCTTCCTCCAGACCTGCCAACAAGACCTTCTCTTTTGGCCACCTACACTGCCTCCATGAAATATCTCTTCAGATCACTCTGTCTTGACTATCAGCTCTGCACCTGTGCTTTGTGTACCCCTTGGAGAAGTAACTTTCTTCTGGAGATAATTCCCAGACACAGAGGTTTAGGAGGCAACACAACAGTTCAGCAGCAACCAGCCTACGTAGCCATGGTAGGAAAAATTTGCCGCCTGTGCCTGACCAGAAAATTGTGTCCCTTCTTATACCCCAGAGATTTGAGAAAGGCAATGCAAATATTCATGATCTCCACAATAGCAAGAGCATATTTAGATTTGGAGAAGGCTCTCATCAATGAAAGTGTATGACAGTGTACCACCAAGGTTCTTGCCTCTTCTCAGGCTCCCCATTAAGTGCAGTCTGAAGGCTCTGATCTCTTTCTTTAGCCCATCCTGGTGTGGGGCTTATGATCAAGACCCTGTTGAAAGCCTCCCCATCTGGAGATACTCCAGGGCAGCAGCCAAGAGCCTGAACTTCATGAGCATAGCACAAGCTCAGAATACAGGACCTACGATAGCACGGACCTGCTTTCTTCTTCTACCTTATGGTCTGTTCTTCCTTATGAGATCCTCCCACGGAGTCCTGTAGGCAGATACATGTCCCACCCCACAGACACAAAAAAAAATGGACTGGCAAATAAAGCAAACAAATTATTTTCATTACTCAAACTATTTATTCCAGGTGAGGAGAAGGGAGGGGAAGAAGAGAGGAAAAAAACTATCCTTCTTCTGTCATTTCTGGATTAATTCATTCACAAGGAATGTGAATGCTAGTTTAAAAGCTATTGGTTGTATACAGAGAGGATAGTCAAAATTACTGCAGCAGATTATTGCACTTTCTTCTGTGCCTCAGTTTCCTCACAATACAAAGGGAGTAATAGCAAGAGTGTTCCAGGATTGATTTGTTAAGGATCTAACCTCCAATATCAGTGAGAAGTGTAGCACTAGTTTCAGTGATAACACCTTTGGCCCATTTTTTTCCCCAGTTATCTTGCAGCCTATCATTCATAGGCACAAGTCAAAAGTAATGTGACTCATGTATTACATAAAAAGCCTGTCTTACAAGCATCTTTCTGGGCACATGCTAAGGGTGGAAGGAGCAAATGTAAAATGGAGACTAGTTCTGAAACCTCAGCAGATGCCTTTTAATAGCCTTCATTGTATCTTTTTTATCTTGAAAGTGTCCCCTAGCTCAGCTACTACAAAGGACAGAGATCACCGAGTGGGTAGCAATTCAGTATTTTCCTGTTATCCTAATTTCAAGCACAGCAAAATGCCTTATTTACCACACACCACTCAAACCCATCACTGAATGCAGAATACTGATTTCCTCATGGTCTTCTTCTGTGTTGCTATTTTGACATAATATCTCATTGCTTCACGAGCCTTAATGGATATTCTCCCAGGGAGACAGGTGCGGTTGTTATCTCTGTTTTACAGACACTAAAATCAAACAAAGAGAGGCTAAGGTCAAAATGGCCAGAGCAACAATGAATTTTGGGTTCCTAATTTGTGATGCCTCAGATTAGTATTTCCCCAGCTCCGTGTGTGTTGACAGCAAACCTCCACACAATACCAGCTCTGCAATTCTGCAAGTCAGACCCCAGGTGTCTCAAATTGAGAACCCAGAAAATGAGAGCACACCAATTAGTGACCACCCATGGAAAACCTCATTTACGTGGCCTTTTCATATCACATAGGAACTTGTGACAAAAGGCAGAAAAAAGCCTAATTCTTCAGGGCAGTATTCAATTGCCAAAATATGAGACCATTCTTCTGTTTTTGAACAGCCCCCTGCCCAATTCAATACATAACCTTCATCACTGGCAGTAAATGAAACAGGAGACCTATAGAAATCAGCTCCGTTTATGGCAAAACTCATTCATTCCCTAAGTATATTCCATTCTGTGCACTGAATGAGACAGGGATCCTACTGAAAAAAAACCAAAAAAGGTACCAGTGTTTGATCTTATAATTAAGAACTACATTTTTATGTCTATCCATGAGAGAAGACAAATTAAAGATGGATAGGCAATCCTTTTAATTAATTTTCTGTATTCTAAGTGTTTGACTTTGAAAACTAAATGTATGCTTAATAAAGGTGTTTAATCTTTTCTTTTAAATGTAAACTAAAAAAGGAGCAAAATAGGAAATTTCATCATTTGAAATCATAACATTCTCCTCCTTTATATTATAAAGGTGCAACTGTTACCTATTAAATGGTTGCAAAATTCTTTGCACTTTAAAAGCTTTATTCCTCTAATCTCAACAGACAAATAAATTAAAAAACCACAGTGTCTATTTGAAGAAGACCCCTACCAAGAAAACTCTTGTCCAAAGAGGAAAATCTCAGCAAAGTTTGATGTAGATGAAAAGATTGTCTTTGACTATTGCAATTTATCTCACCTCCCAGAAACTGGGTAATCCTGACTATAGGCAGGGTGTCTTGTTCCCCCTCTTGTGTTGTGAGAAGACTCAGGAATAAACAAAGGATATCTTCCTAAGGGTTATACGGATTTAGCATGAGATATTGGAAGATAGCACAGATCAGTTTTAGTTCTTCTATATTCCCATGCAGCAATAGCTCTTCTGCTGCATGAGAATACATCCAGAGAAGGTGAATATTATATCTCAGTATGTTTTATTCTGTATTCCCAGCAACCACTAGGACACATCATAATGGCAGCAGAGGGGATTAAGCACTGAAGGTGACTTCCAGTAGGAGTATAGCACTCTGGTTGGGAATTTCTGAGTGACTGCCATACAAATGCTTTGAGACAATTCATGTCAGACAGGTAGAAGAAGCTACCAATTGATAAATTCCTTCTAATAATTCTTCTGTGAAGATGATGAAAAGGGCACCTCGGTGTGGAGTTCCAGCAGATGTTTGTGTTCAGGAGATAGATGTTGGAGCTAAGTCTAGGAAGAAGATGAGATGTCTTGGTGAAACCATAGTCTTAAGTCCACTAGAAAATATGGATAGAACTGGGCACCTCAGTACCATAATACACCAAGTGAATGTCTTTTGAACCTGCCTGTAACAAAAGCTGAAGAAAGAGTGACATCTAAACTCTCTGGGTTTAGGTATCTTGCTCTGGTTATTGGGGAGGTGTCTTCTGGTTTGAATTCCAAGCCCTGGACTCCTGCACTGAAAGAACTCTAGTTCCTCTCTGACAGCATGCAGTAGATAGGTATTTATTCACTATCTCAGTGGATGCACTAGCTTCCCTAAATTATGGAAGATGTTGATTCAACTCTCTACTGTACCTGAAAAGATTTCAAGTCTTACCTCCCTCCTATAAAAGACTGTTTAGAGCAAGATGCTCCTAGTTTTTCCTGCTTAAGCTCCTTGGCTTTTTCCATGGAAGAATTAAATAATCATCAGGCCAGAGACAGAGAGCATGCAGAAGTAAATACCACTTTATATCCTACTGGTTAAGCACAGTCCTGTAAGAGGACAGACTGGGTCCAGTTTCTCTTTCAGTGAATATTTTATAATAATCTTATGAAATAGTGTTGAAAGGGCACAAGAGACCATTTAGTCCATGTGCTGGTCCAGAGGTACTTCCTGCAGCCCTTCAGTGATTTGAGCTGCCATAGTTTACTCAGTATATCCCAGTGCATCACAGTCTTTTTGGACACTCCATTAAAGACCATTACTCCTAATTTTATGCATCATAGGCAGCAGGAACAGATTGCTCCTATTTTCTTGCACTTGCCAGAGTAGCATCTGGACCACTCTCAGCCTTATTCCTCTTAGGTCAAACAACCCTAATTATTTCAGTCTTTTCTCCTTTGACCTCAAGCAATTCTCACAATTCCAGTCTACACCCTCTCACTGGACCATGCTTCCTTAGAGTACAATACAAGACTAAGGCAGGACATTTCAGCTGAGTCCTACATGTGCACATCAGAGCTGAAGGCTTATGAGATGTGTCTGACAGCCTGTGCTCCCACTTGGACAGCCTGGTAAGATGGTGCTCCCCTTCCTGGCAACAGGACAACATTCTAGACTAACACTGAACTTGGTCCTCTAGAGACCCCGTCTCCCCTCCTGAAGGACAGCCCGTGGTCTCCCATGAAGAACTGACTACAATTTATTAATCATTCCCATGGAGAGCACCTCACATTCACTCTGATGCTGTTCAAACCAGGTCCCTGGTTTGACAAGCTTTTCTTGAACTACAGGGGTTTCCCCCAGCTTATACTTGGTTTATGCCATCTGCAGATTTTATAAAAAACACTTCCTTCTGGACAATTACCCAGGTTAAAATTATAATATAAAGTACAATGTATTTAATGAAAATATCAAGCACTAGCAGGCCACAGCACAAGCTTGTGGCAACCTGCTCAATAGTCTTCCATTTCTACAGGAAATCAGTGAGAATTGCTCATTGAGTAAAATTATCTACACCAGTTCTGGATCCCTGCTGTAATGCCTTCCTTTGGAATATGTTTCTTTGCTTCATTTATGATAAAAGACTGTAAGATAATGTCAAAATCCTTACAAATGACAAGGTATGACAACTGCTTCCTCTGTATCCACAAGGCTTGTTACAGAAGAAAGCTAAATTACTTTGACATGATCTATTCTTGACAGATCTGTGCTGGCTCCTAATAATCTCCTTTATTTGATTATTTCCACCATTTTTTTTTCTCGAGGAATGAAGTTAAACTGGGTAGTCTGCAATTTCTTATCTTCTGCTTGTTTTCAGCCTTCTGACATCTCATCCAGCCCTCATGAGTCTTCAAAGCATTCAAAGCTTATGGCTCAGAGATTGCTTCCCTCACCTTTGTAAATAAGCTAGGATGACTTGAAAGAACAATCTTACATCAGTACATCCTGATTTGTTCTGCCCTTTTCCTAGATCCTGATCTTCCTCCTTTGTGGCTCCTGTTAACTGTTACAGCCATCAACTTGAAGCTGATCATGTTACTGAAGATATGCAAAATGGGCATAAAATGCTTTGGCCTTATTGACAATACTTGATGTAAATCTACAGCCACAGCTCTTCCCTCCTCTCCATGAGCACCATAAACAGAGAGAGGATGATATTATTTCACTCTCTTGCTCTGCTCAATTATTATTTGTCTGTGTATTGAGCTGATTATGGCTTATAAAAGGACCACCTAGGCATGCCAGTAAACAGCCTGTGAACGTTATGGGGGCTTTACAGTTGTAAGTGTAATTGTCTGAGGGTTTTAGGCACCTCCCCACTTAGCAAGGAAGAAAGCGCTAAAGTTCTACAGCCTATGACAGACACCACTAAGAACCTAGTTCAATTTAGAACAATCCCTTATTTCTCAGTTCAGAATAATGGTAAAATACTGTGATACATTTCAGACTCCTCTTGACAGTCACATCCTGATTAAAAAGTAATGAAATTCTACAAGATAAAGCATTGTCTCATGGTATCTCTTCCTGATTTGTGGAATCATACCAGTCAAAGGAAGAAAACAATGAATATAAGTAAGAATTAACTGAACTTTAAATGAGCATTTGCCAGAAGTTCCTATGAGCCAATGGGGGTAATTTTTCACTAATTTGTCTTTTCTTTTTTTCCTACAGAATCTTGTACACTGGCATCATAATGGAGGATTCTTTTTGCTGCATATCCAGTTTTAACATATAAGAGCAAGCTTCAGGTATTGTTTCACATATTAACTTTGCTAACTATTCTCTGGAAGTTATCCAACTTCCATTTACTTCATGGAGATTTCAGCTGGCTTCAGTTCTTCAGTTATTTTGGGGGGAGATCTTTTTTACCTTGCTCCATTTGTCCTTTCCTTAGGGTTTTATCCCTTCCAGCTGGTATTCTGACTGGAATGAAGGATACAAGGGAAAGGCCATTTGCCAGTGCTGTGCCTTAGGCAGGACCGGTTGTATCCATATCATGATTTTGACTGCAATTTTAACGGTCAACATTAAACATCAATTTTCTGTTGCAGTTGTCAGTCCTCAAAACTCTATGTAGGACTTGAAATTCTCCTGGGTTTTCCCTGGAAAATGCAAACAGCAGGAAGGGTTAAACCCACAGTTTTTCATCTTTGATCAGGCAGTCTTCATTCTTACAGATCATCTCAGCCTGTGTAATCCAAGTTGTTGCAAGCTGCCAGTCCGACTTTTCCAACATGACAAGCTAAGAATTAAAATGTTAACGCTAGGTAAGGTGAAAGTTCACAGTTCTAAGGAACACAGTGAAGTGTCCCTGCTGGGGGTAAAGTTTTGGTCCAGCTTCTAAATGCCCCTTTGCCTTAGTTCCCCATCGTTCCAGTACTGTCTCTCAGCTTCACCACTCTTCTCAGGCACAGCCAAGCAGGTGATGCCCTCCTTGCATTTGCTCAGCAGGTGCTTTCCAGAAGTGGATTTCACTCTTACATGAAACCAAATGGCTGCAATTTTACTGTCAGCAAAACAGCAACTGACACCTGTTTCTTTACGTCTACCCTTCCAAACCTAGAAGACTTTTTTGTTAAATTATTTATAAATGCACCACTTAATGCCTTACTCTTAAAGTTGTGGGCAGACAGAAGGTGGAATAATACAAGGAGAGAAATGGTCAGCTCAAAACCATTGAGGTTTACATCCTGCTGGTTTGAATTTGAATTAATATAAATGACTGGCCTCTTCTGCAAGAGAGCATAGCATAGTTCCATGGTGCCCACCCTGCACACCCTGGAGTACTTAACATTGCAGATTTATAAGGCCATTGGATGCTATTAATAAAATAAATAGATTAGACTCCACTCAATAGTCTGAGGAACTGAATGTTAATTGTTAAGTCTTAACAGTTATAAGAATAATCGGAACTGTAAATTATTCTGTACACCACCGATTATTAGAAATCATCCCAATGCATAAACAAATTGAGGTTCCTGAGAGCACAGTAGCACTTCTAGGTAATTATGAGAAGGATGGAATAAAACAAGCTTCAGAGTGGGGTTCAGATCCAAACGCATTCCCCTGCACCCCTGAATTTTAGGGGCATTCAAACCAAGTAAGTGAGACTCTTTTGGAGCCTTTCAGCTTTACTAATTACCAGCTCTTACAGAAAGGTGTATCCTCCAGAGAGAATGCCTAAATATTGTGAGATGTCTCAGCTTTCTATAAATAGAGATATACTGTGATTATGGCTGGAATTAATTCAAGAAACTTCAGATGTAAGATGAGTAATGAACGGGACTGACATTTATTGGTCATAATTTAAGAGATTGTAAGTACATCCTGGCTTCCCTTTGGAGACGTAAATGCCAACCATCCCTTGTTGGCAGGTTCAGGACATCCTGTCCTGGGCCAACAAGACATCTGTAGCACAGCCTGCCACCCAACAGTGGCATTAGAAGCCAAGGGACAAGCCTGGAAGGAGCAGGAACCATCAGGAAAGCAGAAATGCTGACGCTACTTTGTACTGCATGCATTGCTCCTGTTGCAGCCATACCCTTCCCAGCTGCTGTGTCTGGGCAACCTTTTACCTAAGCCAACAGCAAGGTGGGAAGTGAAGATGTACCACTTTGCTGCCTCTTTCTAGGGTTGCTCGTTTTTTTCAGCTGCAACTCTGCCCAACTGGAGGAGAACTAGGGCAGATACAAAGGCAACTGGAGCGCAAAGAAGGAACCCAGTTTTCCTTCAACTACCAGCGCCAGGAAAGGTGAAGGAAGCCAGACCCTGGCAGTAGTGGCTGATGCTGTCAGCAGGAGTTCCCAAGAAACACAGTGTAATGCAGGGCTGGGACCCAGCTGGGGAAGAGAAGGAGCAGCAGGAGGACTGCATGGTCAAGGGAGCAGGGGGAAGGCAAGGCACAGAACAGATGGGGAGAGGAGACAGAATGAGTAACAGGCGGAGACAGCAGGATCAGTGTAACTCCAAAAGCACAAATTCCTTTTGCTGTATTAAAAACAAATCACTATTTTCATTACAATATTCCTTCACCCCATACACATATTGTAGGCTGGATCCCTGTGGTGGCTGGGGAGGAGCTACCACTCTGGTGAATAGCAGGGTAAAAACTAAGTTGTAGCCCTACTCTCAGGCACTGGTCTATTGTAATAAAGCCTGGGTCTGGGAAGAAAATCAATGGTTTGTTTTGAAGGAACTCAAGGGGCTAATAAACATCCTAGCACTGCAGGGGTGACTAAGGATGGATAAAGCAGAGCTTTTCCTGTCTAAAGCATCTCTCACTTGTGGACTTCTGAATCCCATTTTTTTCCCCCATGCTAATTGTTTAGTTTCCAAATTAAAGAAGTATCTTGCAGAGATGGCCATAACAGTCAGAGAATGTATGCTTAGATCAAGTCAGAAAGCAGGTTAATAGCACTGCTAGAAAGACAAACAATCTCTCCCTAAACCAATTCCTATATACCGGCCTGTGATGCTCACAACCATGAAAAGCCATCGAGTTTTACACATGCACTCAGCGGGTGATAGAAAGAGCCCTAAGGAAATATAAACACCTTCTCCACATGAGGCCATCAGAGCTGTGAGGTTACATGTCACCTCCTGGTGTGCTCAGGAGGATCTTGGAATTATAAATTAAATGAATGTGGATGGATTCCTGACTTTGATTTTGGACTTCAGATGCTGAAAGGTGTTTCATCTGGGTACCTGCTCTGGTACTCCCACAGCAAGATATTCTACCAGCAAGCATTTGTACCTTCCACCATGCCTTTCTGGATGACCAACCTCCTCTTATCAGCCGAACATTCCTCTGTGTAGAGCTACTGGGCTATGGTTGTTTCTTTACAACACTGAGCACCAGGATTACAAAACTTAGATGCAGGCAGGTAAGGACTGCTGCAAAATCTACCTCTGAGACCTGTTAGACTCACAGCAAACAGGGGAATCACACAGTGACTTCCAAAGGACATCAAAACAGAGAGCTGCCATCAAAAGGTTTCTCATCCTCAGGTGTCTTTAGAGCACTGTCATCAGAGCTATTGTTCATTTTCAAATCCAAAAAAGCCTTCCCTGTATAAGGAGGAAGCCCAAAGCAACAAAGGAATCCCAAGTCGTTTATGTTCAGGAAGAGGACAACGGGAGGGTTGTACAGAAGGAAGGATGCATGGCCATTTGCTCAGAGCAGGCACTGAGCAAATGGCAGTCAGCAATGCACCAGCCTTCCACAACCATGCAGAGGCCTCAGCTTATAAAGCATGGTGCTAACAACACCAAGGTTGTGGGTTTCATCCCATACGGACCATTCACTTAAAAGCTGGACTCTGTGATCTTTGTGGGTCCCTTCCAACTCAGAATATTCTGTGATTCTGGTGCTTTTGCTTCAAATTATCTCAGCCAAAAGCAGAAGCAACCTTCAGGCTATAGCTGCTGTTTTTACCTGTTAATACACCAATCCCTCAGCAGATAAATGTCTGCTTGGCAGCGATTAGGCAGAACCCACTTCTGCCGCATGTCCTTTGCCACGGACAGCACATGGAGCACAGGAGTCACTATGAGGAGCCTCACAGCACAAGCACAGCAAATCCAAGCAGGAATACACATCCTTCATTTGCATCATGCAAGACTATCAGCCTGCCTTCATCTTGCAAGGGGCAATGGGCTTCATTCACCTTCTCACTAGCACAAGAAGGCATTGCAACTTGGCAGCTGCCAGCAGTGAGATATTCCTGCTCTCTGGGAAATGGGGAGAGCGAAATATAATGTTTGTGCAGGACGATCCTGGGATGGCATCACAGAATCCAAATCAGATAATATTCTGAATTGAAAGGGATCCACAAGGATCATCAAGTCCAGCTCTTAAGTGAATGGCCCACCCAGGGATTGATCCCACAACCCTGGTGTTAATAACACCATGCTCTAACCAACTGAGCTAATCTCAGGGTTGAGCACAGCTGGTCTGAAATGAGAGTAGATTTGAGAAAACTCTTCACTTTCTCCTTCTAGTCAGTCAAAGCCACATGACTGAAGGAGGAGTCCCTCTCATCCTCATGCCCATCCACAGTCGATGCCCACTCTCTCAGACATGGCATGGACAGAGTCTGGAGCTACAGCTCACTTCCTTGTCCTGAGGCAGGAGCAGCTCTGAGATCATCCAGGCAGCCCCAGCATTGGGCCAGGACAAGTCCTCAGATAATACATAGTGGTTCCTTGGGCTGCACACATGCCCCCAGCCTCACACAGAAGATTCAGTGCAGCCCTCTGGGCAGGGATGCCTCTGCACACCAGCGGGTACTGCCTCACTGGTTTTTGCTGGGACTTTGATTCAGGAGCAAGTGACCACAAACAATTTGGATCCACAGACTGGTTTCTTTCCCACTAAGCACTACTGCTGTCCTTCTCCCACTGGAATCTCTGCCTGCAATTAGTTCCCTAGAAGGAGGCTTGTCTGTGCCATTAAGAGCAGTTGCATTACATGATCTAGGAGAAATCAATGTCTCTAATAGTCAGCAAAGGCAGTGGAGGAGAGGGTGATGGGAGGGGTGTTTCTCTGGAGACTCCCTTCTCGGTAGAAATCCCAGGGGTATTGCCCCAGGAAGAGAAATAGTAAGGACCTGGAATAATTAAACTCCCATGGAACAATTGTTTACTGGAAGAAGTACAGAAGCTGCTCAGTGTCTCTCAGAAAGGCAGAGGCAGTGGCTAGACTCTCCCTAGGTGCAGATGAAATGCCTCTGTCCTGAAGTCAGCAGTCTGTGGTGATTTACACCATGCTGGCAAGTGAAGGGAGGAGGGGTGTGGATAGACACCTTTCCTTTAAAATACCCCTTTTCCTCTATCCACAGTGGTGTTTAAAGGTAAGGCCACGCCTTGCAAGTTTTGAAGCATCTGGATTGTGCAGTATAATTAAGTTATCCTAAATGAAGCCTGAGACATTTTAATATCATGAGGCAAGAAAACCTTAACTCTACATGCATCTTCCTCTCTCGCTTTTTCTCCTTCTTGTACACCTCTGCAGTTCCTGGAATGACAAGCCACCTCACCGGCTGGCTGTATTTGCTGGAACCGTTCCATATATGCTTTTGCCTTCTCCAATTGCATTAAACTGCATCTTTAGAGGTACAGTCCTATTTATTCATGCTGCTCGTGTGGAAGGGGGAAGAAGTGCAGACTGCCTCTTCTCCCCTCTCCCTCCTTTGATTTGATGGGTGTGGCAGGTTTAAACCTTTGCAGCCGCTGGCTCTCCGGCGCTGGGGTGAGGAGGAGAGGACGGAACGGGAGGGAAGCCGTTGTCTATGGCTGGTGATGAATGAGACTCATCTCACCCACAAGTGGGAAACCTGCTTGCGGGTTATTGTTTAATCACTCATGCAATCCAATACTGAGCACATACCCCTATAATGTACATCTGTTCTAGGATGCAGTGCATGCAACACTTGCATTTCTAGGCACCTATCTCACTGCCCAGCCCTGCGTGTTACCAACTGCATCTCTTGCTGGCAGGAGAGGTTGAGTTCAGTTTTTCAGATACAGCTCGACCCAGCCTTTCAGTTATGCTACCTCTCAGCTGAATATTTTGTGGGCTCAGATTCAGAACTGCAGTCAACTGTAGGCAGAAATGACAACACTTAGCTATCTACATCTCTCATGGGCGGGCACAGTCAGTCACTCAGTCAAATACTTCACTCTTCACACTGGCATCGCACCCACAAGAAAGAATAATCTGCCAGGTATGAGTGTGTGAACATATTTGTCTCTGAGGGGTGGGAGGACAGACACACACAGGCACACCTAGACACAAATGTGAAGAGATTTCTTCCACGCCCAAGCCTGTAATTTCAACATTTTGCTCTTTAGCTGCCAGAAAGGCGGGACACCAGGGACTTCCCCTGAAAAATAATTTGAGGAGAGCTGTCTTTATTTTGGGAAGGAAGCTCCTGCCAGTACTGAAGAACCCATTCCATCTTTTTCTCCCTGTGTAAGGTCTGGATGGGGACAGAGGAACAGCACAAGCTGAAAACCGAGGTTTTTTCTCCTCCCAATCAGAGCTTTGTCCGGGTGTATCATCAGCTTTCCCGAGCGAGCTGCTGCACTGCCAGCTTGGCAATTGTGGTGTGTGTTCAGGTACAGGAGCAGCAGCTGGGCTCGGAGCCCAGCGGGATGCCCGAACAGGCTCGGCGGGCACGGTGCGGTGGTGTGGCTGCGTGCGGAGCGAGCGCACGGTGTGCCTGTGCGTATCCCTGTAGGACAGAGGCGAGCGCGGGCAGAGCGGGGCCGTGCGCTGCTTGTGCACGCGCAAAGGGGTGTGTTCCATGCGGTGCCTCCGCGCCCGAGTGGGGACACGGGGCTCTGTGCGAGCGAGGTACCTGCATGCCACGCATTTCTAAATACCACGGAACACAAAAAGACAGGGGTAAGCCCAGAGAGGTGTGAAGAACAGACGCATGAGAATATGCCCAACCTGCGATGGTATGGGCAGAATGATCCCTATTCCCCTGTAGCTCTCTTCTGACTCCAATGAACCCCAGAGCTCCTACTTTATTTTAAAATTTGCTGTGCATCTCCGCCCACTGCTCTGTCACTTTGCCTCCCTGTCTGCCTTCCTTCTCCTCCTCTGCTCTTTTCATCCCATATTTGCCATCAGAACGTGCTCTGCTGGCTGACTGCAACGTGTTGCCCCCCTCCCCAGCCTTCACGCCCTCCTTCCAGATTTTAGTGATCATATCATTAATTGCAAAGCATTTGAAAAACCTGCATGAGAAAAAACACAGGATGACGCAGGGTCTCTTTCCATCCCAGTCACTTGCCCCTCCCCATTATTCTACAAATTTCTCTTTCGTTTGCTAACACACACATCTCCATTCAGAAACACGCTTTAACCTGAATCTTCTTTCACCACTGTGCTGCTGTTCACAGGAACTGTAGTTACTCACATCAGCGTGTGAACAGAATACTGCAGTGCTACGCTGTAAAAGACACTGAAATGTGCGCATATATAAAGAAAGTAACCAGTGTGGTGCTGTGCCTGAGTTGAGTTTTGTGCTCAGAACAAGGACCGAAGCTCCTTGTCACTACCTACAAATCCGTAATTCTTGGAAGATTCTAAAATGCCTTGCAGAGATATCTAGGGTCAATTCCTGCCTCAAAGTTCCAACTGCATAAATCCAGCATACTCCTGAGGAAGTACAAGAGGTTCAGCCAAAAAGGCTCTCTTAATCAGGAGCAGGTTTGGGCTTTCACACAAAATAAAAGGGGGAAGGGTGAGGGGGAAACGCTCTAAGTAGCTTTTTTTTTTTTTTTCTAATTTCATTATCATTTTGGACACAAAAATTTTGACACTGAAAACTAGCCGCCACCCAAACCTTCTCATCATCCCAAATCCCTTATAGCAAAAGTCAGGTGGTACTAGGAAAGAAAATGAATGGGTTTCCAACAGGTTCACACCGCGAGCTTCTCTTATCCCACCCGAGTTCGGAGCTAACAGAGGCGTGGTCCTCTGTCTCTTTACCAGCTGGTGCACACTTGTCTAACTGGTTGTATACTATGAAGGGTATTGCAAAGAGGGTGACTCTCCCCCTCCTGAGGCTAATGCTTTTGTTATTATTTAATTGGATCTTGCAGTACAGCAAGGGCTAAAAAAAATTCCTTCGGGTTAATTCCTGCTCAGATTGTTGTATCACAAAAAAATGAATACACCTGTCCTCCGAGCCACCTCACACCACAGGCACATAAAGCATCTCCCATTCATCAGAAATAGGAGCAATTGAGAGCATTCTGACCAGGGATCAAGGCTCACTGGGCATCCATTCTTTTTTGGCATAAGATGAAGAATTGCTTCCTTTATCTCCAAGGTAGAGCCAGATCTCATCACGTTTCCTGCCAGCCGCAACACTCCCCTCCA
>WEKY01037938.1:90800-109424 GCA_013390045.1 Picathartes gymnocephalus | reverse complement strand
CCCCCCCCGCCCAAGTCGCTCGCCAGCCTCATGAATAATTAAAATCTTCAATCTGGACCCAATTACCCAGCGACTTTCCCACTGTACAGAGGCGACAGGGGAGAGGGGACACTGCGGGCTGCGGAGGGCTGGGGTGGACCGGAGTGTGTCTGGGAGGCATCGGACGAAGAGGGGACCGGGCGGCTGGGCAGCCCCAGCCCTACTCCCACCGGAGCAGCCGAAGCCCCCTGGACACGGCCAGGAGTGGGATTTATGCGTGAAGAAAGCGTGGGGTGGGGTGGGGTGGGCACGGAGGGGAGAAGAGGGAATGGAGGTACTGCCACGGCAGGCAGTATATGCCATGCACAGGTGATGTACCGTAGGTGGGAGCTGCGAGCTAAACGGGAACTGGTAAATATGTTAAAATGGCTGTTAAAAATCCCTCTCCCCAGCGCACTCGCAAACATATATGCACGTGCTGCCTTCTCCATATGTGCAGGCATGAACCCTGAATAGTGATGTCCTGCAGCACTGAACGGGACAACTTTCTCCCTTGTTCCCTTGGTCCATCCCACAGACCTTCCACAGGCACAGAAAATGATCCTCCTGCAATACTTTTTTTTTCCTTTTCAAGCAGAATAGCTTCCAAACCCACAGAAATCATCCCTTTTCCATCCGCACAGATCTCAATTAATTTCTGTGTCCAAGTAATTTCTACACCTATTGATCTCTGCCTGCAAATTGCTGTGAACTATTGTGAGGCAGATGTGCGTGTTCACACACGGAGGCACCCCCCTGCACGTGTGGGGAGCAGAAGTGCATGGGTCTGCATGCACAGGAGATCATGGCGATGCAGGAGCCCCAGCGAGCATTAATGTGCACATGCACTCACTCCCAAGCACACGTCTGGAAAGTTATAGCACCGTGTTTTCTCAGAATATACATGAGCTGGATAGCAGTATCTGTCATTGTGGGAAAAAAAAAAAAAAACCCCAACAAAAAAACCCAGACGACAGTTAAACTGAAGTGTGACAATATTGAGCACGTTAAAAATATATTTTTTTAAATTGCTGGATTTTTAGGATTTCATCTACCAAATTTCAAATTTCGCTTATTTCACTTACTGAGTCTGGGAGGCACAGTCAGATGCTGTTCTCTATTTAGCACTAATGTCACTACATCAGCTTCTCTGCCACACCATGGAGTTACTTCTAATTTATTTTTAATATAAAACTGCCTGCAAAAGAGGAAAAAATTCTCTTAGGTTATTACTAAGGTCTTTGCCCTTTAATTACATCTAAATACATTATTAACACAAATATTCACTCATGCATGCATGCTTATACAAATAAACGCATACGTATATAGATATAGTTTCTGGAATACCCCTCAGTACAGACTCCTACATAATCATATCCTGTTGCTATGATATCATTGCAGTTCCCAGTACACCATTTATTTTAAGAAAAGCAAACAGCATTTCAAAGAAAATCTAGTTAGCTATCTACATCTGTATGCAATTTAAGAAAGTGTCTTTTGGGGTCAAGAAGGTATCAGCGTTAGTCCTGGGTTACAGACTAGAAAAGGAAAGTAATGATATGGTAATGACATTCAGAGAAGATACTAAACTGGGAAGAGTTGCAAGTACCAGCTGACACAGAAGTAGACCAAAGGATTAAGTAACGAAAATCAGATTCATCTTCAAAAATTGCATGCAGAGAAAAAGAAGGCAAACTGTGCAATCATAAAAGATGAGAGGTAAGAAGTGGAGTAGTAGAAAGCAGTGGACATCACATTTGAGGACAGGATCTCTATGACATATGTCACTGCTGGCAACACCATGCCAAGGCACTGAGGAGCAGTGCAGTGGCATTTTGAATTACAGCTATGGGACTCAGGAGACTCTGCCCTGGCCCCTGGAGTTGCTGGGGGCTCATCTCCATGGTGAAGAGAGTGTGTCATGGGCTTGTGGGAACTTGCCAACCCACAGGGCCATACCCCGTGCCCTTGGGAGATGGGAGTTCCCCAGTCAAACACATCTGAGAGCTTCAACCGAGTCTCCCTTTGGTGTCAATGAAGAGAAAAGGGAACTTTGAGGGTGTGACTGAGATCATCCTAAAGCAGGAGCCTAAACTAGGTCAGACAAATCACGCTTCAGAAGTGTTTTAGAAGCTTATTTTCTTCCCACTGACAAGGCCTTTTTAGGGAACCTCCCTGTGCTAGGGAGACCTGACGAGGAAAGCCTTCCCAGCCCCCATCTTTCCTAGACACCCACCTGGAGGGGGAGCAGGCTGGCAGCAGAACTGTGCTGGTGCACAGTCATTGAAGGTCAGGCTATTTTCCTGTGCTCACTCAGGGCAGTTGCTCACCCCCATCAGTCACAGCCAAAGGCAGAGCCAGCTCTCTTCATGCCCAGCCCCACAAGCACTGTACACTCCAGTTTATCACAAATAACTTTTGGCCCATTTACAAAACCTCCTTAATATGTTCTCCAAACATACAGACTTAGTGGTGAGTGGCCAGTCCACTGTAGGCTCATATATGTGTATCCTCTGAATTAATCTTGTTACAGAGAAGAGCCATGAGTTGAAACCTGGATTTTCAGGGCATGCCAGTTCCTAACACCACTGTCTTTCAAATCAGGACCCTTTAAGTATATTTAAAAGTTGGACCTGAAATCCTTCAGCAAATTATATGGATGTGAAAATCATATTCCAGCAGTCCTTGCCCTGCCATTTTGGCTGTTTGCACTTCAAGCGGAAAGGTAAATCATCTCATAACACAGCAGGAAGAAAGGACAAGTCCACAGCAATGAAAAGGCCAAAGAGAATGAGAGGGAAATAAAGGCACAAATTTCAGCCAGGGAATCAATGAAAATCAGAAGCAAAAATTAAGGGAAGAACAAGTGAATCTCCCTCTCTTTAAGTGCCCAAGTCAAGATGGGATGCTTTCATCCAAATGACACCTTTGTCTCTGCACGGCATTGCCAGCTCTGGCTCATTCAGCACTCCTTCGGAGTTGCAGGATAACACTGCATCACGCAGTGTAGACGTGCCCTGAAAGGCCCCTTTGACCTTGGCTTTTCAATCTACACAACTAAAAGGAAGAGCAGTTCCAAAGAATAACATGAATGGGGGACCAGGGAAGTGAGCTAGAAGAAGGGGGTGAACAATGACCATAGATTTTAAAAGCTTCATCTGTGAGACATGACTGAATGACAGCTAAGGAGGTGGAGAAGTGTGATGTTTTCAGAAGGTATAAGCCTCTAGAAGGGAATAATTTTGAGTGATATACAGTCCACTGTTTGGTGTACGCCGAATGTTGCTTCACCATGAAGGGAGGTACAGTTCATATAAAGTAATTATTAAGGTGACGCCTTTAATTCAAAGTCATGCCTTTAGAAGGGTAAAGATCATTTCAAAGTAACAAGACATGTTAGTGGTTATTACAAAATAAGGTGGGTGGAGTAAGAGACAAAAAACTGTGCTTTTTAAGCCCGTTCAGTTCTGCTGCAAGGTTGCCTCAGCAGCCTGAAGTCCCTCTAGGTTGAAAGAAAAAGCATCTTCAGTCCAGACGCTAATTTAGGTTCAATAGCAAGACATCAGATTCAGTTTCATTTTGAAGAAGAACAGAATTCCGACCCGCTCCTGGGACTGTAATGGGGTTGATTCCCTGGCCAAACAAAACTAAACGAAACCAAGAAGAAAACAGTTTGCCTATAAGAGCTGTCCCACTGGTAACGATACTAAACTGAAGAGGCGTCTCTCTGAGAGAAGTACTGTGAAAGTCCCGTTACTAGGGATATTTAAAGCTTCAGTAAAAACAGCTCTGAAGTGAGCGACTTGCTTTCATTGGGAGATAGACTGGGTTTTCTCTCTATTCATATGTTCCACATATCGTGGTAGCCTCGCCTTTTTGTTAGCCAACTTCCATGCTGGAGGGAAAAAAGCCAATCTTTATAAAGATTTTTTGGTATCCTCATTTGAATAGGCATTCCTGAAAATCCCACTGTGGGACCACTTGCAATTTCAGTCTCCTCAGTAGCTTTGCAGCTCCGGTCTCATTTGGCCTCACTTTCAGTCATCCATGTCTTAGTGACACAAAACTGTGCAGTGCAACACTACAACCAAACTCCTTTTCTAAACAATTTAGACATAGTCATGAATCTCCTTGGAGGAGTACCCATTTTTCAGCATAAGGATGACTTATGTCAATTTACCTTGCATTTCAGTTAATCCTGAATTATTAATATTAGAAAAGGAAAGCCTAGTTTATTTTGACCTAAGACCGAAATAAGAGGCTTTAAAGCCATGATTTTCAAAAGCCACAATGCCACTTATTCTTGCAGAGAAGGATTCAGAAAATGCCAGTTCAGGAATGCCCTAATTCATTCAGTGTCTTTAATGACTGCTGAGTAACTTATCCTGCACTATACTGAGCTCATGTGACATTAGCACCTGTTGCCATCAAGCTAGTCACAGAGATGTGCACAGGTGCTCTGTGTTTATTCCCTGTGATTTCCATTTTTCCTCCCATGCCTGCACAGCTGGGCTTACAGCACTGAAGACACCTGACTTTACAATATCACATATAATAAGAACTGGCCTCAATAATTTCCCTGTTTTCATCATTGTAGAAAAAAATGTGTTTCCTTTAAATTGTGTGGTGTATACAAACTGGAATATCTGAGCAGAAGTGAGGGTAGAATAATTTTAACATGCACAAAGAATGGTCTGTACAAGCCCTGGGTCAATGTTAATTATAATTGAGTTTCAGAATCATCAAAAATGCAAACATAACAGTTAAATCCCAGCACAGCTTAGTGCTGAAACTGTAACTCTTCAAAAAAATGAAATCTCATCTGCTTGTCTGTCAGAAAGAAAAATGTCATCACAGAAAGCAGTCAACCTATCAGCTATTATTCTCAGTGTAGTTGTAGTCTGCCATGGGGAAATGTGATACTTTACAAGCCAAACCAAATGTGAGACAGGATGACCCAGGAAGCCCTTTTCTTCTTCTCCAGGGACCCCTCAATATGTGCTGTTGTACACAGTCCCTCCTGCTGTAGCACAGGCTCAGAAAAGCAAGCTTTGAATGAGGATCAGTGTCAACCAGGAGCTCAGCACGGGTCAATTTACCCTGCTTCTCAGGCTGGCTCCACCTTTCACTCCCAGTCCTGCAGTGCCATGACAAGTTGCTGTCAGTATCCAGGCTCACACCTCACAGTGCCACGTGGGGATGTCTGAGCTGTCCTGTGCTGCGGGCTGTGATGGGGCTGAGATGGAGACTAATGCTGAGGGTGAGTCCCACACATTGACTGCACCCAGGATTGGAGAAGAATCCACCCTCCGTTCTGTTTTGCTCCCCTCCTGGCTTCCAGTGGGGATATCTTGCCATTCCCCTGACACTGCTGAGCTGAATATGGGAGCTGCCCAGTGATATCAGTATGATGACATCAGTATTATGGTGTGAGGCACAATTTCCTGAGCCTGCTTTGGACCACCTGGTCCTGCTCTGAACATGCCCACAATGCCCCTCACTGATACCAGGGTGGGGATGATGACCTGGATGCTTCAGAACTTGGAGGGAGAGTGGGCAGGGACAGACTCATCCTCCTTCTGTGCTGTCCCCTCAGCTGACCAGGCTCCTTTCTAGCAAAAGAGCTGACTTGAGCTGAAGCAGCTTGCATGAGGGAACCCTGGACCCAGACAGGAAATGAATGAGAAGAAAAACATCTGAAGACCTTTCTATGCCCTTAACTGGCACAGTGTCTGCTGTGGAGGGAAGTTTCCAGAGATAAAGAACACCCAACAGGCCAAATCTGCCTTAGCCTTCAGCCTTTTAGGAAAGGGAATTAAAAATTTCTAACTGTGGTCGTGCTTCACTCACAGGCACATGGTGACCAGGCCACACATTGATCAGGATCAGAGAAGCAAACTCCAAACCACAGACTGTTAATGGATGTAGGAAGTATTTGTATTGGAGAAGTGGTGGAGTGAGCTGACAGGACCCTTTCACTTACCCACAGTTGTACATTGAGGAGTTAGAATAGCAACTATCTACTATAGAACAGCAAAGATCTACCAAGAACTAAATGAGCAGGAAAACTGTAAACATCCACTTGCCTTTATGGCTCTAAAAAGGCTCTCTCCTTGCCTTGACTTCATTTAGTTTAGCCACAAGATACCTACTGAGAGGAAAGAGGAAAGTCCAGATCCCTCAGTCTTCCAGGCAGACATGGTATCTGCAGAGGATTGATCCTTTGCAGTAGGATCCTCAACACAAAACTCACTGCATCTGATTAAAGTGGAAGAGCTACCCAGTCCAAAATGCAGAGCACAGGGCTTGGACAGAGAATGGGTCATAGCTCAGTCTCACCACAACTAAAATTTTGTTACAATTCCCTTTAATTAGAATGCTGCTAGAAGTGGGACATATACTTGTAGTGATTTTAATGCAATTCAGTATCAAACCTATATGAATTTCAGGTTGGGACTGAAACACTCTTACATGCTAAAAAGTGCTCCACTTCATCCATAAAATCATCAATAGTGGAGAATGGAAATCCATAGCTAAAATTCCTGTAGATTATCATCCAGCAGCATCAGACCTGTGCTTTGTGTGCGTGCATTAAAAGAGTTCTACGTTACCAGATCCACACCATACCCAACCTTCTTAAGAGTGCCCTGATACAGCAATAATTATTTTGTTTCCAAGACCTCACTGTTAGCCAAAGGAATTCACCCCAGAGGGCAGGAAACACAGATGGAATTTTATTGAGTCCAGGTCTGTGCAGGCAGGAATCCAAATCTGATGGCCCATGCATGGAAACTGCATTACAGCAAAAGGCCCTATTTTAGCTCAGCTCTTGTCCTGGTTTGAAGGACAGAGTATGTGCTGAGGAAGGCAGGAGCCTCCCTTGGAATGGAGAATGTGAACCCCTTCCCTCCGAATTATTGTAATTTTGAAATTAAGGGGCTTTCAGGTGAGGATATAGGAATAGGAATAACAGCTCTTTACTAGTATTTATAATAAAGTGAACAGAAAAACAACACTTACGGCATTAACAACAAAACAGAACCAGGAACCTGGTCCCAGCCCTCTGGGCCTGCAGGCACTGTCCCCTTGGGTGCAGTGACGGTCACAGCAGGCAGGGGGCGCTGGTGGTGCTGGGTGGGCAGGGCAGGTGCGATGACTCCCCCGCGGCTGCAGGGGGCGCTGTGGCGTGAGCTCCAGCAGACACGGGGCACGGCCGGGAGGGGAAGCGGTGGAAGGCAGGCAGGCTTTGCTTCACAAACTCCCCTGGGGCCGTGGATCCCGGTGCCCCAGCAGAACTCTCGGAAAACAGCAAACTGGGACAGAAGGACATCTCGGTAGGCAGGGGGAGCGGGGGCTGCAGCACAGTGAAACCCAGAGCAGTGCCGATGGAGCCGCGAGGGGCAGGGCAGGGGCAGCAGCCCGGCTCCTAGCCCGGCAAGGAGAGGCTGGCTCAGGATCCCAGGCCCCCCAAGCAGATGGTAAAATAGGTCTCAGTTCAGAACAGGGGTTCACTCACGGCAGAAGAAACAGCTCCACGTGAAAAAGGGTCCAGCAGCAGCAGAGACTCTTCTGTCCCGCAAAAAAGGCAGAGCAGTTCCTCCTGTTCCCCTCCAAAGCGCAGCTTCAGCTCCCCTGGTGCTGCCTTTTATCAGCCCCTCTCCTCCGGGGCTTGGCCACAATCCTTTGTTTTTCTTAAGTATCCAGTACGTATGCTGCCCCCACCCCTGGCTTTTACCAGATCTTCTCCTCCAGGGTTTGGCCACAGTCCTTTGTTTTTCTTAAGTACCTAGTACTTAATGGTCCATTAGCGGCTCAGTGGGAAAAAATTCTATACAAAAGGAAAGAAGAAAAACCTAACCCCCGACAGCTCTACAGGATTCTGAGCTGTGTTTCTGGACTGTGATTTTCTGGAGATTTAGGAGTTGCTCCAAGCATAATGGTGAATTTTCTGTGTAAATCGGAGGGATTAGCTCCTTCCCCAAGCAATTCTGGTGGCAAGGAGAAAGAGAAACTTTCTGGAGAGGGGCAGCCTATTTCTCAAGGCAGTCCCACTCACCAGCTGACAGAACTGTTTTATACAACAAAGTGCCATATCCCATGCATGCCTGCCTGGCACTGTGATGTGCTAGAGGAGGCAGTCTTGTTTCCCACCTTCTGCACCCTTTTCTTTGCCCTACAACCTGCGTGCACAATTCACTCAGCTTGTCCCTGGTGTAGTTGCCACCCAGAGCTGTCAGTCCCCTCTGTCCAGTAGCTGAGGCACAACCTGACATAAGTAGAGGCCAGAGAGGGTTTGTTAGCCTGCAGAAGGCAGCAGGAAGCAGCAAGGGAGGTGATGAGGACCCACAGTCAAGTACACAGAGACCTTTATGCCTGCTCTGGTAATAACACTGCAAATGCAGAGCTCAGTGGAGGTGGAAAGGTCTCCTTCAGCTCGAGGGAGAATGGAGGAAAAAGGCATTTCTTTACCACCTACATCAGAGAAGACAAGCATGCTGACCTTGATGGTCTTCTCAGGTGCATTCATCTCAGTGGGGTCAAGTTTAAATTTATTTTAATAATGTATGCTATAAAATTTGAAGGGTAATACTTCCTTGTTGCCCTAATTTATTCAGCTAGAGAGGAGGAAAAAGAAGTTCGTTCTCTGTTTGTTATGAAAGCTAAGCTCAAATATGAACAATGTTCCGTAGTAAATGATGGAGAGTTTGACAATCTTACCCGTATCATATCATCATATATTGAAAGGTTCTATTGTTAAGAATACCTACAAGAGAATACAATTTTATCTGCTTTGGGAAGTGTAATTCTGAGCTTTCTCATTTTAGAGTTCTTTTCAAATCAGGGATCTGTGTTAGGTCTTTATAAAGTTAGAAAAGGAAATTATATATGTCCAGCTTTCTCAAAGTTAGTCACAGTTCATAAATAACACTGGCATTGCCTGGGCTGCATCAAAAGCAGCGTGGCCAGCAGGGCGAGAGAGAGAGGACTCTGCCCCTCTGCTCTGCTCTCATGAAACCCCACCTGGAGTGCCGTACCCAGCTTTGGGGTCCTAGGCACAGGAGGGACATGGACCTGTTGGAATGAGTCCAGAGAGGGTCACCAAGATGGTTGGAGGGATGGGACACCTCTCCTACAAGGCAGGCTGAGAGTGTTGGGATTGTTCAGCCTGGAGAAGAGAAGCCTTCAGAGAGACCTAATTGTGGCCTTCCAGTATCTGAAAGGAGCCTTCAAGAAAGATGGCGAGGGACCTTTAACAAGGGCATGTAGTGACGGGACAAAGGGTAATGGCTTCAAACTGAGAGAGAGTAGGTTTACATTGGGTACTAGGAAGAAATTCTTTACTGTATGGGTGGTGAGACAATGTGGAAGACATTGGCCAAAGAACTGGTGGATGCCCCATCTCTGGAAGCGTTCAATGCCAGTTTGGATGGGGCTTGGAGCAACCTGGTCTAGAGGTTTCTTTGCCCATGTCAGGGATTTGAAACTAGATGATCTTTAAGATCCCTTCCAACCCAAACCATTCTATGATTCTGTTCAAGAACTGTACTGAGTTCTGCCTAAAACTTTATATGTCATTAATTTCTTTTGTAAGGCTAAAAGCTTAAAATAAAAATAAATCAGAGAAAAAAAACGCTGAGTCCTCAGGCAACATGAAACAGAAAAATGTAACAACTCCAAAGTGTCAGATAACCTCTGTGTTGCGTATGACACAGGCCAGGCCCTTCCCTGCTTAGCTGTCAGCCATTAACAAGGAAAGTTAAAATGTTAAATGTTAAAATGGCAGCATGGCCATTTTCATTCTTGCATTAAGCTCAGTAGTTACCAAGCCATAGCTTGAGGCATGGTGGTGCCCTCAAGGTCTTCCAGCACTTCCTGCAACCCTTGGGAACTAATAGGCTAAAACAGTCCAACAGGGAGAGGAAAGCTGCTTAAACACAGAGCTCATTTAGCATTGTTGCTTGGAAGCAAGTGGAAGTTATTAATTCTTAGATCTTTGGCAAAAAATGCCTCCTTTGTGTGTTTAGTCATCCAAGAAGTCAAAATGGTCTCCCAAAGGATGCTGAGCTACTCTCTCTGACTTAAGTTTGATCATACTCTGCCCACTGAAAATGGGACTTTGCTGGATCTCTCTTTTTACCATCTTGTCAAACTCCTGCAGGCTCTTATTAGATCTTCTTCACATGCAGTGCAACCTCACTGGCCCAAAATTTGTCTCATTATTTCCCAGGACATCAACAGGTCCTTTCTGTGTAAGTACACAGGTGTCACATCCCAGGAAAACTAAAGGATGATTTTGTGCTTTGAAAAATTATGTCATGCTCAGCATTAAAGCCCTATTCCTCTACACACAACAGATTTAGGAAGCATTTGTTTTATCTTCATTGACTTAAAACTGATCTTAAATCCTATTTTACTGTCACTTCCTCCAACGTTCTATTGTACAATACTTCCTGTTTTCTTGTGGCAGTGAGATAATCTACATGCCAAAGTTGTTTGTGCTGGACATGTCATTTCACCTAATACTGATAATTTCACCACAGTATCTACAAAGACATTACTAAAAGGTATAAGAGATGGCAAATCTTTCTACTCTCTCCTGAAATGCTATTAAGTTGACATGAATTCTACTTGGTAGTCACACTCTGCTTTTCAACGCCGAAAAGCAAAATTCAGTAACGTTACAGAAGATTTGAAATTCTTTCATTATAACCAATGCAATCGTGCATTTCTGTAAAATCTATCCAAGCATTCCAATCATAAATCCATGGAGGTTTTGCTTGCTTTGTTTTGTTGTGTGTTTTTTTGCTTGCTTTGGTTTGGGACTTTTTTTGTTTTTGTTTTTGTTTCCTTTGGGGGGGGGAGGTGGTGTTTGTTTGTTTGTTTGTTGTTTTTGTTTTTGTTGTTTTGTTTGGGTTTTTTTAATTCACTGGAAATATTTGGATCTTCTGTGAATCCTGTCTTTTTAAGATCCTTCTTTCTTTTTTCTAAGAGGTAAATCCATAGAAGGATCAAAGAAGTCCTCAGATTGTCCAAAATACGCCTTGATAAATGTTAGTTTATTAGTGGATTTCAACTTTGGATGCAGAACCACTTGCTTTCAGTTTTTCGGATTTCTTTGGAACATCCTAATGAACCCAAATCAATTCAATTCCACTGTCACTGACTTAAGGCACATTTTGTTCTCTCCTCAGTCATCTCAGTCAAGGACCTAATAGACTCTATTGCTTTCTTCTGGTCCTGGTGTTCAATTGCTCTTAAGTAAAGCCTAAAGTAAATCAACATTATCTCCTGAAACAAATAGACATTTTCATAGACTTCAGGAAACAATTCTTTAAAAGGAACATTTATAAAGCTGAGCAACAACAACCTTTTCTCAATGTATGCATACTTACACTCTGGCAACAACACTATTTATTTTTCTAAGGCTTAGCCAAGAGTTCATATTATTTAAAAGCTATATACTTTCACTGCAGTGTTTAGAAAACACTCCTTTCTTTTACAATTTCAAATAGCTTCATATCTGTTTTTCACAGCAGCAATGTATTTACTGCTCCTAACATGCTTTGAGACCTTGATAAATTTACTTCAGTTTCTCAATTACCACATTCCTAAAGGAGAAAACAAAATCTTCACTGATCTTTAAGTCCCTTTGAAATACATCATAGTTCATCTTTGTTATTAGTCTGCCAAACATATCCACGGTTAAGGTAATTAACATTACTGCATGTGATGAAGACACTTCTTGAAATGTCTCAAATCTGATTCTTTTGAAGTCATATGTGGAAAAGTTCTTATTCCATGACCCTGTGGTACACGGTATCCCCAAATCTACCCCATGTTCTTAATATTTCCTCTCTACTGTACTTTTCATAAACTCCCCCTGACACAGCCATCTCCTCAAACCTGCACAGTTCCCTCATTTGACTCCTATAAACCTGAATATCTCCTTTTGGCCTATCCATAAGGGAAGAAACAGAACTTGCTACGGCTCTTTCAGAATCAAGTGTCTGCTGATTAGTCAGACATTCTCTACCTCAGAAAGTATCAGAGATGAAAACTATTACAGGCTGGAAGAGTGTCTGGGAGAAGCATCTTTGCTGTTTCTTTTATTGCTTCTCTCTGTCCCTAGTTTTGGCTCCTGATTGAAGACAGTGAACTAGATGGACCTTTGGTCTACCCAAAGATAGTCATTCTCAAGCTGCTAAAGATACTGAGTAAGACTTGATTTTCCCTGCCTCTGCTTCACTAATTTGAATCTTTCTCTGCCATCTACCCAGAGACTATATTTATGAAAGTCTTGGAGGGTGAGCTATCTTTGTGACTGCTGTCTCGTTGTCAGACACGGGTGGGATGAGATAGTGAGTTGAAGTTTCCTCATGACAGGGACAGACTAACATTCTGAGTCAGCAGAATCACCAGCATGTTCGGTAGGTTTCTTTGCTAATGTAGTGCACTTTTAATATAAGTTGTTCAATGGATGAGTTTCCAAATCAATGAATAGCATTGCAGACCCATCAGAAGATACTCCTACAGCAACTGGCTGCAAACGTATTCCTTCTGCAATTTCTAGACTTCCCAGCTGTTACTGGGCAGCAATATTTAACCCAAACCTGTGGTGTAGGGCTCATTCAGACAATGATGTGTGTGATGCCTGTGGTAGCAAAGAACTGCTCTGAGCTGCAGCACTGTTAGGGCTCAAAACACCCTTTTAGGCTTTCCTACCCAGCAGGAAGCAGTCACACAGCCATGCAAGTAAATTACAGGCTTATCATTCCTCATTCAAGCCTCAGCACAGTCATTCAGCAGAATCCCCATGTCCCTACAGCACAACCATATATATAGTGGTTAAAACTGCACTATGTATTTGTGCTTCAACTTTTTTTACTGCTCCTGCTCTGTAACTTTGCTTCATGGTTATTCAACAGGTGCCCTTTGAATAAGGAGCATGTGGCACAGAGATGACTGGCAGTAGAAAAGAGCAGTCTAGGAAGCAGTTGTCCTTATTATAAAGGGCAGCTAACTGATTCATCAGTGCCCTCCCCAGCAAACCATGCCACATAAATGTTATTTTGAAATTAGCCTTGTGGAATAAGGAGGATTAGTTGGCATGCTTGAAGTGTGAATACCTAATGTCCTCTCTACCTAAAGGAAGATAGGATGGTTTGGGTTTTTTTCCCTCCAACTTCATAGTGCATGACTTCAACTCAATTTATGATGTGTGCCCTAAGGCCATTTTTTCAGTCAATTCTAGTTTAAAAGAATTAGCAGGATTTTCATTCTCCAGCATTGGACTTGTAGTCTGACTCTGACTCTCACCCAATGCTGGAGGAAGAAGGCAAAAAAGTAGGGTTGCAATCCAGCATAATAAGACACTGCAATAGGAAGAGATAGGAACCAGGGTTGCCTCCTTTCATAGGTCTTGCAAGGAAAAACAGCATATCTGCCAGGCTACAGATTGCTGTGTTAGCATGCAGAGAGGTTGCAAGAGCACATGGCAGGAGTGGCTGCCTGGCTGGAGTGCACCTATTGCCAGCCCTGTCATTCAGGGCTGTGGAGACCAGATAAAGCTTTATTTTAGTGCCCTGACAGCTGACAGGAACTTGCCACATTGCAGAAGCTGCTGAATCTCAGTCAGGGGAAGAAGGGGAAGGGAAGAGAAATCAAAAGCAATCCCATACTTGGTGCATACTTCTCTAATCTCTGGGGAATGAGAGATAGGGTGAGGTCTCTGATGTATTCCGTGCACAGTCTCTAGCACTAAGGGGTGCTAACAAGTGCAAGAAGGACACAGCAGAAAAAGGTGCCAGAAAAATCTGGATTGAACTATATTTCATATTATACCTTCTTTTCAAAAGACATGGGGAATCTCTTGCTGTTTGTTATGGGTAAAACTGCTCTGAGATTTCCCTGTAACTACTCAAAATCAGAAGAATCTGAGCCAGGAAGATCTGCCTTGCAGGGTTCCTGGTAAGTATAGAGTTCGTTCCCACAGCTCCAGAGATGGGAGATGGGGAGGAAGAAGAGGGTTTTTTCTTTGAGGAAAACATCATTCTTCCTGCAAAAGAAGTTATTGGGCTGGGAACATAAACATTGCAGTGTTTTATTTAAAATATTCTGCAGACTGCAGATACTTTCTTCTTGTGCATTTAGGAAAAAAAGACTAAAGAAAAAGAAAGTCCCATAGGACAGTTCTGCCTAAGTTTTTGAGCTCATCTTTCTCTCTATTTAGTTTTAGTCGCATGATTTAGACACAGTCCCTCTACTAAGTATTCCAACAACAGCTTCCACTAGTTTACTGCTCATTCCCAGTAATTCATCACATAATAGGTTTTAGGCTGCGGGCTTTGCTGTATCCCTTCCATTCCCAGCAAACATGCAGCCAAACATGCAGCCTTTTTCTCCACCAAACTCAGTGGAACTTTTTCTCTTATGGTGTTCTGCCTCTTATCAGATCACACCTCAGGGTTGCTGGTTCCTTGAGGCAGGAGACCTCCTTTAGACAACATTAGATACAATGCTGGTGCGAGACAGATGTGTCAGATCCTCTCATCTGTTAATACAAGTGCAAATAAAAAGACAAATCTGACCTGGATTTCAGTGGCAGTCGGGACGAAATGCTAGATTCAGATCCAATGAGCAAGGCATTTTAGTCAGACTTATGTGCCTCTCTTGGAACATAATGTCCTTAAAAACAGAATCTGGATTCACTTCTCATTGACATGCTGTGTAAATGACACATCTTCTTAATGTGCCATTGGTGCCTGATTGTTCCTATGTTTCCTCTGGCTCCACATAATAAAACACCTTTTGAATAAGCACATGTCTTGAAAGCTGAATAAACTCAGTCTGTGCTCGAAACATTTAAGAAGTGTAAGAAAGAAGGCAAAAGAAATCTGCCAGCATGGCTGAAAGAGAAATTTATCTTGCCTTGGCTGGATACACTTTGGTTTTCCTCTCTAGCTTCTTTCCATCATTTGCTGCACCAATGTATCCCTGAGGATGCTGACCCCAGAACAATATGCTGCAAAGATGATTACAGTCTAAAAAGGAAAAGAAAACCCTGTCACTATGGTTGTTATGGGTTTTAGCTTTTCACATTTAATCCTTTAATTGGTCTTTCTGGCAAGAAGAATTCGATACTTGGCTTTATTGCTGCATGGATGAGCCCTATTGCAAATCCCATTGGGATAAAGTTACAGTCATTTGGCAGTAAGAAGATCCATAGTAACCTCTCAAAAGCCTACCCAGAGGGTTCCTTGATGACATCACAATTTCTGTGTGATGTCATAAAGCCTCCTAGAAAATGAAACAAAACAAAAAAAGCAGCAGGAACTCTGGATATTTGATAGGATTGAGGCTAGCCCTTACTCCACTATTGTATCTATCAAGAGTTTTGTCAAAGGAGAGTTTAGGTCTTGGCTTGCAGCCAGAACATTGATGAAAATACAGAATAAGAAGGTTGAACAGGCTATATACACAGTAAAGAACATATTGTAAAGATGTTGAGTGTGCTGGACCAGAGGGGGTGAGAAAAGGGCCAAGCCATCTTAGCAACAGGCTCTTCGGATGAGACAGTTTTGTCTTATGGAAGTATACCACTAAGTTGCCTTGGAACCTCCCAGCTAAACATCTCGGTGAAATTTAATCTCCCATGTCCCAGGCCAAGAGTGATAGCAGCTTCCTTGCATTCCAAATGAGCAGCCCTTGAGGTATGAAAGAGTAAAACAACTTCATTTAGAATAAAATGAAACGTGGGAGTTCTGATTCACAATCCTATTCATTAATGACTGGTAACTTTCTTCCCGAAGAGGATTCAAGTCATTGTAATGGGTACAATCCATGATAGGAGTGTCATTTCTTCTGAGTTAAGTTCCCAAATAGAAACCTAAAGACATGGCCCTAACAGCCCTCTTCAAGTCAGTCAATTTGTGCTGATGTAACTAATGAGATATCTGGACCCATCGTCATGAAAAGAGAGCAGATGAAGTCCTGTGAAGCTAAAAATAAAAGTGTCAGCTCTGAGGTTGGGCCCATGGTGCTTATTACAAGGGGTGGGGTAGGACTGGCAGAGCTGTGCGTCCATCGTGGATGTCACCATGGCACACCCACGCCAACATCTCCACGGAGACATAGCACATTTCTAGCTCCTGCATCACCAACTTGTTGCCAAGGAAACAAGAGGATGCAAAATAAAAAAATAAAGAATTAAAAAAAAGAAAAGAGAAGAAAAAAAATCTCAATGACATTCAATTTTGAGACAGTCAAGAAACCCCTGAAAGGGATTCTAAAGTGCCTGAGAAGGAAATGGAAATTGGGCTTCTAATTACAGATTCTCAACCAACTCCTTTTTATTCCCTGGTTATTCTGTCTGCTCACGTCACTGTCTTCTTGCCATTCTCTGTCTACAGAGGTATGAATGCCAGACATCGGTGAAAAGAGAATCAGAAAGAGCTTTCCTGGAGTGAAGGAGAGGAGGGAGGGAGAGTGGGGGAGAAGGTTACTCGGTACAAGCAATAGTGGAGATTCCATAACTCAGAGGAAGGTGGTGGACAGAACCTGCAGAAAGGGAAATGTGTGGAAGAAAGGCAGAGTAGGAGAGAAGGTTTCTGTGAGAAGGGAATATGTGCAGTTGGCAGGTGTGGGTGTACACATGTATATCTCCACCAAATGCATGTGTATTTTTATATATACAGCTGAGAAGGTACATGTGCGTATAAAAGTGTACCAAAATCTACATTGGGTAAAAAAAACCCTGAGCTGTGCACCCCCCAAAAAAGTCATTAAGTTGATACAGAAATAAAGTAGTTAAACAAGAAAGTGTGTCTTTTTTTTTTTTTTTAATCCATTATAGCACTACATTTACAAGCTTTTTCCACAACCAGAAAAGCTACAAATCTTCATCTCTTTTTAAATGACAGCCAGCACTTTCATGCAACCACCTGACTCTGGGAGCTGTGGCTTTGCAAAAAAGGAGAAAATGTAAGAATCACAAGAAGGTGCTGACAGGTGGCAAACCTGGCAGTGCACATAAACATGAGAGCACACGAGAGCACACAAGAGAATCAGCAAAGTGTATGACAGTATGAAGGGAAGGATGTGTTACTGTGCAGAGAGACATGGCCACAAAAACAAGATGTGCAGGTGTTGTCTAAGCATAGCAGAGCCACATTCCATGACCACTGAAACCTGCATGGTCCCAAATTAGACAGCTGAGCTCTCCTGGGGAATGAGCACAGAGAGGGTTAGCTGCTTGAGCAGATGTCTGCATAGCATCTTACTTGAGCATGAGAGATAGGGAAAGTTTCACCATGGGATAGCACAAAGTGGCACAGATGTTTCATGGCTATCCTGCACAGCTTTGGGTTAGTGCTGAAACAGATGAAAGAGCTCTGTCTTCACTTCCTTTTCTTCAATATTCAGTCTCACCCTTCTTCATGCCTTGAGCCTGTCATCAGGCTTGCAGCCAGAAGTGAGATTGCTGTAGAGCAAGAAGGAAAACTTCTAGAGAGAAGTTAACCATTGCTGAATTGCAACAAGGGTCCTACAGAACGACACGGAGGAAGGTCAGTTAATAACAAGGACTTAATGGATTTATGGCTGTTGATAGTAAAAGGCTGTTAGCAGTAAGGTTTGGACTCCATCCCAGGGAGACAAGAACCATTGCTAATGGAAGATGAATATCCCTTTGTGCCCCCTACCACCTTCTTCCTGCTTCTTGTACAGCTCTTTGCAAGACTGAAAAGTCTACACACTTCAAGGCAGATTTTCTTCCCCTTGCTAGCAGCAGATGTGAAGGATGCCAAGTGCTTCTCTACAAACCTGTGTGGTGACAGTCCTGGCAGTCCAACAGCTTTTTATAAGGTTGCCATGACATGGAATTGATGGGCACATGAATCACAATTGTGGAGAATGCCAGTCTACATGCAGATGCTGCATTCAGATTAGCAGAAGCAAGTCCTGACTGCTCAGCTCTCCCCTGCTTACTATGTGAATAGTTTGGAGTATCCATTCTCCTTGGGGACTGCAAGCATGAGAGGACAGGGAGACCTCCTCTTACATGTATGCATGCAGTATAAAACCACAGCAACACAAGCAGCCTAAATCACCTAAATGATGAAGCCAGAGTCAGATTAAAACATTTTAAGAATTTATCAGTGGTCCACTTCAATTTTATTCCTGAGTAAGGTGGCAATAGCTAAAGTGCCTAAACTGCAGGCCACAGAGAGTGGGCTCAGCTTTGTGTGTCCCAGTGTCACAGTGCCTCAGAGACTCAGCCCGTGTCTGTGGAAGCAGAATACAGTGTGGGCACAGCCAAAGGGGCCATGTGCCCTCAGCAGAGCTGTCAGACAGAGGGTGGCTGGTGCTGACAACTGGCCATGACTCAGATATAGAGAAGTGGAAGCATTGCTATCAAGATGCAGGGGAAGTCCAAGTGAAGGAAAAGACAGTAGAAGTCCATTTCCTCTTTTCAGCACACCTTAATTCCCCATCATATGTGTCAGCCATACTTTTTCTCTAGCATATCCAAAATGTTACCGCTTCTCAACAAAGATAAATTCACCATTCACATGACTATTTTCTGTATATATTAAAAAAAAAAAAAAA
>WEKY01037938.1:0-90779 GCA_013390045.1 Picathartes gymnocephalus | reverse complement strand
AAAAAAAAAAAAAAGACTGCTTTTATCAGGGAGTTTAGATTCACAAATTACTTGTGGAAAAGGATATAATGCATTCTGTTTAAAAATGCAGGTATATATCACAACTCCCAGCTTCTGAATCACCACTACATGTTCATGTTTCCTGGAAGGAAGGATGTTTTTTGGTAACTTACAGTTTTGAATTAATTTATCATGAAATACCCAACAAATGACATTAAAATTTGCTTTGGGGAAAATGCAAGTTCTGATAATTTTGGTTTTTTCTGTTTACTCTAAGCGCTATTCATCAATGAAATGAACATTTATTCCAACTGACTTTTTTTCAGGCAGAATTTTATAATTCATATTTCCCTAGATAGAGGTTTGCCTCTTCAACAAATCCTTTAATAGGAACTTTTAAATTTGCTTGGAGTGAAAACATATAAGACGCTCTAAGAAATTCAGAATTTCTGAAAAATGTTTCTAAAACTCTGATAGTGGTTTCCTTTGTAAACAAAATAGCAACAGAGTTAGGCGGTATGAATTTCCTAAACGTTTGATGCACTGTATAGGCTCTCTTCCTCATGTGCATAAACACACATGCATAAATTCTTTAACACACTGCATTCCTACAGTGCATATACACCATCATCTCTCCCTCTAAACACACACAGACCTACTCTTTAGCATAAGGACAGCTACACATACACCTGCACAATGAAATCTTTCTGACACAGAGGCCCTGGAAACACAATTTTATCTCTCTCTAATACACACTGTCATTCCTTTTTTCTAACACAATGTAATCTCCCTCTTGCTCTTTCTTTCATACACACAGACACAAACACAGACACATACAGTGTAATCTTATCTCTCTGAGATTCCACTACAGTATCTACATTATTTTCAAAATTGCATAAACACTTTCTGCCTGACATTTCCATTTGTAGACTCCATCATTCACAACTACACAATTGATTGCAGAGATGGGAGGATGTGGAGGGAAGTCCTTGATCACGTAAACGCCTGTCTCTTAGGTAAATAGGCCTTTTCTGGCAAGATTTTATTTTACAAGCCAGCAGACATTAAAAGCAATGTTTTCACTTTGGATGCAGCATTACTTACACAGTGCTTCTTGTTATGATATTACACCACCAACAAATAGTAAGAGACTTAAACAGCTTGATAAAAAAAATCTGCTAGATCATAAAAAAGATTTTTTCTGTATTGCTATCATTGTCAAACACTTCATTGATACATTGCACAATACGCGCTGCAAGCAAATTACAATATGCAGTTACACTGATATTTCCTGTGACATATAATATGCTGTAGGCTCTGAGATTTCAAAAGAAAAAAAGAAAGATGTATAGAGGAGGTTCCACCTCCACTTAAGCTATTATTTCTACAACAAAAGTCTGTGCTTAAATCACTTGTATTAGCAGGATTGTTCTAATGGGAATATTAAAATGTATGTCTGCCTCTGCGAGCTTCTCTACACAATGGAGATTGCCAACAGTAAGAATTAGAGGATGCAACACAGAGCAGTTCTCTTGCATGCCATTGATTCAGAGCTGGAGTAATTGGCTGGGAATTTTGGAGGGACCTCTGCAAAATTAAATTTCATATCCTCATTTGATTTCTCCAGATTACCTCATAACAGAACTAAATATTAAAATGAAAATGTAGTGAAGGAACAGGAGTTGATCAGTAATATTATAGAGCAGGTAAATGGGAATTTTTTCACAGGGCCATGTTGGGCTACAAGTGTTTTTATTACCTTCATAGAGCAGCCGTTAAAGAAAACCTGCAGAGGAAATTGTTATTTAAAGAAAAAAACAGAACAGTAAACCAGCTTCAGAGGTATTGGCTTAGCTCTAAATAAGAACCTTAACTAAATACAGCTAGAATCCCTAACAGAAAGTAACTTGCTATAATTCCTGGAAAAATGTTACTTCTATGTCATGAGGGGAATTTTGCATAAGAATTTGGACCAAAGCATCAATATGAATTTAAGACAATTTCCTTGGAGATAGGAGAAAGGAAATACTTTTGTGGAGCCCCAACTCACAAAAAAACTTGATCCACTGAGGGACTGGAAAAGCAAAAGCAGTTGTCTTACTACCAGAAGGGACTAAAAGAAATGTCCTTTAATGACTTATGATACTGCTTTGATTAACCATACCTTGCTTTGAGAACATTGTCTGACTGCCTGTATCAGCACAGCGCCACACAGCTCCCAACAGAAGGACTGCTGAGCCAAGACCAACTGGGATCCCAGGCAACTGGAGTGGAGGGGTGTGGGCAAAGAACAGAATAAGACACAGGATCCCATTTTAGGAGCGTCTCAGAGGGTTTGAGGGTGCAAGTGTGGTTGGTACCCCTGGCTGTGACAGATACAGATAGCACAGGTGCACTGTAAGCAGCACTGAAGAAGTCACAGGAAACTCCCATGCCCAGCAGGGTTTTGGCCCTTTTTAGGTTACAATCCCATTGGAAGTGTGAAGCAGTTTTCTGACACTACCAACCAGCTTTCAGCTACCACAAAAATACCTAAACCAAAGCACATGACCACTTCTGACAATACAGAAATTGACTCTAATCTACTGCAGGAAGCTCGTATCACCACAGACCTTGTAAAATCCATGCAGTTATAGTTAATGTCAGATTCTTTCTCTCCAGAAAATTGATAGAGCAGGAGCAGATGTACTACAAACTTCTCCCACACATCACATACCCCCATGTGCCTCTTCCCTTCTTGCCCCCTGGAACAGATGCCAAGTGTCCACAACTCCCATCTGTAATTCCATTCACAGCACTGGCACACTGTGTTGCACTAGAGGATGGAAGAGCATTTCACAAGCAGGACCCAATGTCACTCTGCCCCTGGGGTAGGAAGGTATCACTCAACCCCTTTCTACAGAGAGAATCCCAGGGCAGTTCCATGTAGCAGCTGCAGACCAAATACAGCACGTGAGTTTCCTGACCCCTTTCCTGCTATTTGTGATAGCCACCTGATAATCTTCTGCATGGAAAATATTCCCTAGAAAACAGACTGGGATACTAGTTCAGCTACCCTCAGAAACACCAGACTTTTTCCTCCTTCCCGACAATTTCTTTGTAATACCAAATACCGTGATATTAAGGATCTGGATGACTTTGAATGCTATTTAGATCTCTTTCCTTGAGAAAATTCTGTAGGCCTCGCACTGCCCCATGAGCGCCGCTGACCTTAAAACCTTACTTGCTGATTGTGAAACAGATTAATTTATTAGAATCACCTTTGATGCACTCTCTGAGAACCTGTAGGAAAATATCACCTGTGGGTTAGTCAGCTCATTTGGAAAATTGTCTGCTCAGCATCTACTTGCCATGGTGTCTTGCCACTGATTTGTTGTTAGGAACAAACCTGGGTTTTGGGGCCTTCCTCAACAAATAGGTTTCCACAGGCCACTTGGTCAGTGGTGGTTGCTTTGTCACAGCCACCTCAGTGACCTCCTCACCTTGTTGTTGTTCCTCCAAGCCTGAGCAGTGGCCCAGCTGTCAAACTTTCTAGGTAAACCTCAGTGTGGACTCCTGCAGCTCTTCTTTTTTTGTCTCTAATGAGATTGATCCACGGAGGTCACTCCTTTGAGGATTCAGGAGAAAGCCACTAGTCAAGCTGACAGAGACACAACATAAAGCTTCTTCCTCTCTCTCTATCTTCCATAGATTCCTCTTCCTCATTTACTGTGTAATCAACCTAGTTATCTACCTTTCTGTCACATTAGTAGCTAAGTAACTCTTCAATATTTCAGAAATAGAAAAAAAAAGCATACTCTTTTCTTTTTTTTCCTTCCCAGGCTGTAGGAGGAATTGTTCAATTAGTTTTTTTAGGTGGCAAGATTTGTTTGTTTATAGGCATACATGTGAGTGGGTGTTTTGTAGATGTGTGTGCAGAGCTCACTGGGGGAGGGAGAGGCTGAAGAGCCAAGCTGTGTATTTATTATTGAGAGTGGAGAGATGCACAACCTTCCACATCTGATGTGTTATGGACCTCCACAGCACAGCCCCTGTCAGCACTCTGTCTCCTGCTTTTAGCTCAGCCACACCAGCAAATCTGGGAAATCACCATGAAAGGGAGATATTTAGTGGGGGAAGAGGAAAGAGCAGCAATTAGTTCAGTCTCAGCTACTTCAAGATTGCCTCTGTCCTAGATAAACAAGGTAGCCCCTGCTATTGACTGAACATCTAAACATGAGGCAAATGCTTTGGGAGAGGGTCTTTTCTTAGGCCAGCTATTATGGAAATGATACACAAGTTTCTCTTTGGGATTGAAGTGGCAGTGGAGTGAAACACTGTGCAGATCTTTGCAGAAACTTTGACATTTTTAGTGCTACAAGACAAGAGAACAGAAATTTCCTGGACAGTGTACTTCTAAAAAAAATTATTTTTACCAAACTTCTCTAAAAAATGTTTGTGCCATAAAATACAAATACCCTAAAATATTTTGCTTTCATCGATGACAGATACTGCATGGGCTCCTAACAAGCACATTTACTGGAACAGCTTTCATCCTTTTAACAGCTCTTCCCTTCTCCATGTGCCATATGTTTTGTGCAGATCCTACAAACAGAGAGAGTCGGAGGCAATACCAAGGGTCTCCTGCCATTTTTGAAACTAAGTATTACTCAAGGGATAAAATAGCATCGAACATCATGTCAGGAGTTTCACAGTGAAAAGACATGGCAGAAGAATGTATTTAAGCTGGGACAAGATATTTCCAGCATTGGATTCACTGTTACCTCTATCCAGATTGCATGGCCGTTTGGGGACTTCACATAATGCTGGGATGACTCTTTGCAGATTTTAAAGTAAACAGTATGAAAGATAAAAAACAAGTATCTTTGTTGACTCCAAGACAGTCTCTGTCTAAGTTTGTCCAACTGAATACCAGTCTTTCAGCGATTTCCAACAAATTTATGCATTGCGTTGGTAGCAGTAGAGTAGTAGAATCCTTGTGTGTGAGTAAAGCCCTTCCTCACACATATGTGTACATGGAGCTGGGACAGAGGGGAAATGTGAGAGTGGCACGCTCCTGCAGTGCTTATCTTGCAAAAGCCTGGAAGACAGAAGAAAGACACTAGAATTGCTGACCCAGCTGGACTCACATTGTAGATGACTGTGAGACAAAAGGACTTTCTTTCAAAAACAGCTGATGAGGAACTGGTTGGATAATCCCATCCAGAGGGTAGTAGTCAAATACTAACACAAGCACAATGTCCAGATAGAGATCAAGTGGTGTCCCTCAGGGGTCTGTACTGGGACCATTACTGTATAATGTCTTCATCAATACAATCAGGGGACCAAGCATGCCCTCAGCAAGTTTGCAGATGACAGCAAGGTCAGTAGTGTGGTTGACATGCCTGAAGGATGGGATGCCATCCAGAGGGACCTGGACAAGCTTGAGAAGTGGGCCCATGTGAACCTCAGGAGGTTCAACAAAGACATGTACAACATCCAGCACCTGAGTCGGGGCAACCCAGTATCAATACAGGTTGGGGAATGAAGGGATTGAGAGTAACCCTGCCGAGAAGGAGGCAGTGGTGAATCAGAGGCTGGACCTGAGCCAGCAGTGTGTGCTTTCAGCCCAGAGAGCCAAGAACATCCTGGGCTGCTTCAAAAGCAGCATGACCAGCAGATCAAGGGAAGTGATTCTACTCCCCTGATCTGCTCTTATGAGAACCCACCTGGAGCACTGCATCCAGCTATGGGTCCATGGCATAGGAAAAACATGGACCTGATGGAGCAGGTCTAGAGGACAGTCACAAAAACAATCCAAGGGCTGAAACACTTCTCCTGTGAGGAAAGACTGAGAGAGTTGGGGCTGTTCATTCTGGAGAAGAGAGGGCTAAAGGAAGACCTTAATGAGGCTTTTCAGTACCTAAAGAGGGCTTATAAGAAAATGGGGATAGAGTTTTTGGAAGGGCCTGTTGTAACAGGACAAGGGGTAATGGGTTTAAACTACAAGAGGCTAGACTAGATACAAGGAAGAAATTTTTAACAGCGAGGGTGGGGAAATAGTGGAACAGATTGCCCAGAGAGGTGGTAGTTACCTCATCCCTGGAAATATTCAAGGTTCAGGGTGAGTTCAGGGTGAACTCATATTCAAGCTCAGGGTGAACTAGGTTCTGAATAGACTGATCTAGTCGAAGATGTCCCTGCTCATCGCACTAGATGACCTTTAAAGGTCCCTTCCAACATAAGCTATTCTATGATTCTGTGATTTTAGAATTTAGGGAGTCCTGAATTTCAGAAAGCAGAAGGGAAGAAAACAGGCACTTCATCTGCAGTACAGTTACAAAGAACCATCTTAAACAGTCATTATAGTAGCTCAGCACTGGGATGTCAATAGAAAGTCATTGCACCTCTGTGTGAGATTGGTTTAAAACACATGCCATTCAAAAAAAAAACCCTAATAAAACCAATCAACCAAAAAAACCCACATATGGAAGGATCCATATAGATTCTCTTTATTGCCTCTCTGAGGAATCCTCAGATTTCCTCTGGTCCAATTTTTCAGTATTGTCTGCAACCATGAAGACAAAAAGCACATATTTACAAAACTGAGATCATTTATTATCATGTACTTCCATGAATCCAGTGTCTGAGGTTCTTAAGGAACACCTGAGGAATCACTCAACACACAGTGGTGACACTGCTGCTCCCAGCACAGGTCTGTTACAGACTTTGTGTTAACAGGTCAGTACACTTCCCTTTCCACATGCCATGACCTTTCCTTAAAGTTACAGCTTTGTGGAACTGATGAGCTCCTGCTCGCCAGTGGGTATGCAACACTCAATCTGAAACCATGAAAAGTTTTCTTCTACAAAATAGACCAGAAGTGATAGAAAAGCAGCAGTAGTTGTAGCCAGTACTTATTTAAAATACAGACATATATGCCAGCACTGAAGGGAATATATCCCAAATTTTGCATGCCAGAGGGTCTCTACTAGCCTTTTCCAAGGAGTGTAACACTCCCTTAGGGAGAAGCCTCCCTCCCTCCCTTTCTCTTTCTCCCTTTGCTCTTCACCAAGGGAAAAGGCTGCATCTTTCACCAGAGTCAAGCCTGCAAATCCCTTGGCAGACAGCAGCAAGATTTCTCTGTTAGCTGGTTCTTATGTGACCAGCTTATAGTACTTCTTATAGTATGTCCTGGTTTGAAGGACAGGTCTCTGCTAGGGAAGGCAGGAGCCTCCCTTGGAATGAAGAATGTGAACCCCTCCCCTCCGAATTATTGTAATTTTGAAATTAAGGGGTTCTCAGGCAAAGATATGGGAGTAGGAATAACAGTTCTTTACTAGGATTTATAACAGAGCAAACAAACAACAACTCTTATGGCACTAACAACAAACAGAACCAAGAACCCGGTCCCGACCTCCTGGCCTGAAGGCACTTTCCCCCCTCAGTGCAGTGATGGTCACAGCCGGCAGGGAGCACGTGCTATGGTGGTTCAGTCAGCAGGGGAAAACAAAACGGAAGAGAGGTTTTGCTTCACAAACCTCCTTGGAGCAGTTGATTCCAGTGCCCCAGCAGGATTCTTGGAAAGCAGCAAACTGGGACGGCAGGACGTCTCGGCAGGCGGGGGAGCGGGGCTGCAGCGCAGTGAAACCCAGAGCAGTGCCGAAGGAGCGGTGGGGGCGGGGGGCAGCAGCCGCCCGGCTCCTAGCCCAGCGAGGAGAGGCGAGCTCAGGGATTCCGGGCACCCGAGCAGATGGCAACAGGTTCAGTGGCTGCTCTCACAAGCACAGGCTCACCCAAGAGGCAGAAGAAAACAGCTCCAAGCCAGGGCTCCAGCAGCAGCAGCGAAAAAAAAACTTCTCTCTCGCAGAGCTGCCTCTTCCCGTGTCCTCCTCCGAAAGCCAGTCCCGCTCCGCCCCTGCCCTCTCCTTTTACCAGTCCCCAATTCTCGAGATATTCCTCCACCCCCCCTCTTCGAGAGAAAACTCCCCGACAGAACAGTAAACATAGATGGGCCTTTTCTTTAGGCCTAGGTATAGCCTTTGTTTTTCTTAAGTACTCAGTGATTAAGGCTATTTAGCAACTGAATGGAAAAAAATTCTATACTGTTAAAAGGAAACAAAAGGAAAGACAACCCAACCCCCAACATAGTACAAACAAATGATGATGCAAATGTTAAAGATGGCAAGACTTTACAGTGTAAACAAAGGCTCTTATGGGATTCTGACAGCTCCACCACTTAGATCACTGCACACTGAAAGTAAGGGTGAGATCAGAGTGACTCTGTCCCATCACATTTGGACTCACAGGTAAGATGGTTCATGCATACATGAGAGCATCTCCTCTGAGTACCCAGCACTTGCACAGAGACCAAAATGCTGGGAAAACTTAAGGCTCTGCAGTCCTGACAGCATTACCAATAGTCACATGGAAATTCAAGCATCCTGCAGCAGAAGCAAACAACATTACACCATGAGGCAGTGGGTGTCTTAAAGAGCATGTCTGTCCAGCTCCCTGCACATTCTCCAGGGCAGGCAGAAAATCAGAAGCCAGACAATCACCAGCTCAGTACAGCAGTGCACGCACCCCCCACTCCCCTTCTCCTCCCCAGGCAGCAAGCAAAGGAGGGTGAGTGCTAGGAAGAAGGCAGGCTGGCTCCCTGATGTGAGAGTCCTGCTCATAAAACTCAATTAAGTGGATTACAGATGAGCTCATTCCCAGCGGTGGGTCACATTCCATTAGAGGCAGGCTCGATGCCAGGTGGACTCAGCGCTGCTTGGATGGCAGCAAGATCCACCCCACCACTTACCGTCTCTGCCTCTGATCTCACCATACTTTGCAGGACTTCTTGCCCTGTGCCCCACACTGCATGGCAGGCTCATTCCTCATCCCTGCTCATCCTCTCAGTGAGGTAATCAGGGCCAGTGTTAGGTCATGGAGAGATACAGGGATGGCCAAGCCCTCTGAAACACTGTGATGTGGGGCAGCAACGTGGAAAAGGAAAAGCATAGGGAGAAAGAGGCAAAGTGGAGCAAGAGGAAGAGGAGCACAAAGAGAGAATCCCTGGAAAACAATGGCAGAGTTCAGGGAAGGACGGAAAAAGTCAGCCCCGTAAACTGGATTAGTGGTATTTTACGTGAAAGTGAGAACAATCAGAGCTCTCAGCTCACTAATCCCAAAGGCTTTTTCACAGCATAGGTATAAGATTACAGCATCGTCTGCTATATGAATGTATATACACCACCTACAATCACTGCACTCGGCACTCAAAAATGTGCGTGTGCTTGCATGTGGGGAACAAAGAGTGTGTCTAGGGTGTATTTCTGTGTGGGAATGACTGTGTCTGGAAGAGAAAATGGCGGGGAGAAGAGAAGGTGAATGAATCTGTGAAGGGTGAGTGTGTGTGGGTGTGAGGGCAGAGAAAGCTGGATGAATGAGTGTGTGGGTGGGTAATACATGGGCTAGAGTAAGTCAAATGCTATAAGCACCTGCAAGCATTTTGCCAGATTTGAGACCTATTTTGACTTGCTTTGTGCATCCCACTTTGCTTTTCGCTGTTTGCAAACGTTCCTGGCAGCTCAGCTTAATTTGTACAAATAGCAACCGACCAAGAGTGAGCCAAATCTGTTGTAAAATAGGTTGAAGAAGACACAGGTTTTTGTGCAGATCCAAGCAGCAGGGGCTTTGTACCATCTGGAACCTGTGTACCAAGTCCCAGGGAAAAGCCTACAAGGGAGATCAATCTAGTTAACTCCCCACCATTTGCCATTCCATGTGAGGAAAGAATACTTCAGACCAGTTGCAAAGTAAGACATGCTGTCTGGACAATGATCCTCACAGGGCATGGGACCCACACAGCGCAGGCATCTGCCATCCTGGCACAGGACACCTTCAGTATCCACAGCCTCACAGAGAGCTTTCTGCTTAGATCAGGACTGAGAGGAAGACAGCAGCCTTATGTTTTGTTCCCTTGTGTGTGACAAGTGAACTCAGTTTGGCAGTGTGAGGCAGCAGGTTTCCTATTTGTTTTACCACCAGTTTACCAGGTAATTTTGGACAACTTCACTTGCCTTCCCCACGTATCTGTTTCCTAAGACAAAAAACTATCAGTAATGACCCAGTTATGAGATCTCTTGTTGGAAAGCACTATGTAAGACCCACATGATATTATTCTCCTGCACTAGCTGAAGGTGATTGTCAAATGTCCTTTGCATTCATTGGCAGCAGTACTCAAAGCATAAGCCCTGAAGAAGTACAAGCCTGGACTGCAGGAGCTCCAACTCTAGGCTCTCCAGTTCTGCTGTTCCCTTCAGCAAATCATGACCCAGGTTCTGGCTGGCTGTCTCAGGACCTTCAGCATAATACGTAGAGCCCACCCTGGATGACAAGGGATCTCACAGTCCCTTTGGCACGTCCCAGATTGTTCTTGCTGCTCTGTCCTTGGCAATTTCACTACCTGGTTTGTATGTGTAGTGTTTTAAAAGTCCAGAATAGCTGGGATGCAAAAGTACCGTGACCACACCATTTCTTTCCCCATACTGGTACTAGAAGAATTTTGGGTCATATATCACAACTCAGCAATCTGATCCCCTGTCTTTTATTCTGCTTTTCTCTTCCTTTCTGAGTGGTTTTTCTTTATCAGCGTTTCTCTTTCTGCTACCGTGCCCCAGAGGTTTGCTCTGGCAAGTGCTGCATGCACTGAGCCAAGCTGCTGCACCCTGCCTTACTGATGGTACCTGGAATGGGTGACAGTACATTGCTATATCCTCTGGTCTGTGTGCATGAATTGGCAAGCCCTTCGCCTTTCACCTTCTGCAGAAACAGAGTGACCTGTCTATGCAATTAGCCCCTACTCCCTTTAAATAGAGGGAAGACAATATATTGTCTCTCCGGGGAACCCAACAGAGAATGAGAGAAAAAACAGAGATGCTATCAGTGTACCAAAGCACTAGGTATAAAAAGCCTTTTTCACCTTAACAGTATATCAGGTGCTGCCCCAAGAGCTGTTATTGAACTACAGCCAGGAATACTGTGGTCCTATCCTGTGTGTTTTTCCCTGCTTCTGGCACTCTTTGCTTCTTGAGCATATTTCATTCAATGAAATGGTTTAAGGCTCTGCCTGCAAGGAGGATCTTTTGTGAAATACCACAGCTCTGCCTTCTAAACCTTCCAGCTGAATGGGAATAACTGCTGCAGTTGCCACGGCACAGGCTACACAAAAATGATGCTTGAGTTAATTATACTGAGTGGTTGAGGCCACTGCCTCACTTTGCTCTGGGATACATTCCTCTGAAAGGCAGCCAGGTAATTCTGCTGTGGCTGCCATTCCCTCAGTATCCTGGGAAGGGGAAGGGAGGCAGGGTGACAGGGAGCAGGGCTTTCTGCCAGGTTTACCTACAGCGAACACACCTGAGCTGGGTGGTCTCGAAGGATGTGGCTACACCAAGCAGAGATTCCCCAAGGCAGTGCCAGAGGCAGCTGGTGCATTCTGAGGAGTGTAGGTAAAACTCAGTTTTGACATGGAGATTTCCACCGCACGATTCCTGTGCAAGAAGAGGAGAAAGAAAGAAAAAGGATTGGGAAGGGAGAGAAGGCAGAAAGGAAATGGAACTGTATCTCTCAAGGCTCCAGAAGTAAGGAAATAGATGCAACAAGGATGTTTCTGAGAGACCAGGCGCCTCAGCCATAAATGTTGCTGTACACAACTCAGCCCCTCTCTAAGGGGTGTTGCCAACCCAGCTCTGGCAAAGCTGAGAGCAGGGTTAGTGGTGCTTCAGTACCTCATGCAGCTACTGCCTACTTTTCTTGGAGCTGGTCATGGGCAGTTGTATCCCAAATAACTACAGAGATGGAAACAATATAACCACATGTGCGTGGAGACCCAGCGAATTCTGCTCAGAAATGAGGGAGATTAACCTCCATGTCACCCTATGTTAATATGGCTAATTTCCTTCCAGGGATCATGCCTCTGCCTGGATACACACACAAATCCCAGCTCATCTGGGGCATGCTCAGGTACTCATGGCACAGCACTGCCTTACCCAGCTGGACATACTGCGAGGAGCTCATACAGGAATGGTGTTTTTCACCACCCTAATGGGCATTTTCTTCTGAAGTGCAAGCAGTTCTTGGACTCAAAAGTCCCTCTCATCTGCAACAAAATTCTCCGAAAAAGCTTCATGAACCAGCCACTACTTCCATCGACCAAACTTCATTCTCCACGATCCTAAGGAGACTCAGATAAGGATGAATCCACTCCCTCCCTCCATTCCTCCCTTCCTCCATTCCTTCCTTCCTTCCTTCCTTCCTTCCTTCCTCCCTCCCTTCCTTCCTTCCTTCCTCCCTTCCTCCCTTCCATCCATCCAGTTCTTTTTGTTTCCCTCCTGGTTGAAAGCTTTGAGTTCCCACGTATGAGAACCAGTGAATAACCAGACAAGCTACCCTCTTCTTGGAGAGACATGCAGTAATGGAGAATTTTACCAGGAGGTCAGGGGGCTTTGCTGTAAACCTTCTTGAGAATCACCAATGATGAGGGCTTTTAGAGACTTTTCTTTTGGAATGAATATTTATGACTTCCTGAAAAGGACCAAAGTTTGCATAGAGCAGTAACAACTTTTTATCAAATTATGGGATGCTGGTGGCAAAATTAAAAAAATAAATAAAACCACAAACAAACAAACAAAAACCACCCCAAAACCCCAAACAACCAATAAAAACCCCACAGAAAAACCAAGCAAACAAAAAAACCCCAACAAACAAAAAAAAAACCCAAACCAACCAAAAAACCAACCCCCAAATTCCAAAATACCAGGAAAACTCTTGGTATGCCAAGATAGATAGCTAGAAATGTTACTTGGATGCATCACAAACAAATGAAAAAACCCTAACATCCAACCAAAAAAAATTCATCAGATATTTTTGGCTTAACATTCAACAGATTTATGTTAAACTGATATGTAAATATACACTGATGCATTTATAACTACCTGAAACATAAATTTGAACATTTTGTAGTCCTGAAGGCCCGTAGCTAAAACTTGGTGAGCCCCAGCCCCTACCAAATGACACCAACACATCTTAACTTTCAGATAACACTGTTTGCTGTTCAAGGTACCAGACAGACAATAGCTTTGCCACCTCCACCCTCGTGCCCTGGTGCACTCCCAACTGCTGCTTTAGGAAGACACAGCCTGCAGTGGACACCAGCACACATTCCTGGTGTCCTTCCTGTATACATATAGTAACTGGGTTGGCTGATTCCAACCAATTTACATCACAGGCATATATACAAACCGAACACAGACTGTGATCCCTGGCTTCAAAAGGCGAAGCCAGCTGCATTTAACCCATTGGTCTCACACAGCAAAGCTCTGGGACTGTTGCTTTCCACTCCCAGGAAGATGCGGCATTGCTTGGTCACCATGGCGACAAGCACTTTTCCGTAGGTAACCACCACCCTGAGCCGTGCAGCTCTCTCCTGTATGAAGCCCAGACCCCTGTACTCACACACGGGCAGTGTCCTTTGCCTGTGCAGCCCTGCTGGGGCTTTGCCCACTACTCCAAGCTGCGCCACCACCTTCCCCTGTATTCCAACACTGGAGCGTGACCACAGGCACCGTCGGCGCTCCCACCAGAGGATGCGGCTGGGTTAAACTGCTAAATATTTAACGGGGAGAATGGCTGGTGCCTTCCCTAAGCCTGCTGCGAGAGATCTCCGCGGAGAACGGCTGTGTTGAGCAGTCACCCGGTCAGGCGTCCATGAAAGTGACAGCCGGGCACAGCAGTATCCCCACGTGCTCTTCATCCTCCCCTTCCTTCCCTGCACACCCCGTCTGTCACTGCCCTGCATTATGGGCTGCGTCCCGCCGAGCTGTGCCAGTCGGAGCCGGAGCCGCCCCAGCGACCCCGGGCTCCCTCCACCGCCCCCGCGGCCCGCGGGGAAGCCTCGGCGCCCAAGCGAAGGGTTAAGGCCGCCGCCCCTCGNCTCCCCGCGCACATCCCCGCAGACACGTCCCCTCCGCCAGGGCTCCCCGCGCACATCCCCGCAGACACGTCCCCTCCGCCAGGGCTCCCCGCGCACATCCCCGCAGACACGCCCCCTCCGCCAGGGCTCCCCGCGCACATCCCCGCAGACACGTCCCCTCCGCCAGGGCTCCCCGCGCACATCCCCGCAGACATGGCCCCTCCGCCAGGGCTCCCCCCGCACATCCCCGCAGACATGGCCCCTCCGCCAGGGCTCCCCCCGCGGTCTCCATGGAAACAGGCCCCGAGCAGCTGCCGGCTGCGCCCCGGCCGCCGCGGCCTCGCCGGGGAAGGCGGTGGCAGAGGCCGCCGCGGCCCGGCCCCGGGAGCCCTTTCGCTTCCTCGGGAAGCGGGCGCGTTCTGGCGTGTCCCGCCGCTGCAGGGGGGAGCAGGGGCTGGGACGTGCCCTGAAAATGCCCAGGTGGCATCCCGGCCTGGATCAGCAACAGCGTGGCCAGCGGGTCTCGGGCACTGATTGTCCCCCTGTACTGGGATGTGCCCCCTCCTGTGTCCAATTCTGGGCCAGGGAGGACATTGAGGTTCTGGAACCTGTCCAGAGAAGGGCAGCAACGCTAGTGAAGGGTCTGGAGCACAGGTCTAATGAGAAACAGCTGAGACACCTGGGGGTATTTTAGCCATGTCAACAGGACACTCAGGGGGCACTTGATCACTCCCTACAACTACCCTGAAAGGAGGCTGTGGCCAGTTGGGGATCAGTCTTTTCCCCCACGTAACAAGTGACAGAACAAGAGGAAATGGCCTCAAGTTGCACTAGGGGAAGTTTAGGTTGGTTATTAGGAAAAATTTCTTGACTGAAGGGATGGACAAGTATTGGAACTGCTGAGGGAGGTGGTTGAGTGTCCATCCCTGGAAGTGTTCAGAAAATGTGTGGATGTGGCACTTGGGAACATAGTTTAGTGTTGAACATGGAAAATGGTGGTGCTGGGTTAGTGGTTGGACTCAATGATCTTGGAGGTCTTTTCCAACCCTAAGAATTTTATGATTTTAAAATGGAGGTGCAAGTGAGCTGTCTGCTGGCCCTGAAGTGGGATATGGAGCTGAGCTCAGGGCTTTGTTCTCCTCTCTCTTCATCTCCATGAAGATTTTCAGATGAAAAACTCACCAGAAATGTTACATATTGCTACCATAGTCCCTGCAACAAACACTTGGCAGTGGTTGCCAACCCTTGTGGCTCCCCTACCCAGGTTTATATTCTGGTGAGGGCTTCCCTTCTCTGGGGCAATGAACCAGGCTTGTCCTCAGGTAACAAAATTGTTCTTCATCCACTGAAAAAAAAAAAAGATATCTCACACACATTTGTTGTTTGGATTTTCTTTTTTTCTTGTGGGATGGTATTGACCTACCCTGAGGTACAGACCAAAATATGGAATTTGCTTTCATTTGAGGTTGTAACACATCCTCTTTGTGGCAAAAATTGTCACTAGCCCACCTAAGACTCTTTGCACTGAAGATCCTTTTGCACTGTTCCCATGTGTGCCCACACAGGCAAATTTGTTCTCAGCTCCCTGGGAAAGAGTTGCACTGTGCAGCATGAGTAGGGAAATGCCCCAGATGCCCTCACAAAATGCACAGGTGACAGCAGATCCTGTGGGAACAGGTCAGGCTTTGCTTTCATCTGTGTGCCAGCCTGGAGAGTTGGCCTGGTGCTGGAAACATGTGCCAAAGGATGTCCTGAAAGTAGGTTGAAAACAGGAAATTCAGCTGGGTTGACTAATTGTCCATAGTGAAAAAATGTCCTTATTTTTACCACCCTTATCTCAGATGCACTGTCCTGTCTAGCAAAACATTATCTCCAGTTTCATCTCTGAGATTACACCTATTCTGCCTATAAGATCAAAGTAGGGCTCCAATTTTGAACTTGACTCTCTTTTCTGATTGTCTTTTCTTCTAGCTCCAAAACTATCTCCTGCCCTCATCCTCAACTCTTCCAAATCACATCCTGATCTCTTTTGTCCCTTATTATATGGCTGCTGAAATATTTCTGCCCAATTTCTCTGCAATATTTCATTGTGTCCTTAATCAGCAATTATACATCGGAGATCAAAAGGAGCCTTTCTCCATACCAGTAGGATGCTTCTGAGACTAAAATTTTGCCTTTGTACGTAAGGCTACTCTATTGTCTCTGCTCTTCTAAACCAAACTGATGATGGCTCCCAGCTTTCCTTCCTTGTGCTTTCCCCCTAATGATCTCTGCCTCTTACCCCATCTGCTCCATAGTCTGAATAATTTGCAGTGTAGGATCTCCTTCTTTGATATTGTCCTCCTAAACCCTCACACTGATGGGTCACTCCCCAATATGATACAGCACAGACACTGTAGCTCCTGGTTGACTTCACCCAGGGAACGTCTCTCCCTGACTGCTGTTAGCTATTAGATATGATGTAGTCTAATAGGCTTGGCTGTTAAATGCGAACCCCCTCAACTGCAAAATTCTGCGTAGAGTTGCTGGCAGCTCTGAATTTTCTGCTCCTCTTCTATTTTCTTATTACACTAAGTAAATATGACCCTTTCTTCTTCTTTCCTAGAACAACCTATTTAGCAGACATTCAAATATGTAAGTAGTGAAGGTGATAGAAATGCACACTAATGGAGCACTGAGACTATAATTTGAATACAGACAGAACCTAGGCAATTCAATCCTTGTTATGGGAGGGTAGGAGAATTCTCCAGCTCCACAGTCCAGAGAAAAGGCATGGATCAGGGGCAGATGAATGCTAAGAGTTACATCAGATTCTTAAGTCTGCCAGGCATAAAGATTGCAACTGAGGTATAGATAACTATTATTTGATTTGGTATTGCATCTTTTTCTTTAGAATGAGCTCTTAGACAAAACATCCGTGTTTTTATGACTCTTGGAGCTGACAAGAGTCATGAAATCGCTGTGGCCAGAAGAAGCTCCAATTGACTGATAGTGCACCAAGCTGTGTAGCAGCAAGCTATGGAAGTAGCTACGCCACTGTCTGCCTCAGGACATGAGAATTCAGATCTCAAAATTGCCACAACCTATGGTGGAACTTTATTACTCAGCTGATCAATAGGTAGAAGAGAGAAATATGGCATGAAAAGAACGGTGAGGAGTTAGATTGTTGGAAGGCAAATGTGAGAAAAAGCCAGATTCTGTCTGGATTTCAAAAACCATCAGGATGAAGATTATATGGGTAGAGAAAAATTCAGCCAATGTGAGATTCGGAATAAGAAAACGTGAATGAAAGTAGGTCTTTTCTCCATTTCTGCATGTGCAAATGTGTATGCTAGACCATCTTAGATCCTGACACACCTCAGTTCCTAAATTTATACTTCTCTGGGCCTTTAACTGGCTCTGTTAATTCCAAATTCAGAGAAAACAGGGCTCAAATGGATATCAGTACACAGACAGCTGTCATCCACCTTCCCTGCCAGAAGGCTGGATCAGATACCAAGAAATGACCACTATTGCTTCCTTCGTTACAAATGTAATGGAGTAGTGGGATATTAATCAAGCCATCTTACAGTCTGGATGATGGGACCAACATGTAAGAGATGTTTTGAAAATGCAGTGATAGACCATCTTCAGGGACTTGGTGCATTGCCTGTTTTCAGTTTTACTATGCCTTCAACATAACATAGGGAAAAGAAGCAAAAGGGGAGGTTTTAGCTCCCTGTTTCTTCTTCAAAGAGCTTAGCAGTGTTAGCCTGTCACTTGTGACTTAGGAATCCTTCTTCTTTGTACATGAAGATTGAATTTGACATGAAACAAAACCCATTTTTTGCTTTGTATAGACTACATCTGAAGAAATAATGTCAGGAAAAGCAACACCTAAATGAAGCCACTTACAATAATGTTTGCCTGGCCTGCATATATCTATCCTAAATGGTGGGAAAGTATGAAAGCCTCCTTCCAGTGCTACTCTTGGTGGGCTAAGCAGGGAGAACAGGCGTGGGACCTTCCAGAGGCATGAAGATGACTTCTTGGCATAGTTCAGAAGCAACATGAACAAAAGTTAGCTTAAGCCATCTTTAATAAAAGCTGTGCACAGCAAGCACAGTCTCAGCCATAAGCAGCTTTACACTGCAGGCATAACACAGAGACCAGGAACAGCACATACTACAGAGACCAAGTCTCAGTTTCAGTGATGATTCACGGGGACAAATGAGGACAAAATTAATGTAAGTAGGGGAGAAAAACTGGCATTGCTGTGGAAACCATTTCACTTCATGGCATTTTAAGTCTAAACTAAATTCCCGACAATGAATCAATGTAGTTTTGTGTTATTCTACTATTGCAGCCAGCCCAGAGTGGGCCATGGTGACAAATACCTTCCAGGCTATCTCTATGAAGCAGAAGCCCCTACTGTTTCAGTCAAAATGCCTGTAGTGACTGTATATGCTTTATGTGGTTCAGCTAGGACTGGGAAACCTGATCTCATAAACTCTGTCAGCATGAATTATGTTTTTATTATATTAAATGGCATCCTGGCGCTTGCCTATACACCACATCACAGCTCAGCAAACACATATACAGGCCCTTCTGCCAGAGTGTTCAGGCATGGGGGCAAAGCTGTGGTTGTTGCGAGGCCTCCCATCTCTGAGCCTGTCTAATTTGGTCATGATTGACATCTCAGCTGGGATGTTTCATCAGTGTAAGTTCCCCCTCCCTGCCTCATTCTTCAGCTTTCAGAAGGTAGTTGCTTGGTCCTGTGTCTGTTCAGTGGAAGCACCGTGACCTACACGTCTGCCCCTGACCTTTAGCCTGATCAATAAAACTACAAATTGGTCTTTTCTTATCCTCGACACTTTAGTCATAAAATCCGTATTGAGATGGAATGAAACACTGAACTTTATGTCTAGGCATCGTGAACATGTTTCGTGGCGGGGGAGAGACTGGCAGTATTTCAGCCATCAAATATACAACCCTCTTTCACTCTCTCTCTGTGCAGCAATCCTGTGTGTGATATTTCAAACCTGTTGAATGGCATTTTTGGTTCTATATTCACACATTTCCCCAAATACTCCAGAACAGCTAGAACCTCTAGTGTGCTTTAACAACACTTTTTTACTACCACACGTGCTTTCCCCTATTGGTGACGTTCAGGAGGAAGAACGGAAGAGGTCTAATTTCTCCCAGAGAGGAACAGAGATCGTTTTGGGACAGAGTCAACAAAATCCAGAAAGAGTGTAATGCTAGATGGATTCACAGTTTTTGCTGGTATTTCTGTTGCCTGATGTTTTATCCCTGCAGAGGACTGCCTTTAGTGAGGCAAGGAGCATCAGAGGACATGGGAGGGCACAATGCAAGGCTCTCATCTCCTTAAGCCGAGCATAGTGTTGGCAGACCTAAGCTTGCATTTGCCCTTTTGCAATAAATAGTACTTGGGTCTGAAAAAGCATGTAATGGGTGGGGGTTTTATACCAACAGCCTTTGTCAGAAAATCAGAAAGGCTTTAACATGTCTCTAAAAGTGCTTGTTGTGTTACTTTACACCCATTGCAGAGTGATTCAGAGGGAGGAAGGGGGTTGTACTGCACAGTTTTGTGCACAGCTTGGAAAATCTATTCCATCCTTACAGTGAAATAGCTGCTGGAGCCACATGCTTTCTTCATGCTGGCAAGAGTGTTGTGTATTTAGCATGCTCAGCTGCTGGTGGGGTTGTAAACCATACTTTTTAGTCAGCTGCACTGCCACGGGATGGCCTTGAATAACCTCCTGTGTCACATCAGGGCTTTTCACTGGTGAAATGAAACATGACTGTGAATCAGAGTAAAGAAGAAAATCCTAACAGACCCTTCAGATTCCTTTTGGATAGCCAGGCAATTCCTTTTGCCAGGAAGGCTTGCCATCATATATATCCATCCACAAAACCCAGAAAGCCAGATCCAGTCAATAAGGTGGACCAGAAGACCAGGAGTCTTTGGGTTCTTGAAAGCCCAAGAGGAGTGGTATGAAAATAACAGCATCTCCTGTTTGGGTCTCTGATGCTGCTGTGTGCTGCCTAACACTGCTGAGTCTGAACACATGATTTCCTCTGCCTCAGCTTGCAGGAGAGCCCAGAAACACTGTGTTGAAATCACACAGCACATGTTCAAGGCAGGCAGGTGGGAGGTTCAAAGTGGAGTGAAGAAACAGCTCCTTTATATAATAGACAGTTAAGCTCCGGAGTACCTTTTCTCAGGATTTAATGCGTGCTGGAACTTCATGTGAGTTTCAGAACTAATCCAATACAATTCTGGAAGAAGCAAACATCAGAAGCTACCTGATGCAGCTCTGGTGCTGAATCATACAGGGAGTTCTTAAGCCAAAACTTGCTGGAAACTGGAAGAGTATACAGGGCAGTGGTTATTATATGATGGCCCTGCTCTCTGCTCTTACCAAGGCACCACTGTTGGCCACTGTCAGAGAGTGGACACAGAATGGTTGCCTCTGCTGCCACTGGTTTTATATAATCTTATATATTGCAGGATGAAACTGGAGTCTTCTAGGTTTACATACTTCCACACAGGGAAATCCCACTTTCAGGAAACAGAGGGTTTTCCTAAAGAGACTTTTAGTGACATCAGCTTTTGATGACACTGGATCCCTGTATCTCATTTGGGACTTCCATTTTCACCTGCTTATCCTTTATATAATTTGCCAGATGATCTTTGTGTCGTAGCAGAGATCAGGTCTTTATTATAATGTATACTGCAGTACCTTACTAGAAAAAAAAAAGGAGTTGTTCTTCAGAAGAACTAGTTGCCAAAAAAAGGAAGATAAACTGTAGAAGACGCACAGCAGAACAGAGAGGGAGCACAAGTTGAGGAAAAGTTGGTCCCACTGGAACTGGTAAAAACAGTTCACATCTCTCAACTCCCAAATGTTGCCACACAAACCTCACATATCATGCCACCTGGTCCAGTCACAGGGTAATTTTAAGCCCTATTTCAGAACATTATTTTTTTCTATTTTATTTAAAGTACTTCCTGATTTCACAGCTGAGTGCCTTTTCCTCTGGTGAAAAGAAGTGTTGTCTGACACTGGACAGCAGCTCGGCTTTTGGTGGTGGTTATTGCTCTGTATTACTGTGACCATTTTCTTCCCTTTTGCAGTGCCATTAAGGACTGAAGGAGGTGAATAGTTAGAGGATAATATATCATTAGGGACCAACTCTAGCTGCCCAATACATTTCAAATACACCAATGTTCACCTCCCAGTTTCATCTGTAGTTCATGTAAAAGGATACCAGCACTGATACAACTGAGGCTTGCCCAGAGACAAACTCAGATGGAAGCAGTGACACGACTAGACCACCATGATTTTAGCAGAACCAGGATTTCATATTCCAACTTCCCAATATGTTGTCTCATGTCATATTTGAGCATGTGACTTGAAAAACACCGTATGACATAAAATACGCTGCATACCAACAGATTTGTGTTGGACTTGATCTAGTTATTCTGACTTCTTTATTCATATGGCTGAGCTGTGAAAGGAATAAATATCTTTGGTACCAGATTTAGAAAGAGTGTATTTTATTGCAGACAAGAAGATAGTATCTTCTCTGGTGGCAGCATGGGGGATTGATGGCAGTTTACAAAATGCAGAAACTCTGTGTGTGTGTGTTAATCTCTGATAGGCTTATCGCTGTACTAAACTGCTTCCATAAATCCTAGGCTTAATTCTGCTTTCAGGTACACCAACAAACACCCAGTAACTCCTGGAGAATTTTAAGATATATAAATTACAGCAAAATTTGATCCCTTGTAGTGTCAGTATTTTGTTAACACTCATCTTTTCAAAAGGTGGAACACATAAACACTCGAGACTGTCACTTACCTCACCAAATTCAGCCTTGCTGGAAGGCAGCTGAAGGTATCCACTGAGAAGAGCTAGGAGGAACAGATTCCACAGACCCATTTTATGGTGATTTATGTGGCATTCATTGTGATTGGGCTTGAGGTGTATATTTGCCTTGTTTTTACAGTATATGGCTGGTCAACTCATAATGCATGTTGTACTCAAATCTATGGATAAAATATGAAGTTCACAGAGGAAAAATAAGAAGAGAATTTACATTTCATTCATTTTTTCGTCTCTGCTGTTTCTGCACTCTCAAAAATCAAAATGCATTTGTTGTATCCTAATCTACATCACGCTGTCCTGCAGGAACATTCATTATTCTTTTATTGTCAGCAAAACACATTGAAACAAGGATATTAAACATCTGGCCAACATACATTTATGTGGCCCAAATGGCATATTCAAGTTCTAAGAGTATAAGAATTTCTTTGGAAACAAAAGTAGTTTTTCTCTCTAATTTGAGAGAGAAGCCATAAAAATATGAGCTTGTATAAATAAAGCAGTGTTCTCTACCTGAGACAAAGCATAGTGTAAAACCTTACCGGAGAAGTGCAAACTCCTGTCCTCTACCACTAATCTCCTTTCAAGTCTAATGAGGGCACTTAGACTTAACTAGTTTGCTGCTAAGCCGGGGTGATTGACAAAGAGACAAGCTTAGGACTAGAGATAAGACAAAAAACGAATATTGCCCAGGAAAAAAAAAAAAAAAAAGCTTGAGAAACAAAAAGAGAGCAGAGATTTACAGAAGAATAGGGACCAGAAGGAAAAGAAAGACAAAAATGTGTGGCCATAGGACATGGGCTTGTTTCCACCCCAGTAGAGAGACCTCAGCTGTGGCTGGTGATAGGACAAAGGAGGGAGATGCTGTTTGCAGAGGTGAGAGCAGGCACGGCTCAGCTCCTGTGAGGCTGGTGTAAAAAAAAAATGAATAAAAAGCCGGGAGGTAAACTCCCAAGCATCAGATCACAACCCCAGCATCTCAAGATTTTTCAGCCTCAGGGAATTTTCCTGCTGCCAGCACACTTTGGGTAAGAAAAGTGATTTTCTGCAGCAGCGGAAAAAGGCAAGGCAGGCAGTTCCAAAGGCTGAAAAGTGGGGGAGGGTGAGAAGGATCAGTGGCACTTTGGGTGTCATCAATCTGACGGAAGGGATAGTAGATTTCAGAAGGTGTGTGAACAAGAGAGGTTGGCAGTGGGATTTTCAGATTTATAGGAGATGACAGATAGGTGATAGGGTCTGTCACCTTTCCTCCAGTTCTCTTGCTACTTCTCCCCCAATGCCCTTTATTCCTTTCTTACTCCCTGCAGTACGTGGGCTCCCTTTCCAATTTGCTACCTTCCCTAAACCCCACAATCCCTTCTCTCTACCTGAGCAGCCTTCTGCCTACACATACTTCCTCTGTCCCATCTATCATCCATCTGTATCCTATTCCACTCTACAAAACAGCTCCTCCAGGCAGCAGAGATTGCTGTAATAGAAATGGAGGCACAGGGACAGAGCTAGGAAGGTGGAAATGGTAGAGAAGGGAGAAGGGGGTGCAAGTGCAAGTGATGATTGCTGTTGATGTAGAGGGTAGCAAAGGCAGTGTGCAGATTGGGCCTCTCCGGCTAGGAGAGAAAAGGCACCTGGTTATCCTTTATAAAGCTTTGTCTTAATACTGCTGCCTACCTTAGAGCAGTCTAAGTCACTGTAGTATGCCCAGTCACTTGGGCATGGGCAAAGGCAGGTCTGCTCCTATCCAAAACGCACGTGGGTGTTGGAAGTCACACGCCCTGTAGCAGCCGTGGGGGCTGCAGCCTCCTTCCTGCCATGGGAACCCCAGCCCCGGACACAGCTGGCTGGCAGACACACAGGGTGCCAGAGAGGGACACTGCAAGGAGCGCTGAACAGGGAAAGTAAGAGGTGTGGACACTGTGCCAGGTGGTGGAGGTGGGGTAACTGCTGTGTCTCATGCATAAGGTGCACCAGCTGGCAGGGCTGCCAAGCCCCTGCCCATCCAGGGAGGAGCAAGGCACAGGCAAAATGCCACTCTGGAAAAAGACAAGACTGAGAATGAGGTCAGATCCACAACAGCCAGACATATAATTTCCATCATGCAAGACAGTTCTGCACCTTTATTCAACATGATAGTTAAGAAGCTTGGAAATAACCAGGAGGAAAAAACGTGTGATCGAGACACTATCACAGAATTCAAACATCCGTGGCTGCCTGATAAAAAACATTGCCACTCGTTTTGTTGGGTAATGGACAAAACCTTGTCTCTTTTCTTCTTCTGTTTTAAACTAAAATAACTACTCCGTGTGGTCATTTCAGATGCCTTGATCACTTGGGATTATAGGTTGCTGTAAGTATGTACCCACCTTACAAATTTAGCTGGTGTACTAGTCCATCCCAGAGTAATTAAATTATTGAAGTGTAATGATTTGGATTCTGGGTTTCAAAAGCCCTCATCAAGTGGATTAAAAGCATCATACTTTCCAGAGTACCTCCAGCACTTCTGACAGGAGATGTTTGCAGGTGGTAAGGGAATGGCTGCTGTATAAACTAACACAAGTTTGATTTCTTTGGGGCAAATTAAAAGGGGATTACAACAACAGTAGCAATAATAATAGTAACAACATCTTCAATAATAATGATAGGTTAGCACTCTTTTAGCTGAGCTCTAGTACTACTGCGGTGATGCTGCTGCCCTCAGCTGCCCATCCTCCCCCGTGACAGAGCTTTGCTGTCACAAAAGCAGAGCCAGTGGAAAGGGACACATGTCTGGGTCCTTGGCTGTCCCTGCACATAGCCCATGGTGGCTCTGGCTAATGCATTCAGAGCTGAGCTTTAGCACACATTTCCCAGTGCTGCTCCAGAGGTAACAGCTTGCAGCAGCGAGGTGGGCTGGACAGCAGGGCTGTCAGGGCAGCGTCCAGCACATGAAAATCAGAGCTGTTGTTTTTAGTGAGAGGAATGAGGATGCCTGTGCCATGTTTGAACACATATGTCCCTACCATAGGATTGCCACACTGATGATGTCTGACGGGCTTTTCCATTGGGTGAAGCCCAGTATTTGGCAAGGGGAAATAAGTGTTTCCAATGAAGCAGAATGAGTAACCTTTTGTTAACCAGTAAGAAGAACAATTGAAGCTTAAGAATTAAGTGCTGCCCCTCTGTTTCGGGTCATAACCAGAGACTGGTGCAGAAATTGTTGCTCTGGGGCTGCTGCATGTCCCCTGGTCCTGGGGTCACCTGTCACCGATGAGCCAAGGCTGAGCCCTGCCTGTCGCTATGCCTGCAAAATGTCCACAGCTCTTCCTGTCAGCTGCAAACAGCTGTTGCTAGGGAACTGCGAAAAGTCAAAGACAGCAAAGGATGAGGGGAGAGCAGCAGCAGAGGGATGGCAGGCCAAGGCTGGCGAAGAGGGAGGCGAAGGGGGAAGGGAGGCGAGAGGGTCAAGAAAAAGGAAGGACTGAAGAGCCTGGGGTGGTAATTGGTCCTCATCTTGCCACAGAGAAGCAATTCCCTGTCCCTCAAGGACTGTGTTTTCTTATAATCATTAAATGGCTTCCCTTGATTTTGTTTGTGTGTTTGTGTGTTTGTTTGTTTGTCGGTTTGTTTGTTTTTAACCTCTCTGGGACAGAGGTAGACTATCTATCTTTTTATTTTATGTGCTTTCACACGATACTGTTTTGTACTTAATTATCACCTCACCCTTCATCCCTTTCCTCTTCTAATAAAAGAATTGCCACTCTTATTTTTGCTGTTCTTCACTTTTAAGGACTGTTGCTCTTTTCCACTGAAGCATTGAAACTGTAGATATACCTCATTTGATAAATGCAGCTGAAACTAAAACCACAGATTTCATCTTTTTTCTTTAAATTTTTCTTCTTCCTGGAGTTTATGGGGTGCTGACAGATGTTCTCTCTCTGGGAAACATCAGGGTTATAAAGTTACTCACCACACTATGCTCCAGTCAAGATCTGCCTTGTTCATCTAAGGGCCTCTTTCAAAGCCAGCTGAACCCAGCAGCAGGTTGTTCCCATGTGAAACTAACTTTGGATTAGGGCATATCAGTACAAATCCCTGCTGACCCATAGGTCATGTGTAAGAGATCTGCATCTGGTGGCATTTGACTGCCCACCAAAGTGACTGGACACCATTAGAGCTGGTGCAGGTCTCTGCATGGGACCAAACCACTGCTCAGACTCTGGCATTAGGTCCTCTCAACAGATGCCTTGACATCTCAGCCATTGCACTGTATTGAGTGGGTTGGAATGTGATAAGTGATAGTGTGTGAATTAGAGTGCATTCTAATTGTGGGCAGTATGAAAGCTGTCTGAGCAAATGCATCTAAATAAGGAACAAAATTATATAGTTCATTGCCAAACTGAAACAAGGAAACAAAATATTCTTTGCAATTTAAAAAAAATATTAGCAACATCATGTGGATAAAAATGTTGGTAACAAGATATATATGTATAAAGTCATTAAAGAAAATAAAATAAGATGTGTGTGGAGTTTCCAAACTCAACTGTGGTTGCAATACCTTCCAAAGAAAGCCATGACATATACTAAAAAGCTCTGTTTTATTGGTTTCAAATACTGCAATGTATAATTGACTTATGGCAGGGGGGGGTGGTGGGATAGGTAGTATTTCATTTCCAAGCATTTGGTCCAAAATCAGCCTTGGTTAGCAGTGATTGAATGTTATTAGTGTTTGATGGGTCTCTGGTGGAACCTGTGAAATGCGTCGGAGGTTTCAGCACACTTCCTAGTGGACAGGTGCCCATACCACTAAAACCACAGCTCTTTGGAGCTCGCTGCATTCACTCTGATTGGCAATCTCAGTGGAGAGGCTCACAGCTGAATGGAGCGTGGAGCACGCTCCATGCTGATATTTCTTCTCTGCCAGTCCTGTGCTGAGGCACAGTAAGGAAAATACAGGGCTTAGTGGCCTGCTCTTCCTGTCTATTTGTCAGAGCAAGAGAATATCTTTCATCTTTTGGACCAAGCGTGATAAAGGAAGATTACTGAGCTTGCAAAAACCCATTCTTCCAGGAGAGGAACCAGGGAGGACTTAAGCTCTACATTACTGCTTGGTATCTTGTTCCCAATTTTTCAGGCTTCAGGAAGAAAAATTCTGGTTGTTGTGATCCTTATCAATCTTCTCTGCAGGACCAAAAGACCTTGACTGGGCTCTGCTGTAGTGCTTGCACTTCTTTGTGACCAGTGGTACGCTCATCGAGAGGCACAATTTACCCTAAGGATGCGCAGAATAAAATGGTTTGATAGTCACCATGCCGTTTTCTGCACTTAGAAAGCTCAGTCCATCCTCACTACTCAGTGACAGGTGAGAGAACTGATCTCTACAAATAAAGGCTCTTTGGCACATCAGGCTTGGTCTTTAGAGGCTATTCACAGAGCTCCATAGCTCATGTTGCTTTCTGACATTTGCGTTTCCCAGCTTGGTGAGAGCTGCTCCTTGGCAGGCTAAAAAATCCCCCTGGTTTTTGATGGCTGTCGGTCAGGCTGCTTCCCCCAACCATCTCCAGGCCTTGTTCATTTCCTTCAACAACCAGGCATTTCTTCTGCTTTGCTCCTGTGTTCACTGGTACTTGGCCTTGCAGTACCTGCCAGGCAGTTCAGCACCTAAGTCTGTTGTTATCCTAAGCAGACTGTGGTGGGTGGCTTCTTCATTAACCTCTTTGCTGCCATAGGAGAAATGCACTGCAGAAAGGCCTTGCAAAGATAGGGAGTGAGCCATGGGCAGGAAGGTTGAAAAGGAAGAATTGATGAGCAGATACTGTGTAAGCAGCTCAGGAATTCCCTAATTGCTATGAAAATCCTCAATAACTTATTCACCAGGGGCTGGACGACAACCAAAAGACACCACCCTTCTGATTTCCAGTGGTACCTTTTAGAAAGAGAAGCATTTGCATGGAGAGGTAGCTGCATGTCAAACCTGTGACTACAAACTGGCCTTCTCTGTGCATTCTCCAGCCTCTTCCTGCATCACAAAGCAGCAAAATTTGTCTTTGAATCACCCTTCTGAAGGAGTCTCCTCATTTTATTAACAATACAGGCCACATGGACAAATAGATTTTCTAACCTAGGCAGCATTCATCTCACCCTAAGAGACGTCTCTAATAGATGGAAGCAACACCACGTGTAGCCACTTGTGTGTCCCCAGTGATTATAGAGGGACTCTGACTTCACACTTACAGCTCTGGATTTTGGGTGGCTGAACTCAGCTGAAACAAACCTTGTGCTTGATGGTCTCAAGATGACAACAGGGGCATTAAATGGTGGAATTATAAATCATTTGAAGTTACAGTTCTCTTCTTACAATTTCAATATTTCCTGAAGATAATGAATAGAACCCAGTATTATCGAGCAGGTCAATTTTGTCAGATATGATAAATGATGAACTAAAGCAGAATATTACTTTTTGTGTCTGGAAGTGATTCTCTGTGACCACAATGATTGAGTAAGCTTTGAACTGGAAAGGAATAGAGTTGATACTAATTGACTAGTTACCTTTGTCCTGAGCAGGTGGAAAACTGCAGCTGTGGTTGCTGTCAGTAGGAGACAACAGCATGGTCAGTGGGGTATAAAGCAGTAAATGGTGAAAGGTTTATTTGTGCTACCTAACAGGATGGATAACGAAAGGGCGATGGTTTTTACGAGATGTGGTAGAGGTGGCAGCTCCTGCATCAAGAACAGCAGAGCCTTAGCCAGAGCAATGGCAACTGGAGAGGAATTGAACAGGCCCTCCAAAATGCCAGTGCTGACAAAGCAATATTTTGTAACAGGGAGGATCAGCAAGGCAGAGCCTCAGCCAAACAATTGAGCATAATTCACTGGAATTAACATTTTCCCAGTGGCCTTTCCTGTGCAGAAACCGATATCAGAGGATATATGAAGAAATTGTAAGAAGGGCTTTGCAAATTTCAAACAGAAATGCCACTTCTTGACACCCAGGAAGGGGAATACTGTGTGTCTACTCTTTGCACCACATCAGTTTGTTTGGGGGTTTTTTTTCGGTAAGAGGACCATTTGCTTTTAAAGTATTCCCCTTTCACTGCATGCAGATATTTTCAGCTGCCATTTCTTTTTTCTCCTGTGCTGAACCTTTCCTCCATTACTTGTACCCCCTCACCTATCCATTTAACATGGGTCCTTCTAGCAAGCAGGCCCATGTCATCTATACTTCAGTTTCCCTCCTGATGAGGAGATGGAAAGCTCAACATAAGCAGTATCAGAAGCAGCAGTTTTAATTCCTTTATTCCCTTGGAGCAAATTAGATGTCAGTTTTGAGAACTTCTGGCTTTTGTGGTCTCTTTTTTACTGTTTTCTCTGTTCCAATATCAATTGAAGGTTTTGGGAAGGAAAACCCTGAAAGTGAAGTCTGTGGGAATTTCAAACATAAATGTATTTATTTCAATCACAGTCATGAAAGACATTTTTGTTTGCTTGGTTTTTAATGTAGAACCACGACAGGAAAATGCAGTTAGGATACAGTGGTGTCAAATGCTGTGGTAGTGATGTGGCTTAACACATTAGCTAGTGCTGCAGTGTAATAGGAATGGAACTCTAAAGCGAAACAGCTGGCACTGACAATCTGATGTCCACATTTATATGTTTTGGGGAGTTTAAGTTGGTTTAGCTCTAGTCTGGCCCCATGGGTTGAATGCCTGTTAGCAGATCTATTTCTGAAACAAGAGTTTCCATTTTAAATGTGAAAATAAACTAAATGGGGACAACCAGGATATTTACTTCAGAAGTGCACCTTTGCACCAAAATAAGATACTAATTCAGACACACAATATGTGGCCAGAAGTGTGCCTCCACTTTTATAAAACAGAAGGAGTGATGTTCATTTCCTCCAAGAAAAAGAGTATTATTAGCCACAGTCCATTTATCTGCTCAAGTGCAATGTACTTGCAATTGAGGATGAATACTGCATGCCTAGAACATTAAACACTTGGAAAGCATATAGGAATGCCCTAAAAAGAAACATACCCTATGTTAACTATACTCTCTGTGCTTTAATGATCCACCCACGTCCAAAATGTTGCCTCCCTCTTTTTTAATCCTTCTTTGGCCGCTTGCCACGTTCACTTGAAAAAAGTAGCTTTTTTCCTTTGAATTACGTGTGGTTGAGAGCCCCTCACTAAATGCTGAGAACCCTCAACACCTGCTGACTCTGGTGAAAACTGATGGCACTCAATACTCTGTAAAAGAGCAGAGTCTCCTGCCTGTTAGCAGAGGATGTGGAGGGCAAATGGTTGTGTGGGTGTGAGCACGTCTGCAGGGAAAAGAGGAAGCAGCTGTGTGGGAGAAAAAAAGAATGACCAAGGAAAAGAGTTGTGTGTATGTGATAGGGGGAGACTAATACAGTTAAAATTGAAGTGATAAATCATACCTGAGATCTCTCTTGAGAACTATAAATAGGAAACTGAAAAGCATTTCCTTCTATTTATTTTATAAGTGCTATAAACTTCATCAGCTTTTAGTATTGGAGACTCGTGCAATATTTATGGGTGGTTTACTTTAGAAGTTATTCAGAGGTTAGCGTCAGGAGGCTAATGAAAAAGAAAATTGGGATGGGTAAAGGAAAGAGGGCTTTTCCTACAGCCCCATAATAACAAATGCATCACATTTGAGTTGCTTTGGCCCTCTTCTCAATATCCTTTGCTCCTGTATTTCTCTAGCAAATACCTACCCTGAGCTTCACAGCTCCACAGGGGATCACAAAGAGCATCACTTATTGGTAAAACTGAAGGCACAACTTGTTCAGGAATTCCTTAGAGGTGACTCACAGAAGAAGGAGATTGCAGAATAGGACTTGCAAAGAGGAGAGGGTTTCAGAGATCTCAATAGATAAAAGCATGTGAAAGTCCTCCAAATGGAACAGAATCCATGATTAGCCTCAAATAGTCTTCAGTTGCAATACAGAGAAAGGCTACTGTGGGAGTGTCCTTTTACACTGGATAAGCTGATGGCAGTATTTTTGGACTGATTTTGGTCTAAACAAAATAAACAAGCTTCTCATCCCTCAAAGAACTTCACACCAAGCCCAGTCCAAATGTCTGTTTCTTAATGTCTGGAAACATTCAGCTTTCCACACTTATGCAGTTTCATAGATGGCTTATTTATGCCATGTTCTTTCAAATGGAGACAACAGCTGTTTTCAAAGTTTGGGGTTTCAAAAAAAGAAAAGAAATCTCTTCAAATTTACAGCTGAATGAAAGAGCTTTCCAGAACTTGCTGCTATGTAGAATCCTCCTCTAAAAAAAAGTTGCAGATTGTTCACATAAGGAAATGGGAACACACAGAGATTGCTGGGCTCAGTTATATGACTGACTTCCCCCAAAAAAGCTGTGAACATGAGCCAAAATTAAACAACTCCAGAGAGCACATCTTATGGGTAAGACCGGAGGCTCTGCCCCAGCTGGGGAAAGCACAGGCACCAAAGATGGCATCAGCAAACCACAGGGGCTCCATGTTGCTCAGTTGTTTCTGTACACAGCCATGGGGTGAAAACTGGACTCAGAAGAGAACATGACAGAGGGCAGCTCACACATCTCAGAGGTGAGGAGACGAATGTGTCCATAGCTCAGTCTCCTCACCTTATCAAGGAGGGGACCAAGAGGTGACTAACTTACTTGTAAATACCTCAAGGGAGTTGTCTAGTGCTTATGGGGTCTTTAGTACAGCAGAGAAAAACGAGCCAACAAATCCTAACATTAAGCTAGACACAGACAAATTCAGACAAGAGATGAGACCTGTTTGTTGGGTTTTTTTAAAGCAATCTAAGAATGGAGTACAAAAGAAGGCTGGCTTTGGCACATTTTTTAAATCCTCAAATCAAGATAAGATGCCTTACTGGATGATACATTATTTTAAGCACAAACAAGTTACTGGACTCATTACTGAAACAGCTGGATAAATGTCTCTGGCATGTGTCAGATTAGATGATAGTGTGTTATTCCCTTCTGTCCCTTAAACTGTGGGTTTGTGAGTGAAGAAATTCCTTAATCCTGTAAATGTTAAACACAGCCTTTATTGTTTGACTGTAAAGACTTATTAAAAAACAAAAAACAAACAAACAAAACAAAAAACCCCAACCAAACACAAAACAAAATGCCCCTTGTAAGAAGTGATGTTGTAGGGAATATGGTATTTTACCTTTGGCCTGACTGTATAGTATGGGTAACATTTTGGCCTATGGGAATTACGCCTTGAACTTTAAAAGCACGAGGTTTAAAATGCCTCTGCCAGTAACTGTCCATTGTTGACCCAGTTCTGAGAAATTTCCAACTATCCTTCAAATACTGCACTGCCTGCTCATCTCCTAGCGTCAGATGGGCTAACAGCAAGTTGTACTATCTCACAAGTTTCTGCTGCTATTGACCCTAGAGAAAACTCTGACTGCATTAAACAACCATTTTACAGGTTAATTTTTATTTACTTGGATAGGATTTATCAAAAGAGCTGAGAGACAAAATTCTATAGAGTAAATAAACAATATGTGTCTCCCACGCTTTTATGTCTAGACTAGACAGTAGGTTATGAAATAATAAAAGAAAGAAAGAGGAGGAAAGAAGGTGTTGTCAAAGGGGATAGAGCCAGTGTTATACCTGGAAAAGGCTGAAAGAAAAATAATGATGACCTATGGTTCAGCTGTTATAAGATAAAGGTTCAGAGAGGGGAAGATGCCTGAGTTACTGGAAAGAAAATGATTCAATTATTGTCCGTTTTACTGGCCTAAGGAAGATGTGAGTGAATATGTTACTCTTCAAGCCAGATTCAGGATAGTGATGAGGAACAATCCTTTCCAGCAAACAGTTTTAGCCATAACATAAAAATGATCTGCTGGAAGATTAAATCAATAAAAGGCTGTTTTCATAAGTGTAGTATATTCATGTTATTTACTGAAACAAGATCAAGCAACTCTCTTGCATATCATGTCTTTTAATTCACAGGAAACTTCTCACCTTTGATGCAGGGACTGATGTTGTTTACGTTAAGAATTGTGTTTAGCTTATTCATCAATGCCTTGGGTGAAGAAGCAGATGCCTCCTCAGCAAGTGCACTGATGACACAAAGCTGGGAGGAGTGGCTGATACCCCAGAGGGCTGTGCAGCCCTTCAGAAGGACCTCGACATGGGGGAGAGATGAGCAACCTCCTGAAATTCAGCAAAGGCAAAGGATCCTGCACGTGTGGAAGAACAACCCCCTGCACCAGCACAGGCTGGGGCCTGACCTGCTGGAAAGCAGCTCTGAGGAGAAGGACCTGGAGGTCCTGGTGGACAGCAAGCTTCCCATGAGCCAGCAGTGCCCTGGGGGACAAGAAAGCCAATGGTATCCTAGGGTGCATCAGGAAGAGCATTGCCAGCAGGTCAAGGCGGTGATCCTGCCCCTCTGCTCAGCCCTAGTGAGGCCACATCTGCTGTGCTGTGTCCAGTTCTGGGCTCCTCAGTACAAGAGGGGCATGGAAGTCCTGGAGCTGGTCCAGCAGAGAACGACAAAGATGATTAAGGGACTGGAGCATCTTTCCAAGGAAAGGCTGAGGGAACTGGGCCTATTCAGCCTCCAGAAGAGATGACTGAGAGGGGATCTCACCAATGTCTGTCAGTAGGTGAAGGGAGGGTGTCCGGAAGTTAGATCCAGGCTCTGCTCAGTGGTGCCCAGCAAGAGCACAAGAGGCAAAGGGCACAAACTGATTAACAGGGAGTTCCACCTGAACATGAGAAAGAGCTTTTCTACTGTGGAGGTGACCAAGCACTGGAACAGGTTGCCCAGAGAGGTTGTGGTATGTCCTTCACTGGAGATATTCCAGACCGTCTGGACACAATCCTGTGTCATGTTCTCTGGGATGACCCTGCTTAAGCAGTGAGGTTGGAGAAGATGACCCACTGTGGTTCCTTGCAAGCCACCCAGTCTGTGATTCTGTGATATGAAGGAGTAAAGATTTTTTTTTTAAATTTCAGATCCCATGTGATGTAGTAAGACCTGTACATCTCCAGACTTAGGAGTTTTTCTTCCTGTTTGTTTTCATACTCAGAAATAAACCATCAGAAGAGACCATAGAGGAGCTGTACTTTGTCCACATGCCAACGCCATGCCAGGGGGATCCAGCTGGCAGGCTGAAGACCAGAACCAGCCTTCCTTCAAGCCCACTGTGTCTCCTCTGAGGAGGTAGGAAACAGCTGCCTGGGAAGCACACTGGGACCTAAGAATCAAACATCTTTCCCCTATGACTGTGAAAAATGTGATGGTTGGAGCTGTGCATGCAGGAGGGAATGGTACTGGCATCATGCCTTCTTCTTTCCTCATAGACTCCTACCAGCAACCTAGGAGTTCCTCTGAGAGACCATGAAAGATTTCTGTGATCTCACCCTACCAGCTGTGGAAGTAGGTGGCCAGTTCTGCTGAGGGGTTTTACAATGCTGAAGAAAACCTTGAAGAAAAAGTCATGATCCTCCCTCCTCCACCAAAAAAATCAAACTCCAACAAACAAAAAAAAAGAGCATGAAAGACACCAAATACAACTAATCTGAGCAAAGACTAATTATTTACCCCTTCACTGACAGGTAGTGTGGGTAGATTTTATCTTGAAAACCTGTGAGTGCATACCTGACCAAGACATTACACAGGAATGTGTAGCTGTTTGTCAATGCAGTTGTGTACCTTCAGAGTAAAATAACTACTGCTTTGCAATAAAGCAAGTAGCTCCATAAACTCTACTACTACTGAAGCACAGTTTCCTGGCCATCTTAATCCTGTATCTCATGGAAACTAAGAAGTTTTTTTCACATCTTAGATATCTCTAAGGGCTCTCTCTAGTGTAGAGTTTCTGATGGCTAATAAGGCTTGAGCTCCCATTGTTGTCCTTTCCTTGTTGAGACACTGAGATGGTCTTTCTTATGAGTCTGGTCAGTGAACAAAGCTTGTCTTTGAGACCTGCCATCCCCATAAAAGAGCCACTGGGATCAAGAGCTGTCTGGAAGATAAAGCAAGGCAAAGAGGAGCGAGAGAAAGTAAGAGCAAGTCACTAGAGAGCAGGGTGTGTTTGGATACTTTAGAGCAGCCTGCAGGGTGTAAACTGCAGACTGCCCATGACACAAGCTCCTCAAGTGTCCCTCAAAGAGTGCAGATGCAGTTCACAGACAGCAAAGCTGTAGAGGTCCAGTCTGCCGCTGCCTTGAGGTAATCTTTGCCAGTTCAATGGGCAGGCAAATCCATCCAGGAAAGGTTTGTCCATTGAAAAAGAAGATGAAAATGACTTTGAAGTGCTAGAATGGGACCTGCTGTGATGGGAGAAGTGTCAGTGGAGGTGATGATGGCTTTCTCACCAGATGACAAGACCATAAATGTCAATGGGCATTTCATTAGAGGGAAGAAAGAAAAACACAGACTAATAGAAGGCACAATGCTGACAGCAGCTTCTCTTCAGCAAACATTTCCGGCCCACTCCTCTGTCATACACACAAAATTTATTGCCACTGTGCAATGCATTAACCCTTACTATATTAGCTAGGGCCCAGGGAATAGCCATTTCCATGCAAGTTATCTCCAGCCATAGGAAGACAAGATTTGGCTGCAGAGAGAAGGCTAGTCATGTTCTGCCCATTCTGCCTGAGATCCCTCTTTTTCAGCTTACCCAGCATGATCCAATTCCTCCTCCTCACACCTGCTGTTATATTCTGCAAGCCTAGAACCTGTTCTGTACAGAGAAAATGTGTTCCTGGTCTTCACAGCCAGTTTCTCATTGCATGTGCTGATAACATGCCAGCTTCCCCAACCCTCAGCTCTACTTTTCACCTCAACCTGATGCTAGATCAGGGTGGGCCTTGAGCAATTTCTCAGGCAATGCACTGCAAATGAGGATACCAAGTGAAGGAATTTGCTTGTAGCCCACAGCAACCATGCTGTGAGCACGCAAAGATCCACAGACTTGGGAACTCTTGATATTTGGAACAAGGAAATCTTTCCCCGCTAGCTTTTCTTTGCATTAATTGCAACCACTCCTATTTTTTTCTTGATGCCCTCCTAGAAGATCTCCAAGTGTGTGGTACCTGCTTTAGAAAATCTATTCCAGTTTGTGTTCATTGCTCCTTTTTTCCAGCTTCCCCCTCGTCTCTGGGGACTTCTCATCTCCCCGTCTCCTGTTGCTCTGGGGAAATGATAAAGCTAGCTCCTAATTAAAGTGGTTGCAATTCCCCACTGGAACAGTGGCGCCAGGGCCTGAAATCATCCTGTGTCTGTGTTCCCTGGAGACAGCCCAGCCACGCTCAGACACCTTGCTGCTCACTCCTCCTGTCACAGGTTTTCCCATACTGGCTCCAGCAGGTTTCTTCTGTGTTTTGTCATCTGTGCTAATCCCTTTCCAGTGCTGCAGGCAGGGGATGGGAAGGTCACTCCACAGATGAAGTGAAGATCTCCCCGCCCTGAAAATGACAAAAGGCAAAAAGCCATGGGGGAAACCATGAAGGACTAAAGTAAAGATACAGCTCTGTCCACAGCAACAGCATTTCCATTTGACTTTCTATTGTCCTTCGCGGAGGTTCAGCACACAGAACAGTGCCTGCCACCCAAACACCAAACATGTAAACCTTTTACTGCTCAGATTAGTGACTTGCAGGAGCCATATCAGCACACACGCAATGTATGGCCTGCCCCACAAAGCAACAAAAATAAAAAGCTGCCCTGTGTTTCTCCCCATGCACATTCTGCCCACCACAACCACAGTTGTGGCCCTCACTAGTGCAGCACAGAAGCAGGAGAGCATCTTTTGTGCAGCACTGAAAAGCTGCCACTCAGCTGCAGCCTCACGTGTCATTCACAGGCACCAAACAGAGTTCATGTTGTGTGACTGCACACACTCCTTCTGCAGTCCCTGCCCACGGTGACAGTAATATTACTCTGGCTAGAAATGTCCACCTCAAGTGTCTCTTGGAATAGGGAGACTCTTCATCTGGAGAGGACTTTGCAGCTGCATCATATACCAGCATCATCATTATTAGAACCAGTCCATGCAATGCCCCAGAGGTACTGCAGTGTTTAACCATGGTGGGTACCTGTTCGCCTGGCATGTGATACCTTACAGCCCCTGTCAGGAACTGGAGGTGCTCCTCTGGTTAGGTGGGAGCAGAAAACACAGGCTTCAGGACCCAGAGTTGCACCTTAGTTCTCTGAACTAAGCAAAACTCAGCTACAGAATCACACAATCAATTTGGTTGGAAAAGACCTCTGAGATCCTCAAGTCCAGCCTGTGACTGAACACCACCACATCAACTAGACCATGGCACTGAGTGCCATATCCAGTCTTTCCTTAAACACTTCTAGGGATGGTGATTCCACCACTTCCCTGGGCAGTCCATTCCAGTGTCTTATCACCCCTTCTGTGAAGAAATTCCTCCGATATGTCCAACCTGAACCTCCCCTGATTATGTCGTCTCATCCTGTCACTAATGGCTTGGTAGAAGAGGGAAACCCCCACCTGGTCCCAACCTCTTTTCAGGTAGTTACAGAAAGTGATCATGTCAATCCTGAGCCTCCTCTTCTCCTTTGTCTACACAGAGGTGTCTATCCGCAAACTTCAGAATATATACCCAGCATCTATGTTTTAAACCTTCTATGTAAACCATCATCAGACTCGATTAAATAAGCAGAGACTTGGTCAAAATCACGCTCACGCACAAATACATGTGTACAATATATATTCCTCCCATCAGCCACATGCACGACACACAAACATACATGTGGATCCAAGTGGGAAAAAGTGCAGAGGCAAATAGATGTTTTCTGAATGTACCGAGGCTATACCTGACAAGCATTCAAATGACTTATGTGTAGATACAGAAAATCCAGTGGTGGGAATATTCTATGTAGTAGAATATGAGAGAGTGAAGAACCTAAGCCTCATTTATAAGATAGAACATCTTGCACAGCCGGTTCAAAGCCCATTGTTGGCGTAAATGAAGTTCAACTTTGCCACCTTATGGAGAAGCAGCACGGACGGGCTCTCTCTGCCTGGGGATGGCAAGCAGAGGGCAGGACTGGATCTGGGAGAGCTCCACCCTCAGGGTGATGCCAGGGGAGTAGGAGGAGGATGGGCAGCAGCCACTGCTCCCAGGGAGACAGTGCACAACCAGGCACAGCCACTGGCTCACATGCCTTGGCCCGCAGGCCACGTCTCTGTTGCTCTGACACAGAAGAGAAGGCAGAGGAGCAGTGACTGTTTTGCTGCCACCAGCGGTCTGCCGCCCTGGGCAACTGCCTGCGTTAGCTATCCTTAAAGCTGGCACTAATCATGCTGGCCTTGATAAAGCTTAGGTTGAGAGGACTTGGCTGCTTTGGACTTGACTGATTTGGATTGTTAGCCTGTATTTTTCTTTCAGCTGTGACAGACAATAGGGCAAGGAAACAAATAAAAATGTTATCACTGAAGTTGCCCAAAAGTTTTGAATCAATACACAAGAAATTGCTATGGGAAGGTAGAAGCACCTGCTTGGAGATTCAACTTAGCAACATCAGAAATTTACTGTCAGGTGTTGGAATAGAAAATCTCAGAAAAGAGAAAAATGGAAAAATAATATAATCAAAAGCTTCGATGAATAAAACCGAGTTTTCCTTACTGATTATTGCAAACCAATCAATTTTGTGCCAGAATGGTCTGGTTGACAATAAAATAATAATTTTGTGTTTGAAGTGCCATTATTTTTTGGTTTGAAGTGGTTTATGGGAATAACAGTATGAAATGTCTAATGCTCCTATCTTGTGTTACCTCGTGGGGTCTTGAGAAGGACTACCTATCCCATGAGACACAGCGGTGCCAGTCCGAGGGATTCCATCGCCGTTGCAGCTGTGTGCCACAGTCACCATGAGTAATGGTGGCTGACAGTGGTGCTTGACTCTTCAGGGAAATGAGACAGCCTCCTGCTTCCTCACAAAAAGGAAAGCAAATGGAAAAGACAGGTACAGAGACACACTGAAAGCAAGGGGCGTGGAAACATCCTCGAGAGGATCTTGAACTCGAGACTGACACACTGAGAAGTGAGTTTGCAGGCAAATACAGGCTCTGCTAAACTGGGACCACCAGCAAGGCTATGAAAAGAGCACAGTGCTAACCAAAATCCTGAATAGCAGCTTATGAACGAAGTAATTAAAGATAAAACAACATGACTATCAACAAACTTTATAAGCCAGTGGTACTTAAGGAACAATTAGTTGTTATTTCACCAATAAAGAATCATCAGAATTGACCAGGTTAGGTAGAAGTAGTTCTTTGGTGTATTGTTTGAATACATTTATATCTTCTTAGAATCAGTTGTTCAGGTAAAAAGTGCATTCAGAAAGGATTCTGATAGTTTCACTGCTGGTAATAATGCAACTTTATAGTTTATCAGTGACTTTTAAATTTCCTTATCTGCTAATGGTCGGGACAAGGTGGGTTTAGAAAAGATTGCTCACTGCTTGCTTGCTGCTTTCAACTGGCCATGCTAAAACCATAAAAATGGACAAGGCAATCTTACCAGTGCCAAGGTGTCAGTTTTTAGGTTGTGTCCTACCACACAGCAGGACACCAGCACTCAACCACATGGGCTGTCTTACACTGGAGTGAAAATGTCATCCAGCATCGGCTCAGCCAAATACATCCAACTGCTGGTAAGACATGCAGGGATGTTCCCAATAATGTCTATCTCAACTGTCATCAAGCAGTAACTATCATTACTCCCCAAATCAAAACACAGTCTGCTCAACAGGGAGCTAATAAAAAAAAAAAAAAATTCTGAGGGAAAGAATGACAGGGAAATTTTTAGGCACATAAATTATTAATATAAAAAAGATGTTGTTGTTGTTCAAAAATAGCCCAAGCTGCTAATACATAGTTTGGAGTTACTTTCTGGGCAACAACTGAAGCAGCCTGTCTAGGAAGGGATTCTAAACTCATACTTTCATTAAAGTCATGAGTAAGAAAGACTTACGCCAGAGATTGCAGCAGATTTGTTACCTTGTTCTGGCTGAAGCTGTGCAAATAAGAAAATAAATATCCACTTAGATACTAAATAAGTAGTCAAGCTAGAACCAGATTTCTTCTCAAAAAATAGTTTTCTTCCTATGCAAAGAATCACTCATCTCGACAACCTACAGTCAGAAAAGAAGACAGATTACATCAAGCATGCTAAAATATCTCCAAATAAGCAATCCCTACTGTTAGGCTCCTCAAAAACACACAGATATTTTGCTGGAGGCTGCCCATTATTGGAGCCACTTCCATTTGCAGATGGCCAAAGCAGAGAAGTCTAAAGCAAACAGACTGCCATTCCCAATCTGATGCCTCTATCTCAAGTTTCTGTTGTGTCATGCAGAAAACTACATGCAGTAAGAGGATTAAATTTTCAATCCCTGTATCAAAGCATATGGGACTAAATAATCCCAAAACTCCTTTTCCCACATTCCCATCCTGAGGGTCACGACCAGACTACAAAGAGAGGACAGAAAGGAGCTGTCATGATTCAAGGACTAGTTCTACCCTGCTTTCCTTGTGAAAGCACAACTCTGAGCAGTAAATTCACTGCTGGTTTACTTTTTTCCCAGCAATATTGACCAAGCCAGTCAGTCCTGCTGCACCTTTTGAATGTAAATCCCTAGGAAGCTGCAGAGTCCATTTCTGTTTCACAGCTCGTCAAAGGGCTCAGAAACCATGGTGCTGTGCTTACAGACTGTAATGGGCACCAACGCCCCAGATTTTCTCAGAGCTTGCTGAGATCTGATTTGGCCTTAGACAGCCCATCTTAATCTATTGCCATGGAAACCACCACATTCCTGGGCACAAGGCCACCTTTTCCTGGGACACTCTGGGTTTTTTCCAGCTCAAGTAGAAGTGATTATTCTAACAAAAAAAGCAGGTATTAGTGGTGAAACACTGGAAAAGGTTGCCCAGAGGTGTGGCCGATTCCCCGTTTCTGGAAACATTTAAGGACTGTTTCGATAGGACTCTAAGCAACCTGATGTGGTTAAAGAGGTCACTGCTCATTGCAAGAGGGTTGGACTAGATGACCTTTAAAGGTCCCTTTCAACCTAAACTATTCTATGACTCTCTGAATATTCTAAGTAACAACATACAGACTATAAACAGATTTCTCTCTCCTATATTTCAAGGAAGCCTTCTGAGATTTATTGGCTGTTGCCAAGACAAAAAAAAAAGAAAGAAAGAAAGAGTGGGCTTGCTGAGACATTGATGGCTTGTGGGATATTGACCTTACTATTTCTCACCAGATGTGAGATGAGAGGGAAGTTGAAGATGAAAACTTCTAATAGTAGCTACAGGGAAACGTACAACAGGATAAAGAATTCACTGTACAGTAAAATGCTCCACAGCCATTCTGTCAGCAAGGCTGAGTTTGTCAACATAACAACTGCCTTGCTCACACAGAGATGTGCCATATGTTTTTTACAACCAATTATCTTCTCCACAGCTAGAACACGTTCCCCTACTAAGCCAAACCCTGCAACTTCTGGTCCCTATCAAAGTCCCTAAATGTGCAGCCCTGTAACAATTTTGTTCCTGGGGCTAGAGATCTTTGCCCAAGTGATTTGAAAACCCCAAACAGCACCTATGAAAACCCCAAATCAAACATATCTGAAAGGAGGGAAGCGGAGAAGGAGATACCATCTCCTCAGAAAGAACCACTAACCAGAACAGGAAAGCAAGGAAGCACATTGCCTTCCTGCAGCTTCCAAACAGAGCATGTCATGAGTGCCATGACAAGAAGCAGCCACCCACACAGAGGAGTGGGCTCAGGGTCACGCTCTGCATTCCCTGACATCCCATGCCATCAGGACATGCTAGTCTCACTGAGCTAGTGGTCAGCTGGAGAAAAAAAAAACAACACTCTATCAAGAAATAGCCAGAAGGCTCCTTTTGTTTCTCAGTTTTGGAAACAAACCTAACTTTAAAGACTGCAAGTCTTCCAAAAAATTGAACTATTGTTTTCAAGACAGCCACCATGAGGGCTGCAGATGTGGCACAGAAGTAACCACGTAACTCTTAATTTTGGAACGGGGTTGTGGGTTTGTTTGTTATCATCACTGAAAGAAAGAGAAACATAAGCACACATACACACACCAAAGCTGAGACACAGAGTGAGGAAGTCCTTTTCCCTGTGCTCTCCACACCTAGTCCATGAGAGTCAGTAACAAGCACCCTTGGGATGCAGCAATGGTGACAGGGAATGTTCTCAAGTGACTCTGTAAGCCCAGTGTGCTGAAGGGGGCATTGGTGGCTCACAGAAGATGAATGTGAGTGCCCTGCAGACCACAAAGCAGATGTGCCACCCAGCACACCACAGAGCAGAGCTCTGCCCAAGATACCCAACATAATAACATGTTGCAATTTATTGCATGTCTTGCGTGGCTTAAAAAGGCTGAAACTTTGTCACTGAAGTCACCAGGAATGAGAGCAGCTCTGGGGAGACACAGCAGTGAAACCCTGTTGTCGCAGGGTCACCACAGAGGGATGTCAGGCATAAACCTTGTGAGTGTGGCTGCCATCTTCTGACCTGCTGTTCTGTAGGTGCTCAAGGGAAAACAGTTTACTCCAAAGGGTAAGCAAGGCTAGAGCTAAAAAAAAGAGATAGATTCAACTGCTAATACAAACTAACCTGAGAGGCCAAGGGTTTCTTTTTGATTTGTATTGTCTCCACTGATCTGTGACCCACTCTGACCTCTCCCTCTGACCCCCTCACCTCTGGCAGTCAGTGGAAAATTAGTCACTCCGAGTAAGGACACAGACCCTGGGTCTGTGATCCGCGCTGGTTTCCTTAGGATCAGGGCACTGCAGGATCAGGGCACTGCAGTCCCCTGCAGCACGTGCTGCAGCTCATGGTGCTCCTGCCATTGGCCATCCATCTCCCGTGGTTCCTCAGCAGAAAGGCAATTTGCTGAAGGGTGCTCCTGACAGCAGAGCTCTTGTCATACAGTATCTGGGTGGGTGGGTAGGTAGGTAGGTTGTCCAAAATTGGCTCCGTGCTCTTGCCTCATTTTTCCTAATGGGCAACAGATCTTTGCAAGTTTGCTTCTCCAGTGCTGCCAGAAGGGTGAGTCACTGTCCATGAGTGGTATGGAGCGCTCCAGAAATTTTGTTCTGTCTTGTGACTGAGCCTTGGCTGGCCCAAACACAGCTGGGACTGGCTTCTTGCTAAGCCAGAAGTCAATCTCATCAGAGGGCTCAATCAACAAATGCTGACTGCATTTCCTCAGGGTCTGCCCTTGTCCCATGAGGGGGACAACAGGGAATTGAAATGGATGGCTTGCTCCCACCACAGCCTCTCTCGATTTGCAATTCAATTCAATACAAGATGGAGCAGGCTGCTGAGCTGCCTTTGAAAGGGTCAGGGGGTTCAGAAGCAGCAGGAAAGAAATGGAGGCAGGGTACCAGCAGCAGAAGAGCAAACATTTTTCTTCTTCATTCCAGAGTGAATGCTCTGCTGGGGCAGAAGAAAGAGCACACCTCTGATTGAATTACCAGCAGGACTAGAAGAATAAGCAGATGCTGGATGGCTGACACCCATACCATTTAGCAGACATACATATGGCTCAAACTGGGGATAACAGCAGCTTACAATCAGAAAACCTTTGCCCCAGGGGTACGGAAAACAACTTTTCTTTCACTTGTGTTCATACCTCTGTTTTACAATCCTCAGAGCACCCAAAGCTTTCCATGTTACAGCCAAAGACGAAGCCAGTGTGTTATATCAAAGCATGAGAGACTGTTGATTTTTGTGTGAGTTGCAAGGGGCTGGAGAGACCTGCAGAGACACAGAAATATATACTGAAGTGTGCTAGGAGACCATGGTGACTTCCTCTTTGCCTCTAATCCCTCGAGAGGATGAGGTATTGCTGTAGGCAGCACTGCCTAATTGCTTGCATAAATTACATTATGATGAGAGCAATCCAGTCGGACAGAAGAGGGCCTGAAAACCTTGTGGATTAAATACCCTGATTTAACCACCAAAATGTACAAAATTTTTAGTAAGCAAGATCTCCTTCTGCAGTTTTGATTTGTCCTTGTCTCTGAAGTTCAGATGGCACCAGTCCCAAGAAGTCATGTCAATATAATGCAGTCTGTCACGTGAGCTCATCCAGTCCTGTTCCATATCCATGATGACAAAGTCATGGCTACAAGTAGTCAGCTCCAAGCCTGTGCTAAACTACGTGATGAGGGCTTTCAAAATCCTGCCCTTTCTTTCAGTTATGTGTCTCTGGATGACACAGGACTGTGGCTGGATGTGGCTCCATGACTGATATTGAGATTGACTTCAGGCAAGATGATAGAAATGAGTCTTTCAGTCCTTCAGAACTCTATCTTCCCCAGGTCCACATCTCCATTTCTTTCTCACTTCAAGAGCATGTATAAACACAAAATGTTTTCAGGAAAGGAGGAGAACTTTTCTTTCTACATGAAATCTTTACATGAATTCCCCCAATTAGAAGCAGTTTTGCACCCAAATACATGCCTGTTTTACTCGGTTCCTCTACCAAAACTGGTGTACTTTTCCAGCTCTTATCATCAGAGCTTAGCAAGGCTAAGGCTTGAGTTCTTCACCACTCCTTAGTGTGAGCCTCCTTCATACAGCAGATTGTAAACTGTTGCTTAGATTTCTACTGAGATAACAATTCCTGAGTAACCTGGAGCTACGTCTCACCTAGCCCTACCACACTTCTACTTAAAGGCCAAAAAGGCAGGATGTTATTTGTCTTCTAACATGCACTGATTTACCTATTTCTAGTGTATTGCATGGCAGGCTCTATCCAAATATTTAGTGGGTAAGTTTCATCTGTATTGGAAAACCATTTAGGAAAGTCAGATACCTTCACCAAAGATCAATGGCAAAACCAGGGCCTCCTTCATTCTTCTCTATTCATCAGGATTTAGCTCTCATCTTTTCAGAGCATTCTGGCTCAGGCAGCTTCAGCAAAGTGCAAATTCCAGCTGCTCTGATCTCATGGATTTAAAACTCAACTTATTTCCATTTTTATGGCTACATGCTTCCTGTACTTTGATATTGCTTTGAACTTTGGATTTGAACAAACTTACGAGTTTCGAGTCATAATCAGTGAGATTTCATGTAGGCGAAAAAAAGAGAAAGGAAAAAAAAAAAAGAAAAAGATGTTCTCTATGGATCAGACATAAAACCAGCCTTGGGTTCAGTCAGAAAGGTCAGATGAACTTCCTAATGAGCCCTACCTGAGTTTTAGGCTTGTACTGACAGCTGAAACTAGTCAAATTTCACTCTATTTCAGGTTTCATTTCAGATGTTTTATGCACTTCTAGACCTCACCATTTTCAACATATATAATTTTGTTGTTACTCCAGATTTGGAGAGTAGATATAAATTATATCGGAAGAGAAGAAGGTGGTCAGACCAATAAATCTCTCCTCTGTTACTGAACTTTGACAAGGCCATTTTTCCCAATGTGCTGAGGTAGTTTCTGTTGGAAGTGAAGTCACAGATGTCCACATGGTAAACCTGTTTCAGGCCCCCTGAGCGGAGGGCCCATGGCTTCATGGAGGTTGCTGTAGGTGCCCACAAGAGCTGGGGCCACCTGCGGGGTGAGACCTTGGCCTCACTGTCTTCTGTCCCATGCAGAAAATGTGCTGCTTTTTGGGCAGCAGCACATCCACCCACTGAGAGCCTGTGGAGCTACAGATCTCTGCCTCAATGGGTGATACAAGAGTCTGACCTCATTTTCCTGTGACCACATGAACAGGAGACAGCACAAGACTTGCAATCCCAGTGAGAGGCCCATGGTTGTCTGATGCCAGCAGCATTCCAAGCATCCACCCTTCCTGGGTGCTGCCCTTCTGCTTGGCCTACAGAAAGCAACAAAAGCCCCAAAGCTGCTTTCCCTCACTGTTTCTACTTACCTTACACCACATTGACAGGATCAGTGAGAGTATTTCTTCATCTCCTTTCTTTCTGAAGAGTATTGCATGGGATCATGCGAGTTGCATCTGTTTGATTTAAACATGAATGACACTTATGAGGTAGAGAGAGGCTGAAATCAGTAATGCTTCTCTGATATGCTTCAAGCTGAGGGATGGAGAAGGCATGAGTGTGCCACAACAAAAGGAAGGCCAAGGCTTAGCCCAGTGCAGCTTCGTGACCAGCGCCCCGTCCCTGGAAGTGTTCATGGAGAGGTTGGATGGGGTTTTGAGCACCCTGGTCTAGTGGAAGTTGTCCCTGCCCTTGGCAGTGGGGTCAGAACCAGATGATCTTTAAAGATCCTTCCCACCCAAGCCATTCTATGATTCAGTCCTCCTGTCCAGACCTGGTGTGCAAACCAAGCTGGGTTCCACTGTGTCCCTGCAGGCTGCTGCAGGTGCCCAAGAAGATGTGGTGTGATCTCTGTGCATGGACATACCCACAGCTCGCCTGAATGAGGTGCTGAGCAACCTGCTCTGCCTGGCCCTGCCCTCACCAGCAGGTGGGTCTAGAGGCCTCTGCAGATCAATTACCACACCCTTGATTCTCCCATTCGGTGATCTTTCAAGTTGTTTCACCAACACAGTTTTGGGCAGGAAAATAGAAGTGGAATGCAAAGTACTCATTATAAACATATAAATATATGTAAATGTATTAAAAATAGATAATTTCTCCCATATAACAACCTCTAATCCTTATTAAAGAAGAGACTATGAACTCTATTTTAGCTGCTGGTGTTGCATCCCCTTTCCACTTCTACAAATCAGATAAAAATATTCAGCAATGTCTCATGTCTACCTTTTTTCTTTCTAATACTTTTTAGCTACTTCAAAACAACTCAGATATACTGTGGGTCTAAAGTTCAGCTCCAACTCAGATATTATTAGGATCATCTACTACCTAAGAGGTCTGCTACAGAAAAGGTGAAGGAATTGGAAAGAAGAAAATTCCAATTAAAAATAGGAAGCGTGGAGTACAAAGAGAGATTGTGAAATGGTGGTAAGTGAGTATAAGAAAGACAAGCAGAGACTGTCAAATAAGCAGCAGGAATGCAAAGAGATGGAGATTTTAATAAAAAAAACATGATAACTATAGCTAGTCAGAAGCAATTATATTTTTCTCTGGAAACATTTTACAACACTATGAATTGCTAGGGTTTCAGTTTGGTTTTGTTCCCTAGAGGTTCGCTGTAAAAAAAAAAAAAAAGAGCTTTCATCAAACACAAAAGTGTTTTAAGTACAAACAGGAAAAATACCTTTTGAGATTTTTCTTTTTTTTTTTTTTAAAGAAAGTAAAAAGGAAAATATTAATTATATGATTGTAATTACATCTTCCATTGAATCTTCCACTGAAAAAAGTTTCAGACACCTCGTGGAGTAATATGCAAGGTGATGGCAGCCTGAGGCAGCTTGGCTGCTGTCAAACCATTATCTTTCCAGCACTGGTATTTCACATTTGATTGTAAGAATTTTACACATGCCTCATATTCCTTGGGAGAAAAACCATACCACAAGCAAATTATTAGGGGGAAATAACTTCATATCTCAAAAGGTAATTACAGAGATCTCCAAAACAACAAATGAGAGAATACCATTCTTCCTTTTGCTCTTTTCCTCCACAACAAATACTTCCCAGCTTTCACTTCTGTCTTCTGCAGCCATTCATGAAATCTTTCTCTCTACAAAACCCCCAAATTAGCTCTTCTGTACACAGCAGACAGGGCAAATAATCCATCAGCTTGCCCATCTGCAACTCTTGATATCATGAGCACCAGTCAGTTTTACAATACAAAATGCGGACTTTTAAAATTTTCCTAATGTAAGGCTATAGATACAGGTAATGATATAAATATTGAATCAGTTCCTCTGGTCTGTTTGCAAAAGAGCTGTTCTGCGAAAGGGAAAATCTTGGGAAACTCCAGGTCCCAGAACACTGGCTTATCAAAAGCCCCAATTTGCAATGATTATTGGTCAAGCAAACGTGTTATCTGGAGTAGGAGGGAATACATGCAATAAGGATCTAGGTTCAGCCAGTTTCCTGCCTTCACTCCCTATTCTCTGGTCTATTTCTAACATTAGCTTGATTTAAGATTGTGCTATTAAAACACAGGAGCCTAAGGGAATGCCCAGAGCAAATATACAGATTCTTCTCACAGCTTTGCAGTATCATACACCAAAGATGTGCTTCCCATCTTTGCCTATAGGATCCTTTATGGAAACAGTGGCCAGGATTATTCCTGTTTTGGTTTTTTGGGTTTTTTTTCTGGGGATTTGTCCCTTTCATGTGTAGTAAGTCAGCTGGAGAAGTATCCTGCAGTCAGAAGGGCATGTGGGGGGACTACGAGCAATGTCTCTGGGGAGGAGGAGGAGGGAGAGCAGCAGGTTTGCTCCTACTCTTCGTTTCCACATACCTCAGCTTTACGGTCTCCAGGTGAAGTGCCAGCACTGTGCCACACCCCCCCAGTCTGCATGGTTAGAACTGTCCTATCATGCAACCACATCCTCCCTTACCCAGTCATTTGGTACTCGGTGCCACTGCATCTCATTTCCAGCAGGCCTGTGTAGGGAGCTATTGTTGCTGTTTGGCAGATAAGCATGAGAAAGAAAAAAGACAAAACATTGTAGTAGTCCTGATCTCAGCCAAAATTCAAACGCTTGGGGGACTTGCCTTGCCAAATCAGTGAACAAACAAATAAACAAACTCTTTTTCCCCCTCTATTTTGGCTCCAAGAAAACATGTCATTCAATTCAAAAGGAAATTCCATTTTCAGTAAGTTTAACAGAAACAAACAATGGGAATAAAAGACTGGAGGGAGACATTGCTTTATTCAGCAGTGCAGTGTTAAAAAACACAAAGCACAGAGGGGCAGCTTTCTCCATCTGATGGGACTGTGAAATATTCATGTTCCCCATTTTACATCTACCTCCTCTGCTATAGGAGGTTCACATGTAATTTAAGGTACATCTTCACATTTCTCTGCTTTGTACCACACATGCAATGCATGTAGCCAACCACTTTATGAACTCCGTACAAAAGGGATTTCCCTAGTATGTTAGAGAAAGTGAACAACTCCTGCAGGAGGAGATTTACCCCAGAAAACCTGGGGTAGAAATATAATTTCAAGCTGATGAGGCATAGGCAGGGATAGGGTCTGTGTCTTCATTGGTGTCATGCCTGAGGTAAACAGCTGGGTTCCAGTTTAGGAATTTAGCTTTGTACTCCTTTAAAAAAAACCACAGACCAAACGAAAGTCAACCCCCCTCCCTCTTTTTGTCTGTTCAGCAGATCTAGCTGTAGTTATTGCATAGCCGTGGCTGAATTCATGATTATCAGGACATAGTTTCTTTACCAAAAACATTTGGAGAAGGACAGACAGGAAGAAAGAAAAAGAAAGAAAGAAAGAAAGAAAGANAAAGAAAGAAAGAAAGAAAGAAAGAAAGAAAGAAAGAAAGAAAGAAAGAAAGAAAGACACCCCAAAACAAATCACTTAGTTCCTAATGATGATTCTATACCTACGTTCTTCCCAGTCTGTTTATCCCAAGTTTTTTCATTATGCATAGAAGAGTTATTAGTTGGAAAGATACTGACATTTGATAAATGTGGGTTAACTGATATTCTAAAACTCAAATGAAAATCTCAGCCTTAGGGAAAGGGAACAGCAAAAAATAATCACCTTGGGAGCCTTCAACAATATTAAGACTGGCATCCTGAGGCACTGAAATTGGCTGGGGAACCAAGCACTGGCAAGAGCAGCATCTCAACCACAGCTCACCAGCACCAGGAGGCAAAAATTCAGAAGGAAACTAAACACTACTCAACATAGCAAGACTGCAAGGCTACATGAGAACCACTTTGTGAAACCACCAGGTCACTCACCGCAGACCCTGGTGAACCCAAACTTTCTCTAGCTATCCTTCCTTCCTGTACCAGGGAAAAAAGCTGGGTGGGAACTGTCCAGGCAGTGCCAGCTATCTCAGAGGACAATTTAGCAGCACCAGGAGTGTACTCCTCCACCCCTGGCACAGATCATCCTCTGCCCCTGCACATCTAGAGAGATACATGCTGTGTGACCATTCTTTGTGTTGGACTTCAAAAAGCAATGAAATCCATTTCAGTTTTGCTTGTAACTGTTTTGTTTCCACATTGTCCCTGTTTCCTGGGATTCTGGCTTTTCTCACTGCACTTTGTTCTTTAATGACTTCTTTCTAGATCTTAAAAAGAGCAATAATTACAGGAAAGGTTCTGTTAGGCTATTCTAAATAAATGAAGGCCCTTTAAAAAGAGCTATTGTGAAAATGAAATAAAAGTATCATCTGTCTTGCTGTCTACATCCCATGCTTTCTAAAGCTGTTTTAGCCAACCTGCAGTATTAACTTTCTGTATAACAGAGATTTTAACATGACTGAATCTGGCCATGTCAAATGACATAATCTACAAGATCTGGTTTCTGCACTCCGCATCCTGAGATCCCCAGGAGTGTGGCAGGAAAGATGTGTGTAATGAATTTTAGTGCATAGTCAAATGTTCTTCTTTTTGCTTTCCCCATGTGAGTTAAACTAAAAGTCATTAAGCAGTGTTTCAGCATACAGGGAAATACAGCAGGATGCTGAGCTGTATTGCTAGTGCTCTATGCAGTGGCTGTGTGGGGAGTAATTGAATCAATGAAACCTGTTTGCTGTGCCTGGCCAGCACGTGCAAGGACACTGCCCGAGTTTTGAGAATGAAACGTGAATGACTGGGAATGCCTGTCCTGCGACCCGTGTGGGTGGAGCAGTGTAAGCTTTGAGATGTGTGAGGATCAGTGCTTCCCAAATCTAATTTCAAGCAGAGAATTCCTTCAAAAGGAAACGAGAATTTCATTTTGCAGGACTCAAGTAGTCCCTGAGCTCTTTCCTGATACTGGCAAGCAGGCTGAAATACTGCCAGTAGATTTTTAGCTTGGTTTCTAAGGAAACAAGGCCTTTGTAAGCACACAGGAGCGAGTGCGTCTGTGTGTGTGTATGTATGTGAGCTTCTTGGATGCCCTTCACCTCCAAAAGCTTTTGAGCTCATTGGCTGATTTCAAACCATCCTTGCTGAAGCTATTGAAGGTACAGTATTCTTACAAGAATCACAAAAATAGGTGATCACATAAAGGCTCTGCTGTTCATTCTGCCACTGACAGAAAGGCTAACAGAACCACTCTTTCCAGAATTCAAGAAATCCAGGATACTAGATAACTCTACTTCATTATTTCCACCTAAAATCTCCTGACTTGGTTGCTTTTACTGTTGCTTTTCCTCTTCTTGCTGACTCTGCTCTCTAAATGTATCCAGAGTGTCTCTAGGAGAGAGGGAATGGAGGGCGCCAATGAAGCGGAGATGTACTTAATGCAGACACCATTAATAAATCACTGATAGTTAAGATATAGATTGGGTGATGGGTGGCAGATGGGAAGGAGGAATGTCAAATTGCTTTTCTCATATAGATTATTGGATTAACAAGGAAGCAGCGGGCATGTGGCAAACCAGTGTAACAAATTACTATCATAAAAAAAAAGGATAGAGCTCATCGCAGGCTGGTAATAATGCCATGTCGGCCATTCGCTCTCTGGAGAGGTACTTAGAGCACAACATCCGTCTTCTGGAAAAGAGACGGCCACTGCAACACCAGAGTGAAGGAGGCCCCCGTTTGCTTCTCCTTCCCCCTCCCCCTGCCTCTGACACTACAGCCCGTGCTGGTGAAGCAGGGTGGCCTACAGCAGCTGTAATGAATAATCACCACAGCTTTTAATAAGCGCTGCTAATTATTCCCCCCCTGCCCATGACCGGGTATTTGCATTCCCCTGCACCAATGCAGTCAATATTGGCATGAGATCAGTAGGCAAGCAACAAACTGGCAAACTGACTCTGTTCTTGCATCCCAATCCTGCTCTGTCTGAAGTCAATGACTAAAATCACATTTTCTTTCAAGGAAATCAGACCAAGTCTTAGTTTTCCTGCTGCTCCAGCCACCAAGCATGTGTGCCTACTTACACTGAAAGAATTACATACTGTTGTGCTGCAAATAATGGTCCCTGATACTCACTGGAATAAACCTCAGATTGACTTTAGTGCCTTCTGCTGGAGTCCTCACTGCCTCCGAGCAGGAACTAGGTATTCCTGTGTGCAGAGAGCAAACACAGCAGGGCTGTGGACTACAGGTGTTATGCTGTTAGCAAGTATATCTTCTAAAATTAATAAATTAAGCTATGAAGCAGCTGTGAAAGTCCTATGCTGAGAAAAGGAGGAATGAATAGCATAGCATGGCGTAGCATAGCCTAGACTATCTATTTTGGTCACTAGTAAGTCACGTGGTCTCACAGACTTCCATTTCAGCTTAGGCTGGGTAAAATAATTTTTTTCTTCCCTCCCCAGGCATGTTTCCATGTCCTGGTTTTGGACACCCTGCCTTGATATGTAGGAGGCTGCAACCCTCTCCCTTTAATAGCCCCTCCAGCTGCCCCAGCCCAGCAGAGCTCCTGATCCTCCAGCTGCTCACACGCACTCCCTCCCTCCAAGGAGTGCAGCCAGCGTGACTTAAAAAAAAAACAGAAATCAATTTCCAGACTTGGAGTATTTTTCTTAGCCTTGAAACATGCTAGAGCAACGGGGCTGGCACAATAATGCAGGGAAGCCTTCCTCTCACTTGAGTGCCTTTCTCGTGTGAGCAGGGAACGCTGCTGCTGCAGCAGAATCCAGCTGCTGGCAGCCCTGGCTTCTCACCACCAGTGAAGCTTGCACACCTTTCAGAGCACAGGCAGCAAGGTGTGCCTGGGGGGCTGCAAGGCAGAGCCCACCTTGTGCATAAAATCATAATAATCACACATGATACTTTAGCAGGTATGTGCTACAAATCCTAGCAAAGGCTGCCCAGGTGATATTTGACTTGCAGGTGGTTTTCTCTGAACCCTGTGCTCCTCCTGACTTGTGTATGCTATGAACCAGGGTTAGAGAAGAGTAAGGAGCAGATCCCCTCCTGTGGCACCTTTTTGGTGCCTCAGACCCAGTGCCCAGCTCCAGCATGAACCCCTCCTGTCCCATCCCTGTGTTTCCATCCTCACCTCCTTCCTGCTGGCCTGACCTCAGCCTCTCCTTTCCCTCCTCTCCTCTGCCTGCTCCCAGTTCCATGCAAGGTCACCATCCCTTGATCTCTGCCCTGTTTATTGCACTCCTCCTTTGAACTAGGCCTTTGCCCAGGCAGTTGGGCTCCCTAAAAGCCTTGTAACTTCATTTAGCTGCTGCCCCTTCAGCTGATTTTGGCCAGAAGCCTTGGAGAGTAGGACATAGAAAGGCAAGAAACACCAGGAAGTTTGAAGAGGGTGGTTTTCTAGTTTCAGTGGTCAACCTCCACATCAGAAAAACCACTGGTGCTGTTGGTCCTCAGAGGTCATTTTCTCAAGACTGAGACGTCACAAGCGCCTTGTTGGTGTCACCCAAATCCCATATCAGATGTGTGATCAATCATCTTCTGCTTCCAGGGTTGTTTATCTGGCACTTCCCACATGCACAAAATTAAAACGCCGTTAAAGATGAAGTGCATGCATTTCTCCATGTGCGCATTCATGTGTACACTTAATGTCACAGGACTGGTGTGACAGGTCTGGGACTGTCATTACAGCCACGCCACAACCTACCACAGGCGCCAAGGGCTACAGCTCTCTATGGAAACTCTAATCCCTGTGAAATGGGATCTTAGTTTGTTTTTGTTTTAAGAAACCCACAAAAAAATAGCTGAGAGATTGCAGAGCTAGATAGAAAGCTTTAAGAAGGCAAGAACACCAACACCTTATCACACAGGCTGCCCCTAGCCCTATTCCCCAAACAGTCAAGCTAGCTCTTAGGGTTTGTTTCTGAAGACACAAGTTATTTATGATTTCTACCCACCTCTCAACATGCACTTCATCTGTTGTCTCTCCTTTGTCAGTTAAAAAAAAACAGATAAAAATGGAGGGCAATTTCATCACCTACATATTTTTTCCTATATAATTTATCCTGGACAGAAGAATAGAAATGATGGAAGTGGTTTAAACGTACAGTGGAGAAGCTGTTTGTCCATCATATGCTTAAGGGAAAAAATAGCAACACCACCCACTGATTATGCAGTCAGTATTATGGCTTTACATATGCTGCTGTGTGGAATGAATTCAGGAATGACAGTATCATTGTATACCAGTTGAGGATTCATTTTCTGGCTAATCTATAGCTCAGATCATAACTCACAAAGCACAGCTCTGGCCTGGCCTTCTCATTGTGCTATAATAACAAAGTTAGAGAGTGCTAAATCTAACCAATTTCCACACAGCATTTCACTGCCTTTATTGTGGCATTGGTGCCACAATTTCAGGGAGGGATGGAAGAAGAAATGCTTGATTACCAATTTCCTGTCCAGCACATAGGGGTAGAGCTTCATGTCCAGTCTGTCCAAGCAGCTGCACATCTGCAAAGCACTGGGCACTTTCAGGTCCCTGTCCTAGGAGCCAGACTTGCCCCTCAGGTGTTGTCACCTCCTGTTAGCCACCACAGCAAGGACATCACAGGACTAGGTGCTCTCAACAACCAACATCAGGCTGTGGCATGAGCTGGTAACGTGCTGAAGTACTAAACTAGGTCTGATTTAGAGGAATAAAAAAACCCGAACCCTGAAAGAGGCAGAAAATACCCCAGTTCTTTTCTCCATAGGAAATATGGGTATTTTTCAATGAGGAAATGCTCCTGCTTTGAGTGTCTTTATGGTGTATGGCCTCCTGAGTTACAGGCCAGTGCAACATGGCCCATTTATAACACAGAGAAGCAGACATTCCATGGAAAACAGCAAGGGCCACTATAAACATTTGATTTATGAGATTAAATAAAATGTGTTTATCAAGCCAGTGAGGTGCATATAAAGATAAGAAATTGTGCCAAGTGTATAAGAAGTCCATCTTCTAACACACCAGCAGAGTTCAAATAAAGATTTCAACTGCAACATTTGGCAAAAATAAAAGCACTCCAGCTTCTCTAGGCATCCTTTGAAGACTCTTTGTCGATCTATGGACCACAGGCTGTCCTTGCCCTCTCAGGCCACGGGGACAGGTGGTTCCGGGCCTTCTCTGTATCTGTTAGAGTGCCAGGTGCACCTGCAGGATTTAAGGCATATAGGTTTTTGTGCAGGAAGCTAATCTCTTGAATTTTATCCGTTAATTAACTAGATGCCAACTGGAGAGTACAGGTGTTTGGCAGTTTCATGAGACACACACCACAGAGGCAGCAGCTGCTGTTGTATTACCTGAAACTGCCAAATGCTCCTCACTTGTAGCCCAGCACAGAGGGCTGTACTGGGGGTGACCCAAATGCTGTGACTCTCTGTGCTTCAATGAGATTTTGGTCAGCTTTAGCTGTAGAGGAGGCTCAAGTCTCAGACTGGTGAGCCCCAGCAGACCTAGCCATTGGATTTAGGATGTTATGGTCCCAGCTGTGTTTCTGCCTGAGGTCTGACATGACAGCAGGGATGCTCCATGGTACTTGTGCCAGTGTCGCCGCTTCCATGGTGCTGGTAAACCCCGGGAGAAGCAGTCAAAAAAGCAGTGTGACTGTCAGCGTGTGGCAGCAGCAAAGGTCACAGCCCCAGCTGCACCTGTCCTAAAATCAAGGGTGCATTGCATGGGTTATATTATAGTGGGGAAAAGGAGGAGGGGGATCACTCATACTCCACAAACTAACACAAATATCTGAAAGATGACAAAGCATCCCCTTATCTCATCCCCAGCCCTGCCACGGCCACACACTTGAAGCAGGTCTTGGCAGCCCACAAAAGTGGGATGGCTGGGAATGGATCTAAATGCCACAGCCCTTGTAGCTTCATGTCCAGAAAATGAGCAACAAGGACTGGCTCCAGGTTAAAAAAATATCCAAGTTTCAACACAAACAGCCTCCCTTCTCTGAGTGCCCCTCTCCGTTTCCCCTATCTGTCTTGCCTTAGTTTTGTTTCTGGCGGGGGTTCTGGTCTGTAGGTGGGAGGTAGCTGCTGGGTACCCCAAACCGGAAGCAGTTCAGAATCTGTTCCCACTCCTATGTCCCAGGCCACCATCTATGTCCTGGTCAAAGCTTTAAGAGGAAGGATTTTGAAGGTGGTGTAACAGAGATAATTGGAGATGCCCATAGCCCTGCCATGAGCACAGGACAGTAATGGCCACAGCTGAGGGGAGGCAGTGGTGACACCCCAAGAGGATATTCAGTGAGCATCCAGGCTTGATTTTTCAAGGGGTGCTTAAAATTACAATGCATTCAGCTCCCATAAACCTCCTCTGAAAACCCACACCTCCTGCAGGGATGAGATCTAGCATGCACCCACTGAGTTTATCTGCAAGAGCTCCAGCGTGCCTGATGCAGGCACAGGGATGACAGAACAGCAGGGTTCCCTGGTGAGGCCACCAGAGCTGTGAACAGACAGAAAGGTCTCCCCCTATACCACCCCCCAGCTGATTATCATGCTTCAGGAAGGTTTTGCATGTGCAAGATATCTGTAAGGCCTGCTGCCAACTTTTTGTCAAAGCACTGATTTCTCGTGATGCAAGTTACTGCTTTCTTCCAGTAATTATTGATAATGCTCTTGGATGAATTACAGACATTTAAAAATGAATTAGACTGTATGTGTGTCTGTCTCTCCCGTCCCCTTTCTCTTTCTCCACCACAGGATCTATGGCTTTGAAATGTTGATACATATTCATTACAGCTTCTAAGACTTGAAAGGCATAGCTAAAGGGAGAGCTCAGATCAACAAGAATGTGAAAGCAGCAGTGAAAGCAGGATCGTGGCTGTAAGCACAGTGAGTAAGCAGCATTTGAACAGTCAGCACAGGGAGTGAGGTACCAGGTCTGAATCCTGGTTCTGGTTCTGCTATGACCTCTGCTAGCTGCAGACAGGACGTTGTGTCCTGGCTCCCTCAGCAACAGGATTGACCTGGTGATGCCTACCAGGCCTCTGAAGCATTATGTGCCACAAATGCAATCTCAAGTGATGAATGAATCCAGCCATCACCTTTCCTGCCACTTCCATTTGACAAAGCAATGAATCCAATGAGAAACTCTTTTGGGGAAAAAAAAAGAAGAGCCCTGAGCATGTACCAAAACCTCAGGTGAGAGCATCCAGTGCTCATAGTGATGAGAGCAGCATCCCAGTGGCAGATGGTGCACACGCACTTTTGTACAGGCAGGCACGTACTGGCACACGTGCTCCATGCTTCCACAGAAACACCCTTTGTTCTGTCTTGTTTTGAAGAATTCCCAACCCAGAAGTTCAAACAATGTGAAAACTCTGGATGTTTCTTCCATACCTGTTCCTATAGTCTGGGATGCAGTGAGAAAAGGCAGATGAAAGTTGGGTAGGTTAGGGGTGTTGAAGTGGTGCAGGTGTGAAGAGAAGCAAACCCTCTTGGTATCAGTGGGGTGGCGTGGTGTCAACACTTTTATCTGGCTCTTTTTTCTTCTTTTCCACTGCAGTTCCCTGGGTGAATTTCTTTGATGTGAAGGTGTGTCTAGCACCAGAAGGCATTTGGCTTGTGGTCTCCATTCAGGGCAAGAGAGAAAATCACATTTGGTAGGAATTCAATCACTAATCTAGAAGAAAACCCTCCCAACTGTATTTTAACTACAGAGAAGTTTTAGATTTTAGCAACCTGGCATTTTTTAAAAATAAAATCAATGCAGCTGAAGAATTCCCAAGCAGGCCTGGCTGTGACATCTGAGCAGTTCTGCCTCTCCCTGGCACAGCTTCAGAATGCAAAACTGTTGCATTTGGGACATCTTCAAGATCTCATGTGAAGGCACATTCACCTGTTAAAACTCTGTCTAGATTACTCATTTAGTGCCTTTACAGTCAAGGCACCACCTGCATTTTTTTTCTTTCTTTCTGAGAATTGCTTTATGCTTGTGTTAAATGGAAATCTGGTGAAAAGTTTCATATTAACAGCAAAAGGAATCAACACAGAGCAGGCTGAGTATTAGCAATGCTTGAATAAGCTTTTTCCTTCCAGATTCTGATGCTAATGTGTCTCCAACATTATCCAGAGATGAGAGACTCGCTTTCACTTTCTAGCCTCTCTGCCAGGCTTGCCAGTGAAAGAGGGAAACAGTTTCCAGCAGTGATGGTATTTCTGACGCACACTGATCGAGTAGGAACTGGACTGGGACTAAGTTCATTTCCTATCGGCTCACAGCCAGTCAGCACGTGATAGAAATTTGCAGTCCCTGCTGGCGTGGGGGCTGGATTCTTATTGGCAAACTCCACATGAAAAGGCTGTCTTACCCATCACTAAACTGTTGATGCCAAGACATTTCTCTCTCTCCTGTGAGGATTCATTTTACAGTCTTTATGATGAATAGTCCTTGATATAAAATAGTCAGGGATAAAAAGGTGCAAAATAGAAAAACGCATATACAGGAAGAAAGCATAGCTCTTTGTTTCTTGATGCACGCAGCTTTGTCTCTGAACTCTGGAAATATGCAGGCTGGATAAGGGATGCCATTAGATTTACAAAGAAGACCTTCTTTTGTTCCTTACACAAAGGTCACATCTGGAACACAGTCTCAAACCATCACGTGCGAACAGGGATGCAAAGCATGTTTCCGGGAATCCTGACCAGCTGCAGTCCCCAGGGATGCTCTGTGAGAATGAGCTGGGACTTACTGTAGTTGAAGCGGGAGCCTCTCCTTCCCCTGGGGCACCCAGAAGGGAGGTGACATAAGAAACGATCCTCAGATAAACAAGCACAAGTCTTACACAAGAGTGCCTGGGCTGAGCCCGCTGCCATCCACAGCAAAGTGCAGGGTATGAATTAATACTCTGACTCACCTTATCAGAAGTGAGTCGTAGAAAACTCAGTAAACCCATCAGAAATCATGTGTCAGCCCCCAGCTCTGCTTTCTCTGGGGTTTCTTTTGGGGTTTTTCCTCTGCCATTGCCATGCAGCTCCCTCTTCCCAGGGTAGAGATTACAAGATCCACTTGCTAACATGGATCAGGCAGAAGGCACAGGCCAGGCACTTAACAGCATAAACCAACTTAGTACCATGGGTCCAATATCTCTGTCCCAATTTTACACTGGGAGAGAGCATGGCCAAGTGTGGTGTAAGCTATGAAATATGTTGTTTAATTCACACACAGGTGACACCGTGGAGAGCATTGAAGGGCTGTTCCTGAAGCTGTTCAAGAAGCAGAAGCTGGAGTGAAGGAACAGAAGTTTGGGGAGTCAGCCCTGCTACCCAACTGATGGGATGCCTTAGGGCAACACCACCCCAGGTGAGGCACAGAACATGTATTTAGGCACCCTTTCCTGGAAGGGATGAACCATGCCCCAAGTGCTACTGGAGACACTCCTTTCTGAGCTCATGCAATGCAGCTGATGCACCTTCATAAACCATCACTGGTAAGTCAGGCTTTGGCTTTGGCTTACAGTGATGGTTCTGTTTGATGGCCACGCTTATTCTGTTTGATGACAGGCTGCTTTAACATGGCTTTCATCAGTGCCTTTCTCCCAGGATAAGGAGAGTGTCAGAAAGATATCAGCAGTGGTTTAGGGGTAGCTGATGCTGCTGTTGTGAATTAATAGCAGGACAGCCTCTGTTCACATGACCTGGTGCGAGGCTTAGCCACCAGGACTGTAGTTCTCATGACACCAGTGTATGGTCTCCTTACAAGCGAACCTATCACGTCCATCAAGTTCCTTTCTAAGGGTAGATTGGACTCCAAGTGGACTGCATATTGCCCTCTGATAACAGCCTACCTGGTCTCATGCTGTCTGTGTCTGTCATCTCCCACAGCCAGGCCGCTCAGGACAACAAACCACAACTGGAAGCTTGGAGAGTAGAAGGAGACATAATGCTGGGAGTTGTTTCAAACAGCAAGCCAAGACCTTTCATAAGGTCTGCAGTTTGAGAAATTCTGTGTCTCTAAAAAGACCACAAGAGGTTTCTGTGGCCTCAGCCAGGGGATTCCAGCTAAATGGCACGCCAGGCTCTGGAGCTGCAGTGGACTGTCACAGACCTAACAGGCCAAGGCTGGTATAGACCCAGGCAGATACAGGCCCACATAGAGCACAGTGCAGGATGCCAAAAGACCTAATTCAGTCTTAAAACCATAGCTTCTTGCTGATATTGGAAGAGGTGGGCACACCAAGGATGGGGAAGCAAACTCCAGGCCATTAATAACAGGTCTAGTAATTGCAGGCTATGGATTAAAGGAGCTAGATGTTATGGGCACTGTGGTACTCTATCACCATGGGCAAAGAGGGGAGGCATGGGGAGGAGTAAAATAAATCCATATTAAAGGAGTTTATTGCCTATGTCAGAGTGTATGCATATGTCAGAGCCTGGTCTGTGCTGCTGGCTGCCTTCCCAGGGCAATGCACAACACAGCAAGAGGGAAATGACAAAATCTCTTTCCCTGAGATACTGGAAAGGGAAAAAAAAAATTTCCTTGGAAGGGAAAGTCCCTTTTTTCTGCCTGCACAGTAAGCCACAGAACCAGCAAAGACAGCAGTCCTCTCCCTTGGGCAGGGTCTCTTCCTCCTTTCACTGCCAATGCCTGCCTCTGGCAGGCTGAGGTTTAGAGCCTCATCTGACCTGAGGGACCAAATGTTCCACTGCTTCTTGGTAGCACCTCATTTCATCTGTGCAAGAGGAGAACAGGAGGCATCTGAGCTGGAGCTGCCTTCAGCCACAGAAGTTGGGTGGTGTCTTGCACTCCGTGCATGCACAGGTAGACACACAAACATGCTGTCACCACCCCCAGCCTCAGGAGGCCACAAGCTCATCCCTCCTGGCAAGGGCTGTGCTCCCAGTGTGTGCCAGAGGATACCAGAGCCTTCTGCATGTCTCTCCTGCCATTCCACCTCCAGCCCATGGAAAATTGCTTTACTGGCCAGGAAGTACTCTGTGGGAATAGCTATGGTTGCAAGCCTTCTCCATCACTAATGCCTCAAGTTCCTGTGATCGCAGTTACTTGAGGCACGTGAGTGGTCTTGGCTGTTTCAGATTTCAGTGAGATGCATGAAGGAACCTTTAAGCTATGCCCACAGCTCTTACTCTTCATAATCCAAGACAGGTCTCCTTCCTTTCTTCTTTGGGGTGGATTAGAAAGCTGATCTGTTAATTCATCCTTATATGTTCCTTAATTCATCTATATATGTAACAGCTGTATCTTTGAATTGCTCACACGAGATCAAATCTTTTTATACCAAGGAAAAAGTGCAGGAGTTCATTCCTATTCTCACTTTTAAAATCAGACAAAGGATTCTTATATTAGCTGGCTTTGGGCAAGAAAGTCATCAGCAAAGTAGCAGACGAGTGTGACTATTTATCTGTCTATCTATCTATCTATCGTGTGTGTGTGTGTGTGTGTGTGTGTGTGTGTGTGTGTGTGTGTGTGTGTGTGTGTGTGTGTGTGTGTGTGTGTGTGTGTGTGTGTGTGTAGAGCATCACTGAAAAACACTCTAAAACCCTTCTGTATGCTAATTTTTTCCTTTGAGTTTCCAAGACAACAGTGGTTTCACTCAGTGCTGTCCCCATATAACTCCCTGGTCCTCCCTTTTCAGAGATGACTGCATGGTTTGTAAGGACACTATTTTTTTTTTTTCTCCATTTCTGTGTTTTTTCCATATATTTCTAATGACCCATACTGAACTATCCTACCCCTGGGTATCTGTGAGTACCAGCACACAGAGAAGTTAATCCAAAAGAAGCTATAGTTTGATCCTGAGGAGAGCATCACCCACTCTGGTGCAATGGCCCCATGTGTACATTCTTTCTCTATGTTGCATGTGGAGTCACTTTTCCCATTTTCAAACAAACTATCTCACTTGACCATGGGGTAGAAGTAGGTCCATGGGAAGGTTCTATGCTGTCACGCTCTGAAGATCACTCCTTAATCAGAGAAACCTTTTGTCTGGCATAACTTGTTCTGCATCTGTATCCAAAGGCATTCAGAGGCATGAGTTTTCCTCATTAAATTTGCACTCTGGGAGGCATCTCAATAACAGGTGGTTGTGCCCACTGCATGTAGTAGGATTTAGCTGCATTTTTCCTAGGCTGGCAGCCACTCAATAAATGTCATTTTTGCATAGGCAGGTAGCAGAAGTCATTTTAATTCATTTTACTGCTGCCACTGCTTATGCTCTGCAGTTTGGAGTTTCCTGGTAATGCAGCTATGCAAGGGAAGCCTGCAAAGTAATGCAGCAGCAGTGCCTATTTCTGTTCTCATTTTCCACTGGGTACAGGTCCTTCTAGAGTCTGAAGTGCTCACCTGCTGTGAAACAAACCTGAAGGCTTGTCTTGCTGTTCCTTTTATCAGAAGGTTGCTCTTCAGCCCTGGGATCTCACCTGTGGGAACACTTTCTTAATTTCCAAACTGTACTTTTCACTATTGTTCATTTCCACTGGGAGCATCAGTCCAGCTCCTCTCTTCCTTGGCTGAAAACTCGAGTCATTTGCCAGTTGCATCACTGCCTTCTCCCATGCATCTCCATTTCTGTCCCACAGCAAACACTGCCATGAAAAACCTTGATTAGTAGAGTTCAGGAAACTGCAGCAGGATAGCACAGATTTCTAAACACTAAGAGGCATTGCTCAGATTGTGGTTTGAAGGAGGCTTCTTCTCCACTTTTGCTAGAAGTTCTCATTCCTTATCAGCCCTGAAGATCAAACTTGCTCTCTACTTAATAGGACATGAGTGCTGGTGGGATATAAGCAAATGCTTATGAAAGCAACCTGGTTCCTGGGGTGGTACAGGAAAGCACAAGAAGAGAACTGAATAGCTGCATAATCTGTGAAGAAGCTGTGAATCAGATGTTCCTGTTTATCTTTTTCCCAGGCCTCATTTTCCTGCTCTTTAAAATAAAAAGAAGCAGTAAGACAGATCCCAGGTCCAGGCCTGGTTTAGAGTTGTTTGTATTCAGTGCATTCAGAGACTTATCCAAGTTTGATAGGGGCACATGCAGCTCTGAGAAATCCCTTAGAAAATGGATTCTTCCCACCAGAAACCTGGAGGAAACACTCATATTTATTGTCGAGGTAAAGTGAACAAAAATGTAAATGTTCCAAGACTTTGTGCAAAGGTCGTGCATTGCTGTAGAGGTGGAAGGGTGCTATGTAGCACTGCTGGTCTGCACTGCTCTGCCCCTTGACTCGCTGTAGGATATAAGGCAAACTCTGTCTCAGAGCTCCATCCCTGAAATGCACGTGACATGACACAGGAAACCTGGAAGATACCACTCCTATTTTTAAAATCTGTTGAGATCTTCTGCAGAAATCGTTAAAAATGGACAAAATATTTTTTAATCTGAGTCTTTTTCTTTCAGGAGAGTAGAAATACTGAAAGGATGAAGAGAACACATCTATTGGGATGTTTAGATTTGATTCTGATCTTGAACTTGGTACACATATCTTTGATTTTTTCAGTCATTGACTTGTGAATGTGAGAACTGTTTTGGGAACCTGTGTTGCCTTTAAGGTTCAAAGAGAGCAAGATTTTGGACCACAATACACACAGGCAAATGCAGATGGCTCCTTTCAGTCAGACACCTCAATCAATACAGAGAATGTCATATGTTCTTCTCAAAAGGAAAAATTAAAATCTTAAAGGTAGCTAGTGTCACACCACAAACTAAGGAGCTTGGTAATCAGGTGTCCTCAGTTATACTGTGGCCTTGGCCACTACAGAAAATCACTCTGGAAGCCTCCATCACCCTAAGAGATCCTTGATCTTCTATCACAATAAGCAGGTTATTACAGCTCTCCAGTGTTCCTGCAGAACAGCTAACAATCGGATCAGCTAAGAAGCAGCCTGTATCCTTCAGTTTCCAGAAATGCTCTGTGCAAGACTAACAGCAAAATGCCTTTGTCTACAGGAGCACGGCTCAGGATCACACATCATAAACATGTGCTCTAAACTAACTTTGATTATGTGCATTTACAAAGTACAGGGGATCAAATACAAAGGAAAGAGGCAAATAATAGCAAATAGAAATTAAATAAATAATAAAAATAATTTGTGCAGTAGAGAAAGAAAAGCCTCAATCAATCTGCAGCATTATTGCACAGCATGGACCTAGCTGTTGAAAAACTGCTAATGGGAGCAGTCATCCTTGACTTGTCCAGGATGCTGAGGAGATCACAAAGGTGACAGCTTGATTCTCAGCTGGTGACAAACAACATGGCACTAGCTATTTACCTGAGGTAACAAAATTGTGTGTGAAAAGCCCCTTCCCAAAGAGGGCAAATCCCAATCCACAGACATTCCTTCTATGAAGACAAGTCATACCTGCTTCCTGTGTGCACAGCACACAACTTTGTGTGGAGCATGAGGATTTACAGGGAATTTCCCTAAAGTGTTATCAAGGTTAGTTTTCATATGCCAGGCTCAAAGTTTAAGAGAGCTAGAGATTTTTACATAGCACTTTAAGGCACTTTTTAGGGTCCAAAGGCAGATTAAGCTGCCCTATAGGTATGAAAAATGATGCATTTTGGCTGCATTTTGTCTAATCACACTTCAGAGGAGGGTCAGGCACAACCCAAGTCCTCTGTCAGTTCTGTTCACACCTGACTGTCACTGGCAAGTGCAAAGGTCTTTACCAACACCATCAGCCAAGGGAGGAAACAATGCAGAGTGCAAAATGGCTCACAGTGAGTCACTTGCAGCTCTGTGTACAACTGGTAGCCCCAAGAACGAAGCATGTGCTTGTTGTGTGATCCTGAATTTACTACTATGGATTAACATATTTTTCCCCTACTCTTGCAATAGCTCACTGTGGGATTTACAATGTCATGTGAAGGCCCCTTTTATAAACTGCTGCCTGTAATAGCTGAAACAGTGAAAAGCACCAAAGAGAAGCTCAGTTCTGGCTCAGAATTTTAATGCATTTTACAGGTGAGATTTTATGTTTGGAGTAGATTTTTGTAGTCCGTATTTAGAAATCGCAGTTGAAACTTTCACCCAGATAAACCCAACAGTGTCATCTGTTATGCTAAACATCAGCTCATGCCAACAATTCTGATGTGGTAATTACAGATCAAGTTGACATAAGATCTTATGGTCAGCTATCCTTGGTTACATCAAAGGTCCATCTAGCCAGGACCCTTTAGTCCATCACTGAAGGGAAGAAAGTACTTGGAAGGTGCTTGTTCTTAAAAGACCAAATACAAAATGTATACCTGGAATATCCAGAAAACCTCAAAAATTCCCTCCAACACACTGCAACTGAATTTTCAAGAGCCATTGTTGATGTCTCCATAATCCTCTGTAGGTTTCCCTTCTCCAAACTTCAGAGTCCAGACCCCTCTGAAGCCCACATGAGCAAGCATATAGCACCTACAACATCTGCAGCAAAGATTTTCACACATGAACCACATATTCAGAGAACCACATCCTTTTCATGGCTCTGTTTCAGCTGTAAGTTTAATTCAGTGCCCCTGCTTCTCCCACCAGTGAGCAGCAATTCTCCGTGCCATTAAGTGAGAACACAGAAAGGGCCCTGGCTCACCTCTGGGCACAGCTCTCCAGCAGGTACAGAAAGCCATTAAACCATCCACATGCATCCCAAAAACAGGAGCTCACTTAAATTCTGACTCAAATCCAAGTCCAAGAGGTGTGCACATAATGTAGAGATGGGATATCTGGGTCCTGACTGCTGGTCTAGCTCATGGCAATTCTTGACCATCCTTGTGGACTGACACTGCTTCTTTAGCCCTCTGACACCCTGCCCAAGCCCATCACCACAAGGGATCCTGGTGCCAGCTACTGTCTGTGATGTACTATGATGTTACAAATGTACCTTAAACTCCATTATATGCTTCAAAATCAAAGGCCCCAAAGATATTTGCCTTGTCCTGTGTCTCCTTTCAGCACCAACATCCTCTTTGCTTGTGCTGAAGGATGTTCACTCAGAGCCTGGAGGGAGGATGAACCAGGCAGACGTGTTACTGGAAAAGAAAGCAGAAGCAGGACACGTCTCATGTTAGTAAACAACGAGAAGGGTGGTGCCAATGTTTCAGTCAGCGCCAAGGCTGAGTAAGCTGAGCTGAGGACTGAACAGTGAACTCCATCTCTATTCGGAGATCAGCACAACAGGACCCAGTACCTACTGTTCTGGAATAATTCTAAGCCTAATTTCAGGTGTGGTGTAGGAAGGAGTTACGATCAGATGTGCTGAAGAAGCAAAACAAACCTTAGCTTATGAAGCTCAGCTTATTCTCCCTGATACCACTTCTGCCCACTTAACCTAAGGGTAAATTAAAGTCAGGATAAGGCAATTGTTCGTTGGAAAAGGGGAAAAAAAAGCATTGTCTCACACAAACATCAGCTGCATCCACACATACTCACGTACACACACAGAGCATCTACTTAAAAGGAGGGAGCACTGTGAACAGGTGAGAAATCTGTACTAATTTTCTGCCCTCAGGACCACAGGAAAAACAAGCTCATGGAGTGCTTCCCCTGCCCCAGAGCAGGGTCAGTGTTTGTATAAATTTTCCCTAATGACTGTCCTACTATTCTGAAAAACCTCTGGCACTGGAAATTCCTGTGGCATTCCTGGGCCATATATTCCTTACATCATGTATATTTTTCTTAGCCTAAAAACTTGTCCCAGTGTTTAGCCTAAGTCTCCTTTACTGCAATTTAAACTCGATATTCCTTTGTATACCCTCGGTGGAAAAGAAGACTATTTCATTTCCTTTGTCTTAGTAGCAATTTCCTACATATTTAAAGACTTGTTTCCCTATTGCTTCCCTCTAGAGCCAATCTTCTTTAGCCCAAACAGCCACAAATCTCTGTGTCTTCCCTCACAAGGTTGTGTTTTCTAGACCTCAGATCATTTTTATTCCTCTCCTCTGTTGTTCCCACCAAATAGCCTGTGCCTTTCCATGCTGGCTTTTCTGTGCATCAGTGAGGCTTTACCACCACAGAGCAGACCATGGCCTCCCATGTTATGTGTCTCTTTTTTTTATAGCCTGAAATGATGTCTGATGTCTGTGCTTTCTTTTGGCAGTATGGCATTTACAGAATAAGCATAAGCATCTTCAGATCTTACTGGATGGGATAAATAGTTCATATTTTAAGAGGAAGAGGTGACAAAGTACAGAGACCAAATAAGAAGAAAGGCAGAGCTTGGAAACTTATTTCTTGATCTGAGGAAATAATTATCTCCTTGTACAATTTTCTGGCATAAATAGAAAACATTGTGTGGTGTTTTGAACACTACACTGTATTGTGGATGCTGAAAACCAGGCAGAGATTGACAACATTAAAAAGAAGCTCATCAGAGAACAATAAAAATGGTTAAGAAGAGAGAGAAAAATTAAAAAGAAAGTCATTCCCTGTAATTTAATCAAGTGATAATTTCAGGAGAGGATTAAAGGCTTACACAAGCCTTAAAGATGGAAACACGAGCAATGCAATGATTTAGAGTATTAAAGGACAGCAAGCAGATGGTCATAAGAGAATGTATTGACATGAAATTAATGAAAATACCACTTCTGAGTAACCTGGGAGAGTAGGATTTTCTAGGCAGTGGAATAATGTCCAGAAAAGGTGACAGCAACTTCACCATTCACAGCATTTGAAGCCAGACTGGACAAAAGAAAGAGTTGGTGGACAGGAAAGGAAAGGTCACTGGGGCAATTAGGGCTGGATCATTTTCTCTTGGATCTACCATTCCTGTTTTCAAAGAAAAAAATGTACAGATTATGTGTGTTTCAACAGAAAGACCTCCCTACTATGTCTTCAGCCCAGCTGATGGGGAGTTCATGCAATAGATTCTGGGGGTGTCATGATAAGGAAGGATACTAATCTGTAGCCCCAAGACATGAGGAAGAATCCCTCTTCTGACTTTGGTGGAATTAGGGAAAACCCAAAGAAAGTTGCCTCATGAGACAGAAAACCTCCTAAGGCAGATGGCAGCTTTTATGTTATGTCTAACCTTGTCACAGACAAGAATTTGCTACTGATACATCAGCAGCTGAGTAGAGCAAATATGACAGCAAGAAATGGTGAAATTTTTTCTCTGGTTTTTGCTGAATCATTTATTGCCAGTGAGCTGTGTTTTCTGGGACACCAAAGTGATCAGCAAATTCAAGCTGAATTTGCTAAATAATTTCACATGAAATGGGACTAAGGGGAAAGAGGCCGTGTCAGTAGGGAGAAGAGTGGTACACTTCCAGTTTTTCTTTTAAGCTCATCTCCTAAAAGGGACAGTAAGGAAAGCCTGGATGCAGGAGCAGCCAGTCACCCTCCTTCCCCAACAGCATCCTCCTGGCAGTGACACAGCATCAGCCTCCAGTTTGAACCCACATTGCTTCCACTCCCAAAGAGAATGGCTTAGTCACCAGGCTGAGCTACTCTGAACTAGGCTACTGCTGGTCTTTCTGGCTGAGGCTGTCCCACTTTGTGCTGACACGCAGAGGGGGAGAAAAATAAATATTTTTGTCACTTGGCCCTCATGTGACAAAGTTCTCAGCAGCAACGAGAACATTAAGTATTCTTGCTTTCTCAAAGCTGCCTTTTGCACTTGCACCATCACACTGTGAACCAGGGCAGGGAGGCAGAGCCTTGGCTTAAACATAACCTGCCAAAAGATAAGCTGTGCTTTTAAAGCCCCATAGATTTTTTTCCATGTGCTTCCTAACCCAGCTGTCCAGAGACCTGTGCCATCACAAGCAGGAACACAGGAAAAAAAGATGGCAGAAGATAAAGATAAGACTACCAAAGATATGGGAGAAGAGCTATTGCTGTTTCACCACTCAGAAAAAGAAGTTTAACCATGGGAATTATAAGGAAACGTTATAGGAACCCAGAAAAGGTGATGACAGAAAAGTGTATGGTCCAGCAGGCAGGTATAAAAAGAGAAGACATTGTCCCCTCACCCCAAGAGCCCTGATAGTGTGGGCTGGTGCTGGAAAAGGGTGATGGACATCACAAGCAATTAGGTATTACCCATTTATAATCCTCCTACTGCTGAGCAAATTGTCTACCTTCCTTTTAGTTTCTGCACTCTTCTACCACAATTCAGTGTGATCCCCCCCAGTCCAAGTAAAGTGCTTTTTTGATAAGAGTGTCAAGGAAAATTAGTATTTCCTGAGGAAAACTCTAATCCCTGCTGCTTTGTGTTATATTTTTATACATGCAGGCTCACGTGCATACTCCTCATCTCCTGACCTGCAGTAAAGACTGAATTAAAAGTCACGTGTGGCAGTCAGGGGTGGCAGCCCTTCAGAGACAGGCCAAGCCAAGCTGTATTAAAGCAGAGCACAGAGCACCCTGAGCCTGACCTGTCAAGTGTTATCACACTCATCTTCCTGAGAAAGGCTGGGCTTCATAACTCACATCAGGTGGTGGCTCTCAGGTCCTGTACATCTATGCCCTGAGCAAGTGTGCTGGTTTAGTTTTTGTCACAGGTGTTTTATTTTTTTTGGCAAGAACTGCTGGAGTAAAATGCTGTTAGCACATCAGCAGGCTTGTCACTCCCGCTCTGTCACATCAATCAGAGAGTCTCTGTGGACCCAGGCTGCCTTGCCATGCATCTCAGCACAAGAACAGCGAGTCCCTTCCCCTTGCATCGCTCATCCCCGTTGTGAATGAGTTGTTCTCCTCCGGCTGCAGGAAGGCACGGGACAGGAGCCACTGAGCCCCACCGTGCAGAGGAGAAGCTCGAGGTCTTGCAGGACAAGGGGGTCAGTGAAGCCACATCTTTCATTATGTCTGGGTTTGCAATCAAGGCTGATTCCAGACAGTATAGTTAATCCATGCTCCCTGAATCTCAGCTGGGAGAAAATGGATTAGCTTTACTGACTTGACTGAAGGCATGGCAATTTACCCTTGCTGAGCATCTGACTTATCCTGGCCATCAGTTACTTCATGTGTTTCAGCATATAGCACAAAAGCATCATTTTTCAAGCTGACCAGGCATCAAACATGGCTCTTTGGATGGAGGGAAGCAGCAGATATGAATCCAGGAAATAGCATTTCAATGTGCTGTGAGAAACAGGGGGAAAAGAAAACCCCGTGTAACCTCATGTGTAAAACATCCCCCATCTCCCACCCCAGCATCAGCAGCTGAGGCACCTTTGCAACCAGCACAGCAGGCAGCTCCCTCAGTCAGGGCAAGCCAGCATAGATCCTGGCTGTGGCAGGGAGATGATAAACAGTACTGCAGGGCACACTGCAGGGAACATGGGAGGTTGTAAATTAAGGTCTTCCTAATTAGAAAGCAGTCAGAAGCACACAAGCACACACAGAGTGCTGGTCTGGGGTAAGCTGCTCTTCTACAGGTTACAGTAATGTTAAAAGGCAAAGCATCACACAGGAGACGGCAAAGGACAGAGCAGTGGATGAAGCAGCAGGTGCTTGTATGGCACTGCCAGCTGCAGAAAGGTATGAGTAAGGGCCAAGGAAGAGGCCAGAGCTGGAAAAAGACAGAAATATAATGGCAAAGGCTCTTGAAATAACAGAAGCAATTCTGAACTGTGACAAAGATTATTAGGAAATGAGAGAAGGACAAAGGAGTGGAGTAATGGAGATCCCACGTTTCCTAGCTGGAGGTGCAGTGCTAAACCAAACTCAACACCTTAGCGGGGCTGTGGAGAGGGGTGCACACACCTTTGTGGTAGTTAAAAAAGAAAAAAAAATAAGGCAACTTTAGCTGCAAAGGTGAAGATGTTTTCTGTGATGTGCAGGTACTAAATGTTCCAGTGGAGAAAGGAGAGTACTCCCCAGACACCCTTCTTGGGCATGCTGTGAATGGCTGCGATGCTGCGCCCTCTCCACATCACACCTCACATTCAGCCCTCGTGAGGACTCATCTGTGAAGAGAAGAGAGTAAAGCAAAATCTCTCAGGGGAAATGGCAGGGATCCTGTGACATAAAACTGCCTTGGATAAAGTATTCAGAAGTGCTTGATAGAAAAAGACCAAATAGGACCTAATATTCTCTTAATGAGGCAATTTAACTGCCTGTAATTCTATGTCCTCTGCATTGTGATTTCCCAGCACAGAAGTTCAAAGGGCTGTCACAACAGGCCCTCAAAGGAGGGGTTTTTTAATGAGTGGGATTTCTTAGGGACTCAGTATGGGGCAGATATGCTGAGGAGAAGAGGCCAAAGGAAAATGTGGGATACACTGAAAAATTGGTCATCAAGCTGGATAATTCACTGAGCTATATTGCTGCTTACTGTAAAGCAGCACTAAAATCAGTGATGCTCTCCCATAGACCGTGGTCAGTTCTGGTTTAAGAGCAGATGCAATCCAAATTCAGTTTGACATCTTCAACAAAGGGATTTTAGAGGGTTTCATCTGTTCTGCTCCCCCATGAGCAAATGTTTCCTCACTGTGAAAGTGCAATAAGGCTTTTCCACTGTAACTTGAAGGGAAGACCTGAATGCAATTAACTGGCAGAGAAAATGTTCTCTCTCTCTCTCTCTCTCTCTCTCTCTCTCTCTCTCTCTCTCTCTCTCCCTCTCTCTCTTTAAGACAGTGTCTGTCCTTACACTTGAAGGTCACTGTACAATGTGAGTCGGGGGAAGGTACAGAGCAAGGGAGGCTCATGCTCTGGTGCTGCCACCTCAGCCACCTCCACAAACATCAATTGTGCAGAGAACAGTAACTGTTTTAAATAGGTTAAAAAATAAAGCCTGGTTATTTAATTTAGCAGACATGATAGGTGGGTCAATATCTTTCACTCTGTCCCCATCTTCCTTCCCCACCCCTCAGGTCCCTAAGGGCAGAGGTTTAAGGCCCAGCTGAGAAAACAGGGCATGCTTCATTTAGTAGCACTGCAGCAGGGCTGCTGGGGAAGCCATGCTTCTGATGAGACATTAAATCAAGATAAGCACTAATCTTATGAACATCACTGCTTAAGAAGCACAGGAAGAAAAAATAACAAAATTTTCATGGCTCTTGTGCTTTGACCCTCACTACAGTGTGATTCAAAATATATGTGGGATGGGAGGCATCAAGTTTCCGACTGCCTGCTTGTGCTGCTTTTTTTATCATCCACTCTAGGGGAGATTTATTGTGTAGAAAGGGGTTCTGTTAAACTAAAGCTCCATCAACAAGAGCACATAGATATCATCCCAAAACCCCATTTAGCATCCAAGCCACCAAACCACCCTCTTTTGTTCTTTGCAGCCCGCACTCCATTCCTCTTTGCCTTACAACCTCCTCTTTCCTTCTGCTGCCCCAGCACGTGTGTCTCCCCACTCCCATGCCTCAGCCATTTTCCCTAGGTGATGATTTCAAATCCCACTAAAAGTTCTTCAGGTCAGGCTAAACCTGCACATTTGAGCAACAACTTACTGCTTTTAGGAGCAAGAAACAACAGAGAAGACAGCTGCAGTATTTCAGCCTATTGTCCTTTCTTTCCCGACCAGCTCCTAAACCTTCTCCCTGCATAGGCATGATTTCCTCTTTGAAACAATCTTGATGCACCTGGTAATTGCTGGATCCTCAGACTAATGGCTCAACAATAATTGTCTTGTTTTTCCATGCTTCACACTAATTCTTGTTTATTAAAATTGCTGCTCTGTGAGAGAGACTGAGCTGTCCCAAAGACATACAAGGAAGGCAAGTATTTACTGCCAATGTCCCTTACAAAGGTTTCATCACTTTCTTTAAGTGTAAGCAAAGAGAGCAGAGGACAGCAGGTTACATCCTGTCTGGATAAATAAACAATAAATTACTTGGATTGTCCTCTCCACTTTCCCTTGTTTTCTGTTAAAAAAAAAAAAAACAAAAAAAAACAACCAACCAACCAAATAAACAAAAAAAAACTCCAAGCAACAATTCAATCCTATTTTATGTTTTATTACAGGTTCCAGGCAAGAAATCACATCCAGCAAACTCTGTAATTGATCATACCAAAAATAGAGATGAAACCATTACAATATTTAGTCCTATGCTTCATTCAGTCTTAGATCCAAGGGACTCTTCCAACAGCCTTTGCTGCCCCTGGTGTGGTCTTCCTCTCACTTTGATGCCAGCAGGTGTCGTAGCCAAAATGTGCTACCCAGTCATGGCCACTGGAATGAGCCCCAGCTGCAGTGGGGAGGAGGGACCTGTGCTTTCCCAGTGGGGTGAAGAACCCAAATCCTGACAAAACTTGTTCCTTTGGGATGGCTGCAAGATGGAGGCAAGCTCCCACACAGCATCCCACCTCTGAACAAGGTACATGTGCAGTGACAGGGCACAGGTACTGCTCTACCCTTCACAGGTGACAAAGGTCCACGTGTGACAGCGCAGACACAGCTGTGGCCTCTGACCAGCACCACCCCAGTGATGGGCACTGTCTCTAGGGCGGCAGGGAAAAGGGCCATTTCCCCTCATTCTGCCTCCACCATGAGGAATTAACAGACACAGCTGAAGCCAAAGCTACTGATTTCTCTAGACTTTATACAGGGATGAGCTCCTCTCTGCATACCAAGCAAGTCATTGTACGTATTTAAAAGTTCCCTTCGACTAAGTCTCTTCAGTTACGTCTCTTCACAATTCCCATCTCCCTAAACTCCTTGGATGGGCCACTTTAACCTCTGCAGAGCCTTAGACTTGTTCCTGGAGCCCCTCCATCTGGCTTTTAGCACTTTCCAGCTTCACAAAATGCTCATGCAGAAGCCCTGCACTGGCTATTTACCGAGTCCCAAGACTTCTCTTCCTGAAACCTTGCAGGTACCACAGGTGCATCCACTTCCTGAGAGCCTCTCTCTGCTGGAGCCCTTACAGCTCATGCCTTAATTCAGCTCTTTTATTCCCTTTTAACTTAACCTGGAGGGGACCTTGATGTGTACACTTCAGGGACTTTGAGATATCTTCCTCCATTCTGGACCTTTCCAAAGTTTTCATTCTCATGTCTTTGTCCCCCACCAACTCTTTAAGGTTGGTTTATACTCATCAGGCTCCATGTCAAAATCTTTTCTGAAACTTGTGTTACTGACTTGCCCTTTTTAATAAGGTTTCTGTCTTCACCTCATCTAAGCTAGACACACAAGAGTGACCCTGGACACTTTCCTGTTGCAGAATGTGGCTGATTTCCTTAGCAACACCCTTTATCATTTGCATCTGCCACTTTTAAGTCCTTCCCCGGCCCACTCTTACTTGTAGTAAAATTGTCTCCCATCTTCATGGTGAATTTGTAATTTTTTTCCTTCCTTCAGTCATCCCAGTTTCTCTGAAGGTCTGCTACAGGACATACAACCATGCCCTACCAGTGCAAAATGGTGTCTAGAAGCATCAGAATGTCAGGTGGGAGAGAGCCCAGTGGCATTCTCTGACAAGTTGGAAAAACCACAGGGAAAGTTTATGAAACCCCTGAGAAGCCTTGGGAGCTTTAAGCATCTCTTCTCTGACTCCTCCTGCCTGACTGTTCAGTCAGACATTGACTCAGGAAAAGCACTGACCGATTCCCTCGGAATCTATGCCCGAGTATCTCAGTACAGGGGCTTAGCTCTGTAGGTCTAAGGGCACCCACATGTAGAATTTGCATGCCTGTTCATTCCCACCGGCCCCTGCCAGAAAAGAAGACCATGAAATGACTTTGGCTGGATTATTAAGCGCTGCAGAATTCTTTGCTCGTAGGTTTGCGACAGCAAACTAAATATACACTGCCCCTTCCCCACATCTATCCGCCCCTTTGGGACTGGCGCACATCTGAGGCGTTACGTGTGTCAGTGGCTGACTTTGCACAGATGACGGCGAGCGGGCTGGGTGTGAACGAGTGTCTTCACGCAGCTCTGCATGACGTGAACCTGTTCTGCCCATGCCTGTGCAGGCGCGCCCTCGGAAACAAAAGCTCGGGCAGCCGAGCGTCCCCTCTCTCATCCCGGAGCAGTCACACCCACGCTCCGCTGCGCGGCTCCCGTGCCGGCAGCTCCTCTCCCATTCACATTCGTAGCCGTGCCCACGGACACACTCCCTGCGCACAGATCCGCTCCCTTCCTCACGGGCACACCCACTCCCTCACATGCGCTCTGCCTTTGTCTTGCCTTTCACAGCCACAGACGCTCCTCATCTCAGAACTACCACACCCCACTCCACCTCCCCCCCGCCCCACACAGATCCTCAGCTCCCGAGATGAAAGGAGCTTTTCCTACCTACGAAGAAAGGTTACTGCTCCTTTTTAAAACTAAATTTCAATTTTTATCTTTTTTTTAATCTTTTCTGGTGAGTCACAGAAGGGCTCGGGTCGCCTTATGGTGCAGACATTGTGCCCGTGCTGAGGCGGTCCAGAGCACTTTTACCCAGCAGAATAGCACCAGATCCTTTGGTGAAGGATCAGGATCGCCGTTCATTAGGAGAGTAATAAAACAGCCCCAAAGCTTCCTCACTGCACTGCAGCAAGGAGTGAGCAAAATGGGGATTCGGAGCCCTTTTCCGCTACGAGAGAAAAAATGTGCCGGCATTGCCTCCCAAGGGCTGCGGATGCGGTTGCCGTAGCAACGCTACATCTGAGTCAGAACTATTAAGGATCACCATGGCAACAAGTGTCTCAGTTGCCATTTCCAGAGATCTGACTGGGTTTGGACTGGGACCATCACACCACAGGAAAGGGGCAGGGTGGGAACTATCGCCCGGCGAGTCCTGGGCGGGGGTAACTGCTCTGAGCCCTCCTAGCCACACTCGCTCCGGGGCACGTCCCTCCTACATCCCGACATCCCTGCCCCGCCATCGCCAGGTTCGATGGAGCCGCAGCGGTGGTGCAACGGCGCCTGCACTCAAATCAGAACGCTAGCCCCCAAGATGGGGCAGAGACAGGGTTCAGGGCGGGTGCGGTGAGCGGACATTCCCTGCAAAGCCTCGCGAATAAGATGGGTTTTTTAACCCGTAAACTCCAGACAAAGGAGAAAACAAAGCTCCCTGCTGTTTGGCGGCTCTCACCCTCCCCTCCGCGCAGGAGCCTTCATGCTCGTGTGAATATTGAGCGGAAACAGAAGCCCGGAGGGATTTGCATTTCACACTTGCCAGCAAATGAGCAACAGGAAGATCACACCGAGACCCCAGCACGGTGCTATTACCAATATGTGCACTACTCATCCACTCACTGCAGAGCCTGAAATTGCTCCTTTCTCCGCTGCTCTGAGGAGAGGGAGCAGGCGCTGTCCCTGTGGTCACGATGTCAGCGCCGTCTGAAGGCAGGTGCCCGGGTCCTGTCTCGGAAGGGCTGCGGAGAGCGGCGCGGGGGATTGCTGGGGTGGCAGAGCAGCCCTGCTGTGTGAGCGCCGTGCCGGGCAGTCAGACACACAGCCAGCGACGTGCGGAGAATGGCTCCGCGTTCCGCACTGCGAGGCGGGGGCACTGCTGCACAGGCTGGTGCCTCAGGCTGGGGCAGCCGGCAGAGAGAGGTACTCTGGAAACACAGGCAGAGCTTTTAGCACCTCCGTGTATCCCTGTGGGAAGTGAGGTGAGAGGGGCACAGGCTCTGGCCTGCAGATAAGGAAAGGAAGCATCACTGAGCCGTTCATGAGCAGTTCTCTTCCTTACTATGTCCAAAGTGGTTCTCACCACTCTGCGTCTGTAAGACCATCTGAGATGATGGCAACACAGCTCTGACAGAAAATACATGAAAATCTCGTTTCTTAGTTCATGCAAGGCATTAAGTACATTTAAATACCTGGACTTTGCCTGCCCTGCCTTTCTTATTCAGTGTTCAGTCTCTGCTCTACTCTCCGCACAAACACAAACTCAAACCCCCCACACATGACACCTTTACACCAGGGCGTGCTTTTTGTAAAATGTGCTTTTTTTTGGAATAGGCCAATGACAAGGCAGAGTAGGCATAGTTTTACATGACAAGGGCTGCCCAGGTGCATGGGCTCTCCTACTGGTGCATTAGGCTGGTAGGAATGCCTGCACATTCCCACATCCCTCTGGCCTGTGTTGAGGACAGATGTCTATTGATAAAGTCTGCTGAGGCTCAACCTGCATTTTTCAGAAACCAGATATATCAGAACCAGATGTGGCAGTGGGTCCCTAACAACTGGGACAGTGCCAGGTCATCTCTCACTCTGTTCTGAGCTGGGGGGACAAGCACAGCACAGTATGTGGAATGCTGCTTCTTACAGGACCAGGTTTTGTGATCCTGCCACTCCTGGTATCAGTTTTTTCCCATGCCTCACACAGCTCTGGTTGATTCAATGATCTCTCTCTTCTGTTACCAGAAAAGAGCAGCAATACTATCCCTCCTCCTCTTCATCCTACCTCTCTGAGTTTTGGTGTACCACCCTGCCAGTTGCTATGGCACACCACTGATCCCTAACAGGTCCAGACACACCTGTTCCACTAGAAAGGTGCCTTTTTTTCTTTTTTCTTTGTGAAAACATTATGTTTCACGAAACAGAAGGCAGAGTGAGGTGCTTGTTGCTCCCTGTTTGCCACTACTGAACCTGTCTTTACCTTTGAGCTCTTTCAAGCCCAGTTGTAAGGCAGCTCCCTGCTGGCAGCCCTCTTGCCTGCAGCTATTGCAATTTGAGTGAGCTATCTTTTGAGATATTTTCTGACTGTGGTAACTAAATCAACAGGACACCGGCAAAGCCATAGCTGCTGTAGATCAGAACACTGGTGGGAAGAGTCAGTAGCAAACGCTCTCCTGCAAAGAAGAAAACTCCCACTTGGGACTTTGCAAATGGGTGAGCAGGGAGCAGTTGATCTCACAGTTGGCTCCTGAAATGAAGCAGATCTGTAAGGTCCTTGAACGGCTGCCACCTGCTTTCCTCAGAGCAAGATACAGGAGGAAGAGAGGTGGGGGTGGGGCTAGCCGGGGCACCAGGGGATTCCCATCTTCAACACTATTTGTCTGCTGATTTCTTCAGTGCTATGGGCCAGACCAAGCTGCCAGCTGCTTTTCACTGAAATAATGGGAATTTTCTTCTGAAAAAGAAATGCCATTGTAAAGCTTGCCTTGCTCTCCTGTCTCCAAAGAGATGCTTAGCTCCTAATTCTTCATATTTTCTGATTTTTCACAAACATTTTTTTCTTTTTTTTTTTCTTTTTGTTTTTTTTGTTCCAGCTGTTTCTTTTTCTCTTATGAGAAGAGGAGAAGTAGAGAAGAGTCCTAACGAAAAGGTAATGCCCTGGTTTTGCCCCTAGCAGCAGTGCCAGGGAGTGAGCAGGGAACTGTACCATCCCATCTACTTCTGTAATCATCCTGGCAGGGCTCTAGGCTTGGATTTGGAGTTTACAGTCCTTCCCCATCCAGCCTTTTCACATTAATTCATTCATTTTGTCATTAATAGATGGTGTGCACACTACTGGCACTAGAGCTGATGAGTTCCAGATATATACAAATAGTTGGCATTAGTTCTGTTTTTAAAAAGCCCCCACCAAAATCTCTGCCTCAAAAAAGCAAGAAAAAATACAACCTCATGATGAGATTTTTCTAAGTAAATAGGTCAGGAGATTTAACAAATGGATGTGAGTCTCCTAAGTCACTTAAGGAAATTTTATTTCATCACAAATCACTTTTCCTTCAGTAGGGCAGAGGTGAAAGATGTTTTCAGGGTAAGGAAGATTTTTCTTTTTCATTAAACAGTGTGGTGGGTTGACCTTGGCTGGACACCAGATGCCCACCAAAGTTGTTCTGTCACCCCCCTCCTCAGCTGGACAGGGGGAGAAAAATACACAAAAAAACTCGTGGGTTAAGGATGAGGAGAGGTCACTCCCTAATTACTGTCACAGGTAAAAGAGGCTCAACTTGGGGAAAATGAATTTAATTTATTACCAAACAAATCAGAGAAGAGGAGTGAGTAATATAACAGAACCTTAAAACACCCTAAGTTCACTCCCAATTTTTTTCTCCCTCCTCTTCGCAGTGGTGCAGGGGCACAGGAATGGGGTTTGCAGTTGATTCACCACCCGTTGTCTCTGCTGTTCCTTCCTCCTCATGGGAAGGACTCCTCACACTCTCATCCTCCGAGTGTGGAGTCCCTTCCACAGGCTGAAGTTCTTCATTAACTGCTCCCGTGTAGGTCCCCTCCCATGGGGGGCAGCCCTTCAGGAACAGGCTGCTCCAGTGTGAGTCCCCATGGGGTCACAAGTCCTGCTAGCAAACCTGCTTTTGCTTGGGCTCCTCTCTGCATGAGGCCTCAGGTCCTGCAAGGAGCCTGCTCCAGCGTGGGCTCCCCACGAGGTCACAGCCTCCTTTGGGCACCCACCTGCTCCACTGTGGGGTCCTCCAGGGGCTGCAGGTGAATATCTGGTCCACCACGGATGTCCATGGGCTGCAGGGGAGTCTCTATTGCAGCACCTGCAGCACCTCCTCTCCCATCTCCTTTACTCATCCTGCTGTCTCTCTCACAGCTGTTTCTCTCACATATTCTCACTCCTCTTTCCCAGCTGCTGTTGCACAGCATTTTTCCCCCTCTTAAAGATGTCATCCCAGATGTTTTACCAGCATCACTGATGAGATCAGTTTTGATTAGTGGTGGGTCCATCTTGGTGCTGGCTGGCATTGGCTCCACTGGACACAGAGGAAGTTTCTAGCATCTTCTCACAGAAGCCCCTCCTGTAGCCCCCCCACTACCATAGCCTTGCTACACAAACTCAATACAATTACTTGTATTATCATTAATCCTGAGAGTGAACACACCTGTTTAGTTGATTCAAGGCCATCCACAATTCACTTTTTGTCTGAGATTTCATTTCAGGTAATCTTTTTACTGACAGTTCTGTGTCCAGCAGTAACACAAAAAGCTATTCACGTCATTCACGACAGATCGGTGCATATGTGCTGACGTAACAGACCTATAAAACATCATCTTCTTCCATTTTAATGCGAGAAAGAAAAGGCCAAGCTCTACTCAAAGTGTCAGATCACTTCCTGCAAGATTTAAGGCCAAGCAGCAGGCCTCTTCCACTCTTCAGACAAAAAGAAGAAATCAGGGTCAAACAGCAACTGAGTGTGGCCCCTCTCCTGCTCCCCTGCTGCAGACGGCTGCGGCCACACACACAGCCCAAAGCCTGTGATGGGGCAGCGCAGCTTTGTGCAGACATTTGCAATATTGATACAAATATGTGGCAAATTATCCTCCTCTAATGACAAAATGAGGCTATTTTCACTTATGAGTCACCTGTTTTTTCATCTATATATCCCCATGTTTTCTTGTATTAGAGGAATAACAGCATACCCGCTGGCCAGAAAGCCAAGTGCCTCAAAATAGCTCTGAGATGGGTCTGGCTTGCTCAGAGCCTGCTGCTCCTTCAGTTGTTCCCAGATATTTTGGATGAGCTGGAAAACACTGTGTAGCATCTAGGGGTATAAAAAAGCAGTGCAGTTGTCTTCCACCAGGTTTGATATCTGGATCCAGCCGGCAACAGGGCAGCACGTGTGGCACTTCATCTTTCCTGCTTGCAGCTGCTTCCTCCCAAAAATGTTTGCCTTGCTCAGCTCTTGAGAAGAAATTAAATACCACAGGGACCAGCTGGCATTCTCCCACTCCTCCATGGACACAGCCACTAGACAAGCAATTTATTTCATGTGCCCACGCCAGGACTGAAGGAGGCTGCACAGAGGCTCTGTGCCGTGGCTTGGCCAGCTCCTCATCCTCGAAGCCCACCTTACCTTCGACTCCTGATCATCCCAGAACAACTTTATAGGGACATGGAATAATTGTAGCGTGAGCCAAAGCCATCTGTGTATATCTGACCCTCTTCCATTTTCAGTCCTTGCTTGGCCCTATAGAAAACTCTGACGTAGGGATGCCCTTGCCCTCTGTTCAGACTCCTGGGAAGCTGTTGTTGGCTCCAGGATTCCCATGGACAAGGATCCCTGCACCACAGTTCCTCACAATGGACCCTGGGACTACAATGAATCATGACTCTTGGGTGTCAGAATTTTTGTGATGAGGGGAGAGCAAGAGAGGGCCAAAAAAAAGTCCTGACTGGTGGATATTTTTGCTGCTGTGGCTGAGTCCTTGTTAAGTATTGACTAAGACAAGCAAGCTGGAGGATTTTCAAAGGATTTTCCATTCAAATCAGTACACAAAAGCTTTATTACCAGTCCCAATGCTGGAAAATCATGTCAGGCCCTATCAAAATCATGACAGTGGCTTAAATAATGAGTTTAAAAATAGATGTGTTAGCTTATTATTATTTGAATTATGGTTTCTGAATCATTAGGTTAAACTGGCATCAAGTTCTTTGTGCTCCTCCATGTCTGAAGCTCTAAAAATGCTCCAAAAATATTAATAAATCCTCTGAGATCCTCAAATAGTCACATTTCTCTAGAATATGATCTTTGTGGAAAAGGAAAAAAAAGCAACACACTGTCATAAGAACCCTGCTAAAGCCATGAGAACTGCCAGCTTCTTTCTTCTCCTCAAGGGTTTAAAATCTACGCTTTATCTGCTCATGTCTGACAGCAAAAAATACAATGCTGTGACAAAGCAGCACAAAGGCCAGGTTTACTTCTAGGAGAAAGTAACACTTCCAATTATTTAGGTGTTGGCAGAGAGCCCAAAGATGCTATCAACAAACCTACAAGCTACCATACTGTTTGCACACAGCTTAGGATCCCTCTCATTAATAGACCAAATGGATCAGAGCCTATAGTGGTACTGGGTGATCTGTGTCCAGATCCAGAAGCAGCACAGCCCCTCATGACAAAATCACAGAATGGCTTGGGTTGGAAAGGACCTTAAAGATCCCCTCGTTCCAACCTCCCTGCCATGAGCAGGGATGTTGCTATGGGCTAGGCTGCTTCTCTGCTGTTGGAAGGGGCACCTTCCGCTAGGCCAGGTCGCTCAAAGCCCCTCCCTGACAAAGCAATGCCCAGGGATGCAGCCTCACCATCGCCTGCCTTCGTGGCACTCCCCGCCAGAGCCAATGCAGCAACACAGCTTTAAGGCATCAGAGCAGTATTTAATCAGAACCAGTGGCACTTGCTTTCTGCTCTCCATCACTCTTCATGGCCTTGATCCACTCATACATGACTTTCTTGCAGCCAGTCCTGGAAGCCATCCTTTCCTGTAAGACTGGACAGAAGGCCCATACAGATGGATCCCAGCGGCAGGGAGGGAAGGGAGGGAGGCTGTGGCTGAGGACAGAAAGGAGCAACAGAGACACACAGATGGTGGACGCCAAGTAGTGACTTTTTGAGTCTACCTGCAGCATTTTTACCTGTAAAGCCCAGAGGGCTGAATAAGACTCAGACAAGCCACCACCTGTGTCTGCAAAGCAAAAACATAATGACAGTGGTGAATGCCTCAGAAGGAAAGAGAGAAAACAGATTTCAGCTTGCTGTCAGACATGGAGCTCTGTCTCTCATGTGGCCATGGACACCCATGCAGACATTTTAAACCCTGGATACACATGCTGGCTGGCTTCGCTCTTACATCTGTAAGAGATGGGGACTGGAGCCCTTCAGCACAGGTTGGGATTTCAGCTCTTGCCCGCTGTTGGGTTGTAGTTGGGTCACCCTGTCCTTTGGCTGTGTTGCCTCCTCCAGGCTGGATGTTTCCCATCCAGAGTCCCCCAGGCAGCAGCCTCCCTGCCAGCACCCCTCCTGACAAAGCATCCCTGAGGGAGGATGTCCTGGCATTTTCTGTAGCAGTGGTGCTGTCCCCAGCAGATGTCAGGCTCACACCTCAGTCTTGAGGGGACATTTCAGAGGCTGAACAATCAGGCTCTTTTTAGCTCATCACCACCCAACTTTTTTGCAAAGTGGGGAAACACAAATTCATCCAGAGGCACCGGGCATTTGCTGCTCCTTCATACCAGCCAACACGGGTGCTCAGGTGCTTTTTTTTTTTTAACACAGCCCTTTTAGTGATTTGAAACAGAAGACATTCAGAGAGCAGGTTACCTTTCAAACATGTCTCCTGATCTGAGGCAAATCATGCACCCATTGCTGGCTGCCTGGGGTTAGTGTGGGCAGGGATCAGAGACCTGCCACCCGGTTTGGTGAATGTGCTTGGAGCAGGCTGGTAAGGAGACTTCAACGGGTGCCAACAGCTGGTGCAGCTAAAGGAAGGACCCCGGGGAGCTCAGAGATACAAGAAGGGCTGGGATGAGCTGCTAGGGGATGCAAGCACTGGAAAATAAGAAACGCTGAGAGAGCCAGCTGGGGGAGGTTAATAAAGCCTGCCTGTCAGGGGAACTATCTGACAGGCAGACAGTTAGAGGAGGGGGAAAAACAGCTCACTCGAGTCCATGGACCCATAACTGGGTTATGCAGCTATGTAATCCACTTAAGCTCTGAAACTGTCCTGCCTCCCTCCCCCAACCTCTACTCTCCTCTTCTGTACCTCTAATATTCAGAAATGTTTCCTCAAAGCTTCGCAGGAAGTCTTGACAGTGGTTCAATTTGATTAGCGCTGGCTGGGGAGTTTTCCCAGAGGATCTTGGGAAGGACAGAGATGCACACCCCGGAGAAACCTGCAGGGTATCGACGAGCTGGGGCACTGTCTGCTGTCTGCGGCACCGCAGAGAGCTGCTCTCCATGAGGGGCACGCACACCAGCAGAGACACAGGGCTGGGCTTTTTTTAACCTGCATTAGGAAATATATGTGGACACTTAATGCAGTTTATTCAAAAGAAGCTGTCTTCTCCATTGTACGTCATTCACCCTGAGAGAGATTAGAGAAGCACAAGACGCAAAAGGCCTCTTAGATCATCCAGCCCATCACCCCACAAATGAAGAATTAATCCCATTAAGGGCCACTGTTGGCTTCGATGGCTTCAAGATTTGGTCCTAATTGCACAAACGCAAAGCCATTACAAGACTGCAGTCTGACAGAGAAGCTTTCTTTTTTCACAGGGTATATAATTTCTTTAATTAAAGAGGCTTATCTGCATGCTAATAATTAGAAAAATATTGTCCACTTCTATTCTCGTTTCATTCTGATAGCCTGCTGCGTGGGATACAAGCGGGAGGTGAGGATGTACAAAGACGTGTATGCACTGTGAGATCAACAATGCACAGGCACATCAAAAAGACAGGTCCTTGCCCATGAGGGGATTATAATCTAATTTATTATATGGATTGCAGCAGCACTTTACAAGGGAAAAAAAAAAGTTCTTTTTATAGGAAGGATCAGGAATGTAGCATCAAACCCTGATCAAGGAGGGAGGGCTCCACACTAATTTTCACAGGATTTCGATCAGCAGCCTGCAATAGCTGAACTCATTGCAGGCTATATACACATTTTGTTTACTCTCTAATTATTAATTTAGAAAGGACATTCAGTCAGTGAGAGGACTGGATGAGAAATGTCCCTGGTAGCTGTCTGGAAAAAATGAGCAAGGATGGATTTACGGAATGAGAGGGATAGAGTCCAGAAGGTTGTCTCCTGTAGCCACGGTGCTGCGGAAGAGGGTAAGAGGGCTGTAAGAAAGAAGAGGACAAGGCTGAATGCATTGACAGTGTCAAGGATGCAACCCAAGATGGACCACAGGGTGGGAAAATGTGCAAAGAAGCCCCTTAAGACATCAATATGGAAGCAAAATGCAAAAGTCAGGGAAGGAATGCATAACTGGGGAATCAAGCTACCACTGCTGTTTCTTCCTCCTCCTGCATATTGCAGATAACAACTAAAAGCTCAAAATCTTTGTGTATTGATTAAACTTATTATAAAAAACCAGCAGGGATATGAACAAATTATCAAACTCAACTTGCATTTGCAAATTTTTAGTGGATAAACACCTTGGTCATCTTTCTCTATTAAAAAAAAAAAAAAAAGTGTGCCACCATTGATCAATGCTAATGGCTTTCAATAAAGGCTAATTAAGTTATGCTCTAAGATTGGGCAGAGCATAAGCCAAGTCCCAGGCATGCCCTAAAGCCAGTCTGAAGGGAAAAGAGAAAGGGAACTTACCCGTATGAAGCTACAGGGGATTATTTCACTTACTGCAATCTTTAATAAGACTATCAATCAGCCAGAAGGGATGTTTATCCCTGTCTCCCAACATATCATAGAGAGGCATTCATTCCCCAGACATAAGCAAATAATGAATTGTTCTCTGAACCAAGAGGAAGATGAGGCCCATCTAGTCACCACCTCAATCAAAATGGAAAGCACCAAGCAAAAAAATATAACCCAAGGCAAGACAGGAGAGCAAAAAAGATTAAATATATGTATAAATATTCATACATAATAAGAGATGGGATTGGAACAAAAGAATAAACCTTAACAGACCTAAAGGACAACCTGAGAGGTGTCTTGGAGTTGCTAATGGGAGAGACAGGTAAATTGTTACTGGCATCTTAACTTATGCTGAACATCAGTGTAATGAGTGAAGCAAGGAGTGGAACCAAGACCCCAGAAATCAGAGCTGCCTCTGTTGCCTCAAACTGCTTAAACTACTGAAACATTAAAGGAGATCCTCAGCTTTCTTTAAAAAAAAAACCAAAAAACAAACCAAATTGAAAAAGCATCTATTCTTCATCGTTGCAGATAAAAGCTTGGAAACACAAGGAAATTGCACCCTAAAGGCAAGTGAAATGAACTCAAACCTTGTTATTTCAAAATACATGATTAGCTTAAACTCTGAGGATGGATCTCTGTGGGGACAGTCACAGTCTCTTGTTTTGTGAGTGCTTAGGACTAAGAAAGAGGTGCTCAGAGGTGGGGACAGGAACATTTCCTTCTGCACTGCACTTAGACCAGGTAGGGAGAAAAGGAGAGGAAAAGATAGAGGTGAGAGACAGGAGAAAGAGACCTTTGTCTTGTTAAATACAGGTGACTGTGATGTATAAGTGGCATATGAAGAAGCAAAGGACGATATTTTTCAGGCAAGAATGGATTAAAAGTGATGCAGCTATTGAGCTTTCTAGTGCAAGCTCTCCTACCTCAAACTGCAAAGAACAGTGGCCATTAGTGGTGCATTGCATATTGCACAAGGAAATCGTGCTTGAGACTCAGACTGAGTTATTTTACTCTTCAGTTCATTTTTCTTACTGATCTTTACATTTTAACAATTGTAGTGCTAGCATCTTCATGTATAAATGGTCAGATCAATGATTCAAACCTTGAAGCGACAAGCAATTATTTAAATTGTCTTTACTCAAATGTTAATGAATCTTGTTTGTTCCCTTATCCTTATGAAATGTGGTATGAGAGGTAATCAAAATGGGTGTCAGTGGAGGTGGGCACTTAGAAGGAATGCAGCTCTTGGTCCACACACATTTAATATAGGATCATTGAAGTAACAGAAAAGATAGTCACAACAATCTAAGGAAATCAGCAAGACAAGCTGTTGGGAAAAGTAATATATTTTCTTAGAATAGTTGGTACAATTAAGAAAATGATAAAGCTTTCAGGCACACAAACATTTCTTATTGTCCTCCATACTCCTGCCCGGAGTATCAGCCAGTCTAATAAAAGATACTGTGAATCCTTACAGAGAGATGAACTTGTGATCAGGTGAAAAAATGCGATGAGCAGGACTGGCCATGCGAGCAAACCGGATCCTGAATTATTGAAAGGCAAACCGTGTGGCTGCCACCCGAGCAAACACAGGCAAACAATGAGAGAGGAAGTCAGAGGAGCAGCGTCTATGGTCGTCTGTCTTTCAGCCCAGGTGCCTATCTTCCATTTGAGTCGGTGTTTATTAGTGGCTTAATAAAAGAGATTGTTAAAGCACACAGTCTCACATGCACTGCCTCTATGCATGAGCTCACTCCCCCTTATTTTCTGCTGTCTGTCATCTACAACTGGGGAAAACAAAATGGAAGATTGGTTAGGATTTGGCCTGTGTTCCAACCCATGTCCGGGTTAGACCTCAAGGGGATGTAAACTGATGGAGATCCACTAAACTCAGGTGGGTCTGCTGAGTTATGCCAGTGAAGGATCCAACTTGTTTACTTATCAGCTGCTTATGTCTTACATGATGAACTGGTCCTGTACTGACAGTTAATAAAAGATGTATTTATGTAAATGAGAGAGAGAGAGTGCATGCTCTCCAATGTTAGAAAGGACTGTTTTCTCCACAAAATGTATCAGTTGAAAGACAGACAGACAGGTGTCATGTTTATTTTGAAATATTGGGGCTTCCTGACATGAAAAAAACATACAACCTTTGTTGTTGTTGTTGTTGTTGTTGTTGTTGTTGTTGTTTTTGTTTTTGTACAACAAATGGAAACTTGTTTTTAAAACAGAACTTTCATTTGGCTACAAAACTGTTTTTTCAGGTTCCACTGGAAAGTATTCAGCTTGGAGAAGGCCTTGGATTCCCAAAGGCTTTTCTGCTGTGGGTTTTTCCCTTCAAACATGTCAGTTCATCTAATAAAAGAGACTTTCCCACCTAAAAACCTCACCTCACTTACACCTTGAAATATTCATACCGCTTCTATAACAGTTTATATCAGCTATTCACTAATGATGGTTTATTAGCAGCAAGTGGGGTCTAATATTCACCATCTTCAGATATGTGAGAATTGCATGTGAGGGTTGCAAATCCCTGAGAACATGCAAGATCAGCTTGTGTTCCTCCCCAAAAGGGAAACTATGAATCAGTCACAATACACAGCTGCAGCATAGCAATAACTGTAGTCCTTTCATTTTCTGTGACAACTGGAACAGGGACAGTGAACAGCAGGACAATGGAGTTGTGTCAACATGCAAGAGGATTTCAGAGTGCTTACAGATATGAGTCATCCTGGTCAGTTATGGAACACTAAACCTTTGGCATTACAAGGCTTTCTCAGTGGTTTGATTCTCTTTATTTTTGTCTTAATTGCTTCACCCCATCATTTCAGATGGTGTGAAAACAATGCATTCAATGCTCACAAAAAAAAAAGGGGCTCTCTCAGGACCGTGGAGAATGGTCAGATTTCTACAGGCTTCTCATTTGATTTAATTCTTACTCCCTGCCATACATACACACAAACCTGCACTTAAACATCAAATCTTCTACTTGTGTTACAGATGAGAAAAATGTTGTCAAGATACACCGGGAGAAAACCCTTTGGGATTTGTTATAGATATGCACATTAACAGAAGCATCTTCTTTGATTAAAGCTTTCCAGTGTATTTAGAGTTTGACCTCTTCTATATATTCATTCATACACTGCTTACTCTGTAGTGCCTCTTTCTTTACTATTAGGCACTTTTCCATTATTGTCTTTAATAGAACATCTTGTGTTTCTCCTCATAATTAGAAGAAATACTTATCTCCCTTCCCTGGCCTTTTGGGACTTTAATGAGAAAGTGTCGCCCTACTTCTTTTCCCCATTGTTACTCTGGGTGCACAGTCATCATCTCTAAATGCAGTTTAAGATCACTGATTCTGTATTTGGTAACAATCTGGCAGAATTTGGCACACTGCACAGGGGTGAGGTCATTTGGTAAAGCAGGGAATTCACAGGGATCTGTGGCTGCCTTGCTTGTTTTTAATCTGTTCCTCCCAGCAATTCTTTTGCTCTTTTAGCTTTTAATCTAACAAATATTTTGAGTACCACTCCTTTTCTGGACAGATGATTTTCTCCATTGCCCTAAATATTGGCGCTACAGCATCAGAAGGACTTGTAGGGCTGATGAGTGGGACTGTGCTTTCATTTGCAAGCTGTGTTTCTTGCCTGTTACAGAGAGCACATCCGGCTCTTTGTGGGCTTAGTGGTGGTGAGAAACATTTGCAGCATCAGTCGTTTTGCACTGGGGTGTCCTTTCCTGTGTGTTGATAACACACAGACTCTCCCTCCTACCCATTCACCTCCTGCACTGCTCATCTGTCATAGCCAGCTAATAAACTCGAGGCACCTCCTGCCCTGATCGTGGCCTTGCATATTTAAATCCTTAGAGCCAGGCACTTGACACACACTGGGGCTGTGGTGAAAGCTGATCATACAAGAAATGCAGCAATCATTCTGCAGCCAAGGCTGTCTAGATCCCCATCCCGCTTTTATCTGAGTCCCTGCCACGGGAGGTATTGAACTGGACTAATGCACAGCAGAAAGTAAATGCTTATTGAAGAACTGCTCAAGTTTTATCTAGCCACATATTAAATGATCTTGAATTTGGGGCAGAGATGGGCAAGGCAAGAAAACAAAGCAGCAAATGATCTGTCTGACAGGGCTTTGGAGTCGAGCCGCAACAGTCAAGTCTCCATGCCTGTTGTGGGGGGAGAGGGGGATGCACACAGGGCGGGGCAGCCAGGCAAGAGGAATATATCTGTATGAGCTAATCTGCTTCTCTTGCTTTCCTCCTCCCCTGCCCATCTCCCGTTTTCTGGGTCTCTCTCCTGGGAGGTGACTCACACCTGCTCTGCCCTGATGCTACCATTTCCCACCAGAAGCACAGAGTCACTCTGAACTCACCCAAGCTGTTCTGTGTTAGATTCCTGCATTGCTTACATCTGCTCTTTGGTGTGCCAGATTCAAATGCTGCGATGGGCAGCATGCCTGTAACTCAGAATAGGCTCATGAAATCCAGCCACCTGCCTGTGACACACTGGTATCTTGATGGCATCCTGGGCTTCTGCGTGCTCCATCCTAGTGCAAGCCCCATTTTAGGGCTGGTTGATGAATCTTCTCTTTATCAGAGACATGGTCCTTATAAGGACCTAGGCAAGGCATTTATCAGTTAACATCAGATTCTCAGATAGACAAATGACTTTTCAATTCCAAAGGTCTGAGTAATTTCATCTGCATCTGACCTTATCCCACCTACACCTCCCACCTTGGCTAAAACAGACTCTTTCACCTGCATATAAACAACCACAGTGGTGTCCTCTAATGCTTTCTATGCAGGATCCCAAAGTACTTTAAAAACATTAATGGATGAAGAGTCAAGACCTCACCACAATATGGCTAACCATTATTTTAATTTATATTTTAGGAAACTGAAGGCATAGAGATAATCAGCATCTTCCCCAAGGCTACATAACAAGTAGACAGAGAATATTGGAAAGGAATGGAGCAACATGGTCCAGTACTGTATTTGAGAGTAAAAACTATTCTTCAGTGAAAAGGATGAGCAAGCATGTTGCATCTGTTAGTTCTGCAAAGTTTTGCATCTCTAAGTCTCTCTGTGAATTTCAGTTTCAAGTGAGCCTGTACACTTTAGGGACATTCAGTGATAATAATTGAACTTGGCTACCTTTGTGGCTCACAACAAGGCTATAGACTGAACAAAAGCTCAGGAAATCTCAGAAGCTTCTGGGTCCTCATGCCCGCTGAAATATCCCATGGGACAAACTGCACATTATTTTGAAAGCAATCAAGAAGGTATTGTTCACCCTTATTATCCTGCAATTTTTTTTCTTTCATTGTTGGGTACACATAAAATACCAATAATATAGTATCCAGAGCTGCTTACAGGTGTTATCAAAGACAGGAAAGATGGTTTGATTTGAGCTGTCAGCACCAAATTCTCTATGTGCATAGATACTGCACTTATCCAGCGCACACTTCTACAGCAGACAGCTAGAGTTATCTTAAGAATGTGACAAATGAAGGCGTGGTGGTTTTCCCTAACTAGGAAGATGTTTCCCTTTGGATTTGATCCCTGTACTGTGCTCTGACAGTTGCCAGCTTAAGGCTGATCTCAGGAGAAGCCAGATCTAAGGCAGTTGTAGTGGCAGTTGAAGTTGCTGGAAGAGGCTTCCTGGGAGCATGAGAGTCCCCTTCCACCAGAGCTGTCACTCCAGCTTTTAGGGAAACTGGTGGCCAAGCCAGCTGCCCAACACAACACATATGATCTAATTTTTGGAAATACTAAGAACCTTTACTGACATAAACCAAGACTTGCAAACAATCGCAAGAAAGAGGAATTTCCTTTCCCCTCAAGAGAAGAAAGGCAGCCATCATTTTACAATTAAAATAATCATGATCATATGTCTGATTTCTTGCATAAGGCAGTAAAATTACATCCAGAGCTATATTTCACTCTCGTTTTCTTTGGGAAATATAATCCTGAAATAGAGCCTTGCCCTTTCCCAGTGATAATTTTCCTGTTCTGTTATAGGAGGGATGGAACAACAGTTCAGCACAGGTTTGCAAGAGGG
>WEKY01037936.1:0-77338 GCA_013390045.1 Picathartes gymnocephalus | reverse complement strand
TTTTTTTTTTTTTTAGTATAAAAGGGGTACCTGAAGTAGGATAGGTGGCTCTTGGGGAGAATTACCTTAAACTAACGTAACATCACTTTAGACAGCATATTATTTTTCATTGCAGGGTATGCATCAGTGCTACTGTGACCAAGGCCAGTCTCTGCAACCTGTTTCGCTCTTGTCCTTTCTCTTGCAGAAATTTTATTCGTACTCATATTGTTCGGCACTTGTGAAATTGTGACAGTGGCAAGGCTGCCGCCATTGCACGCCCCCACCTGATACTGGTCCTCCATGTGTGGGCAGACGACCTCCCCAAAGTACCCTTCAAATACACCTTGTTACACATTTTTTTCTGGTGTGATGACAAGAGAGGGGGAAGTTCATATTAAGACAAATGAATTATATAGGTACCATATAACTTAGTGCAAATTCTCCATCATAAGTGAATGTGAAACTTCCTGAATATAGGCTGGATATACTGGATAAAAATCCATATTTCCTTTTTATATCATATTATTTTGGACGATGCCAATAGAAATTAGATGGTTAAACAAAGGCAGAATATTTTTAGTTTTCAGATGTTACATTCCTCAGGCAACCTAATGTGGAATTCAATTGTCTAAGTACACATTTGGCAGGGAAATTTTAGATCCCCTGCATCATCAAAAGCACCCAGACTGGACATAGGTTTGTGACAAAAGGAGGCAAGGAAGGCATAAATTAAGAATATGTGTTAGAAATCTACTGATGGCGGATTGAATCCTGCCCAGAAGAATCTCTTTTTCTAGTGCTTTTCTTAAGACCAGAGAATCATCAGAGAAAATGGGCATTGAAAGTATGCAGAAGCAAGGGTTTCTTCCTTTGCCTGGTATGTCTTCAATCTTTGATATGCATGGCCACAATGAAATGAGAAAGACAGATGTTATAGACGAATTTTTCAGAATGGCTGGATAATTTTATAACTAATAATAGCAACATTTGTAATTATCCATGTAGAGAGGAGGGCAATGGAATGTTACACTTCAGGGAATAAGACAACCACAGGAATTTGTTCATTTCACTGTCTTTCTCCATAAGTGGTATTTTTTACTTTGTGAAATATATCATACTGCTTTGTCTTTTTTTCTTAAGCAACCATATGGTTCCATGATCTGTTTTCATACAGTAACTGCCATGAGTTTTTGTTTCTTAATTTGAAAAATGTATTTGAGGGATTAAGATTATTTGTGATGTTTCATTTTGAGAAATTTATGGATCAAAATAACCAAGGCTTATATAAAAATAGTACCATGCTAATATTAGTGTAGGGTGCGTAGTGTATTTTTCTTGAGAAACTATATCAAAAGAACCCTTATCATTCTTAACTTAAAAGAACAGACTTTTTTTTCTGTCAACTCATTTATATTTTTATGGTGAAAAAACAACTGTAAGTGATAAATGTTTAATCAAATATGGGTTTATTCAAACATAAAATTATAATTCCAGTACAAGAAGAATAGCTTTGAAGTACTACAACACCTTCTGCCCTCACAGAGTAATGACCAGTAGGGGATAAATGTGCCAAAAGGGAAATCCATGCACTATTTGATTTACAACTTCATTTTTTAATGGTGAGACAAAGAAGTAGCAACAAAGAAGAATGCACTTATAAATCCTTCTATTTTTCACACTCAGCTTTCAAAAGCAAAATGTGGGTAGATAATTTAAGGTTGCTTGTGTCAAATGAGGAGAAGTTGTAAAGCTTGTGATTTTACCAATGAGCGGAACCTTGCTTAAAGCACTACTTGCAAGTTCTGCGGTAAGAGAGTGAAATAAGTATTTACTTGAAAGCTGAAATTCAGAGCTTGTTTGGGTCAGTCTATTTACCTCTTCCTGTAATCAGTGCATTAAAGTGGAAAACAGCTGATGAACAAATCTTTCAGAGCCTTCAGCCAAGTTTTGTGTCCACTGTCACAATCAGAAATGAGTAGCTGGAACCAACGACTAAAGACTGGGAACTTTGGCTGAGTGCTGCTGGAACTAGAGTCTCACTGTCTCCTTAGTGATTTATTTTCCTGGTTCTGATAAAGATTGTGGGACTCCCTTTTCTTTTCAAGCCAGGTGTGTTCTTAAATGTAACAGGAGTAAGGGACAACAGATTTTTGGCAAAGGCAGTGCCTGTGGCTCCTTTTGAAGTCCAAGAAACTAAACCTGAGTCACAACAGTTTACATACACTTTCATGTCATCTTGAAAGGAAACACCTATTCCACACTAGCTCCATGTGAACCAAATCTAAACCGTGTAGAGTAGGGGACTGTGGAACTCTCACCTGAAGCCGGAAAAAGTACAGATGCATTGGCTTAGGAGGCAGAATGACTTACTGTGCATGATGTAGACAATAACCACTAGTTTCTGTTCAGTACCTTTGATCCAGGCAATATCCACTTTGAATAACAGTTGCAGTCTTTGTTCTGGGGATGTGCTGCAGTTGTTATTCCTAGTGCTTTGCTTTGAGCTATCCGAGGTGTTTCTGCAATCATATCTCCACTGATGCTACAGAGGCAATAGTAAGTGTGAATGAGCTGCATCAAACAAAGACCCAAGCAGCAGTCTTTCTGCAGAAGCTGGTGGTAGCTGTCTGTATGGAAAGAATAAAAAGTACTGGATGAGAAGAACAAAAAAATATTCAGGAGCAATAGGGTAGTTATACCCCAACTGGACTTCAGATTATAAAGGCATGTCACAAAGCTCAACTCTTTGTTTATGCATGTTGTTTCAATGGAGTTTCTCTACGTTTATACAGAGAAAGGTGGGAAACATTTTTTGTAAAAGCAAATAAAGGCCTATCACAATAGAAAATGTTTCTTACATTTTTACTTCAGATATACCTCATTTATCTGCAAAAGTAAGGGAAGTGATTCTTATCTATATTGCGTGTTCTTCTGTGTGTGTACATATGGAATACATAACTTCATTTATGTACATCTATATTAACAGTCAACATATTAATTAATATACATGATATACGTGCACCAAATGCAGATGACCAGTTCTGATTCTTTTGCCCTTTTAGGATATTACTGGGAAGATAACTCCATAAGCAGTATTTTCAAAAGGTGTTTAGGTGCTCAGCACTGTTGTTAGGGAGAAAATTTAGTTAAATGATCTTGTTTACTGAATTCAGTTTTAGTTTATAAAAATTGCAAGTTATGGTGGCATTTTTACTCAGAGAATCATAGAATCCCAGAATCAATTAGGTTGAAAAAGACCTCTGTATGATACCTCTGAGATGTGACTGGTTATATCCAGTTTCTAACAAAGAGAAGAGATCTTCCTTAAATCAAATTCCAAGCTGTAAACACACAAAAAAAATTCCTCTATGCCATCAGCCCATTAAATTTTGACACATTTCAGAACCATATAGGTGCCAGCTGAATCTAAAAAAGCCTTTTAAATGCTGTAGTTTGTTGTGAAAACAGCATATTTAATGAAATTTACTTAGGGAAAAATAATTACATTACTTTTGCTTAAATAAAAAGAAGGGGAATTTTTGTCTCAGCTTTCTGTTTTTGGAAAAGCAAACAGAGCAAGAATTTCAAAGAGGGAATTAAATACAATGCACAATGGACTTGGACAACCTCAAAAGAAAAAAATGCAAATAAACCCAGAACCCCAACTAGTTAAAAAAAAAATTCCCATCCATATATGAAAGCAGTTTTACTTGATATAAAATTACCATGAATAAACAGTTCTGCAAAAAAGCAAGTATTATAATAATGTATGGCAAGCAGGAAAGCTGTCTCAGAATTCCTATATAAACAGTTTCTAGGAGCAGTTAATGCTTATCAATGGTGTTATAAAACACGATAATTCTATAGAAAAAACTGCATTTAAATTGTAACACATTTCTTCCACATGTACAAAAATTTCATGCATTGTGATATGTAGCATAAATCCATCACAGGCACTTTCCCTTATCCTGAACCTCTATAAATGCCTGTCTGTTTAGAGTTCCAGGCAGCAAGAGGTATGTAATAACAACAAATTTTATTGTTCAATCTCCAACATCTAGACCTCATGGACTGCCACTTAGCATGAAGGAGATCTACTGTGTAAATTGCACTATTCATTTCAGCTGTTATGACCACAGGGGACCTTAAAAGAAATGAACAGGAATTATCTTTGCAGCAAACTGCAGGTAAACCAAAGACTGAGTGGACAGGGGACATGTTTCATTTAGAAGTGATCATAGCAGTATATGATATATAATTTCAAAATATCCATTTTGATGTCAAATGAATAGCAATATGTATTTATTTAGATGATTAATTATACGGAAATCTGATTGAAAATAAAAGGAGTGGGGTTTCCAAAATCCAGCAGAGAAAAGTGGCGATAGTGTTGAAAACAAGGAATACTATCTTCAGTGGATCTACTTAAGCAGTTACAGAGAACATCAAGGAAAGAAAAACAAATTCTGATAAAAAATTGTTATTGTCAATTACTAGGAATGTAAACCGAAATGCTTCTATCTGCTCAGGGAAGCTAAATAAGCTCAAATTCTATACTGGCTATGCCCATTTTTGTAAGCAATATCTCATAGTAACCTGTTTTGTCACCAGCTGTGCACAATTATGCAAGAAATTATGAAAATAATAGGAAATGTTTGAATTCATGCTCACCACCTCAAGGGCTACCAGCTTAAAAGCTTTTTATTAGATCAATAAATGCAGCGGCAGTTAGAAAAACCATTCTGTTGCCCACATCAGGCATAAAGATGGGTGCTTGTGTCTAGCCCCAGATTTTCAAACTGATTATCATGCACCATATATTGGCTTGTAGATCATCATCATGTTTATTACTGGACAATATGTAATAAGGCATCTAACTTCTAAACTTTTTGGTAGGAGTACCAAAAGCACATTTGTACACCTATCTTTGAGAACAAATTCAAAGATTTAGCAATGAATTTATAGTAGAAGGTAATATCTGCTCTTTTGAAAGAAAATTCAAATCTCATGTGTTTTCCATCTGGGAGATTTCTAATATATCTTTCAGTCGTGTGTAAAAGCAGCAGCATCAACCCATTCAGGCAGGCAATTTAATTTGTCTTAATAGGTACTTTCATTTTATGCATTGCAGCCTGCAGTTTCTTTGCTTCAAATAAGAAACACTGTTTCTCATTTGAATGGAAAACCAATCTTAGTAGTATCCTAGTATTCACAAAAGCAATGGCTTTTTCTTTCTTCCAAATATTAAGTAAAGTAGGTCCAAATTGATATATAAAATTGTAATAGCATTTTTTGTCTTCTTTCTCAATGTCCTTTCTCCTATAGCAAGTATAAGTCACATGTTAAGTTTTAAAGCATGATAGTCTAACCAGACTAAACTGGAAAGAGTGATAAATAACTCATTTTAGCCTACTTCTGGTCTGGCCTGGTTTCAATATTTATACAATATAATTTAAACCAGGAAATATGCATGTATATTTAAATTCATCTGAAGTTGTTATACTGGCAGGTGTTGAACATTATTATAGCAATATATGCAAAATAATGGTGTTTTTATCTTTTTGTTTCCTTGCTTTTAAGCTCTTATATAATGTCTGTGGTTTTCTGTAGTTAATAATTTAAAATATATTATGAGATACAAGCCATCTGTACCAGCTGGAGCAAACAGAACTTTTCGAGCTGACTACTTAGTATTTGTTAGATAAATGAAGACAGTAGTATACCATTGATCCAGTGCAGAGAGAACTTTGTTATCCACAAATTTTTGATGCCCTCAGGCCTCCTTGGGCAAGGAAAATTCTGCTTTCCCTTTCACCTCTCTACAAGCTGAGATAGGCACATCTGTGTGTGACTCCCGAAAGTAGACTTTATCCTCACATTTGAATCTGATAAAAAATGCTACAGAGGAATGAAGAAGGTTTTGAATGTTCCATGCTTAATGTAGTCACTTTGCTTCCTTATCTTCATTTTTGGACTTCATCCTGCAAAACATGAAGTTTGTAGTTGTTCTAATTGGTTGAATGTCCTATATTTGTTACATACACTTTAGGTAAAGTTTTCATAGGTGAAAGGTGTCACATGCTTAGTATTCTAAGTGATATTCTTCACTAACAATGTTATCACCAGCAATTTTTGCCATGAGATGGAAAGTGACTGAAGCACTCTAAAAGCTCACATTATGTAATGATCAATAATTTCTTAGATTTTCAATGAAGAGAATTCAGGCACAGACTTTCAGTGAAGTTTTGGGACTGTTTTGCCTTGTTCCATATTTTCCTTTTTTCCCCTGCTGTGTGCACTCCTGGAACACGTGTGCTTAGCTGCAAAAGAAAAAAAAGCCAGTGCCATGATGCAAGAGTTGGAGATAGGAGAAGTGGAGGCTTTTACCTGTTTTCAGATTGGTTTTTGTGCCAGGAACAGTAATTTGTACCATAGCTAGGTAGCAGAGAACACTCAGGCTTGTCAAGAAGTCCTTGCTCTTGTGGGATATTGGAACCTGACAAGAAGACCCTGCTCTTGTGGGATATTGGAAGCAATCAGGATACGGACGTGTTGTGTGCCCCAGGAGACATGGCCCACCTCAGTGTCCTTCATGTATCCAGGCTCTATCTGCATCTCTTGACTAGAATACCTGCTGCTGGATGGATGGCAAAAGACAAAAGCCATTGATTCAGCTTGCAAAGAAAGAAATAAAAAAAGACTGGTTTTGGAGCTTAGAAGTTCTGGAGGAATCTCTTCTCTGAATGCTAGCAGCACTTTTGTAATCAGCTATCCCCCATGACCAGACCCATGAAAAGCAGAAGTCTTAGAGTAGAACAAATAATTTGCAGACACACAGGCTAATGTCCTTGGCTGTTGCAATCTAACACACTACAGTAGCTATCTAGTGCCCACCCCAAATGGGACATGAGTTCAGATAAGCTGTGAGCCTCTTCTGATATATCCTCCTATCTCTAGGGCTGCTGAGCCAGAGCTTGTGGAAAAGTCTTTAAAACATTAATTTCCTGCATCTCCAAGACTTGGTGATTTTCTTCTAGCAAAATTTATTGGTCATTAACCTACCATAAAAAGACGTTAGGAGGAACAGAAATCTCTTTCCAAGGCTTTACTTTTTCTCTCTTATGTAGCACGTACCTGAAGGAACATTATCATTTAATCTGGCAACACAGCACGTAAACTGCCAGAAGCTACATTTTGACTACTAAAAGATGAAACTCAAAAGCCTGAAAATTCTTTTCACTCAGACAATGTTAAATAGTGGTATTGTTATTTAAATATCTTCAATCCATACATTTGAGATGGAAATTTCCCTACTTTGTATTATGCATTCTCATAAGATGTCCTGGTAAAATGGAAAAACAGAAAAAGGTTTAGATGTACTTTTAAGGTTCAATTTTCACATCAGTGTGCTTAACCCTTATTTTAACATCCAATTTTTTTTTTTTTTACCCTGGAAATAAAATCCTGCAAATTAAAAATATAGCAGAAAACCAGAAACATGGTTAAAAACTGAGTATTGGAGAACTTTGGCAATTGAAAAGATATTTGAAAAATCATTTTTTACTATTTGCTATTTGGAGCTAAATGATGAAATGGCCGTGCATAATTTTTTTCATTTTTAAATGAAGTCATGGCTATGCTCTTGAACATAACTAAAGCATAAGATGCTGACTACTAGGCAAAATGCAATGAATACCCACACGTGTACATCTAGCTATGCCAGCTGTGAGGTAAAAACTCTTTCACTGGTAAAGAAATTTTATATTGGGGTTTATGATGACAGGTTAGGTGATGTAAATCTGCATATGACATAGGATAGATTAGGATCTAGTGCCAATTTCACTAGTCATCAACATTTTGTGAGGTAAAATTTTAGAAGAGGGGTCTCAAATTCCTTAATCCTGGAGATCACATTTCTTCTGCCCTTTTATACTTGCAAACACTTCATTTGAAGTGAATGTAGGAAAAATAATTCCCTAGATAGTGAAAAAAACCTTATATTCATCAGTTCACATCATGCAAATATCTGAGTGTCCGATTTGCCTTCCAAGGGATTATATTAATATCCATAATTTAGTTGTTTCTATTCCTTCCTTTGCCTACTATTTGTACCTTATTTATATCTGTGATACGATTTGGCACTCATCTTTTATCAGTTTGGATCACAGCTTTAAAGAAATACAGTTCTTTAAAGAAAAACCTTCCTTCCTCTTGAAAAAAGGTCAATAAAATTGTAGGGGGGAAAACAGCCATCTCAGAATCTGAATTATAACCTAGTTACTCAGGTTGCTTGTGGAAAACCACACACCGTTTCTGCTGATAACATCTAAGAAGTCAGTCTCTGACTAAATTTCATGACAGCCTCAGACCTGAGTAAAATTAGGCTGAAACTTCATAAGGGAGAAAGACATGGCTTGAAGTGTTCTTTGGATTAAATATATATCAGCCACAGTCTTCAAGTACCTGAACAGTAACAATCTCCATGAAGCTGTTCTGCGTGAGATCCCTGTGTGGCCGTGTTGGCTGTCCCAATGACTTCTGTACACCCTGCTGTCTGTCCCAACATGCCTACAGCTGTGAATCATATTTCCTGACACCCGGTTGGCCCTCTGGACTTCAAAGTGAACTTGGATGTCCAGATGTATTTGTATGCTTCCATCTAAAATCTGTGTCATAAAATTCACGTTGAAATACCTGAGGCATTGTCTTACTAGGTCCCTTAGTCTTGGATGAAAAAAAATCTATGGTGCTGCTGGAAGCTACATGCTTTCTACATTTTGGAATACTTCTTAGCTAGCAGGTATTTTTCTTGAAGGATTTTAAAGTCTTTTCTTTAACATGAGGGCATCATGGCCCCATATTGACCAAGGGTTGATAAACCATGCAAACAAGAATGCAGTGTTATGACTTTACATTCCAGCTTTTTCAAGGTAACAAAATGAACTTCAACAGTTATGGAGTATTTTTTTAAACTGTCTTTTCTTTGATTAACAGCTACATTTTGAAAACTTTAAAATTTTGCTTATATTTTACCTTAACAAGCTTTACTAAGCATATTTTGTCAGCTGATACATTTATATCTCTTCCCCTGTACCCCCATTGTCTTTTTCTCAAGGAAAAGAAAAGCCTGTTTCTTTGGACTGATAGCACAATCTCCTGAGTAAAATTCCAGAAAAATTTTAAACAGAGCTGTAAAACTTCCAAGTATCCTCAGGGTTGTTTTTAAGCAATGGAATATTTAATTTAGTCCTAACACTGCTAGGTGCTGTATCCAAAATTTGGCATAATCTTTTTACTGGCCATCATTTCTACTTCACCTTGAAGTGAAGACCTTTATTAGGAATGTTCCCCTCATAGAGCTTTTCTTATAACATTGAAGCTGGATTCTATGTGATGCTATATCTACAGCTAATGACACAGCTCACAAATCAAAGCCATAGTTTTTGTGTATTGATCTGCTGCCCAGTGGACAGATTTTCATTTTACTACATCCCTGAGATGTCACAAAGTAGAGCTTTATGAGTGCCCATTTTCTGATGCAGGTTCCTATTTCTGCTTCTCACTGAAGTCTCTCCTCTGTTTTTACAGGCATGGGGCAGAGTTCTGCCATGCATTTCAGCCTGAAGCTAATGAATCGAAAGAAATCAGAAACCAGCCATTGTCATTTCTATTGATTCTTGAGTCTTGGTGACGGCAGCCCCAGCACAAGGGGCACAACATTACTGATATTTTCTGTGATGCTCTTATATCAATGACAGACTATTGGGGAAGAAACAACCACGCTGTCGCAAGTGTCCAAGCCTCAACACATTCTGGATGCAAACCAGAACCCAGATATCAAGATCCTAATGGCAGTGATGGATAAACATCCCTTCTCATCTTTATTGTCTTCTGTGCTATATTTGATGCCGACAGCGACCATGAGAGATTACTGAATGAAATGGCAAGGCTGCATAATGAATATATCAAAATGGTCTAACATCTCTCTTGTGTGCATAGCTCTAATAAGGTGACAGGAAATGTCAAGTTTGTCTCCTGACTATCATTTAATTTTTTGAACCTATTCAACTTCTACAAATAGATCCTAAAAATGGTAGCATTACCATGAATTTAGTGCAGCAACACAGCTCTCATCACGCATATCTTAAAAAGAGAGAGCAAAAAGGGGTCAAACATTGGCCAAGACCACTGAAGACTAGTAGTGCCTGAATTAAGAAAAGTGAACCCACACAAGGCAGAGATCGTGCTGGGGGAAATCAAAACAAACTAACAATTAAAATAAATCTGGGAACTTACAACCTCGTATCTGAAAATATCTTTTGTTGGGTGGAGCTCAGTACAGCAGAGTAATATCAAAGTGATTTGAAAAAGACCAAATAGCCAGTCTGTGTCTGAGATTTTCCACAAGATCCTATTTCATGATGAAGCAGTGAAGAATAACTCATAAACTGTTTCCTAACTTTTAAATTCTTAGTTTTAGTATTTAAAATCCTCATGTACTGTAACTTGAGTGTGTTAGAGAGAAGAAAAAAGGAGAAGGGAGAGAAACAGAACTGCATTTTTTAGATTTTTGACAAAGGTGAATGAACAAAACTTACAAAATTGCTAATATCTCCATGAACCATTACCTGGCTTAGAATATTCAAAGCTTCTGCCATTAACTAATTAATTGTGGGGTTACAATACCAATTTCCTAGTTTACAAAGGCCAGAAATGGATATGTTTACCTCTGTATGTAAATACATTTAACTTACGAGTTTTAAAATGACTGCCAGTATAATAATGATTCCAGCTTCAACTTCTGTATGTTCTGCCAAACACTGTTTACCTCAGATTCTCTGGGTTTTCTTCTGCAGCCTCTTCCTACGCACTCTGTTCACAGTTACCCTATTTTCTTTAGCTAACCTGCTACAGCCTCTTAGTGCGTACAAGAGATTCCAGCTGCCTTCTTAGGCATCTGACTCTCAGTTATTCCTTTTGCTACATCAGTGCAACACTTAAATCCTCTTTTTGAAGCGAAGATGATGATTGCCATATTGCTTTTTTCCAGTCTGGTGCTGTAAACAAAGGAACAAAAGTATATCTCTGCATGATTAAGCTGCTATTGTATTGAGCCCTTGCTACTACTTTTCTTGCATCCATATGAAAATCACCTCAATGTGCTGCAATTGAAGTTCAGTGCCCGCAGGAACGGAGTGAGAAAGTGGGCCAGACCTCTGTCTGTGGATCAGCACAGAAAACTGTGCCTGGGAACAGGCAGTTCAAATTTACCTGATGGAAATCACTTGGCAGCTCACTTGGCACTGAGGCAGGACATACGTGTGAGTGCTTGCACTTCAGAACAAGGCAAATCCTAACACAGTGGAATTTTTAAAAATCAGAGATATTGTTCAAGGGCCATTTAAACAACTTGTCTTGGAAATGACCTTTCCTCTTTGCTTTCTTTTTTTCCCCATTCACTCATCAGAAGAAGAAAAGATGCAGATGCATCTCTTCCAAAGAACAGATGGCAAACCTTTGATCCAAAAGACAAATGCCCCAAACGGTGGTAATAAAATTGTTTGTGGAATTCTTTTAAGCAAAGGAAAAGAAAATTTTCTTTAAAAAAAAACCCCAAAAAACCAGAAGCGGGGTGTGTGTCTGTGAAAATGAAAATATCAACCTGAGATTGTCAGGGAAAGGCAAAGCATATGAAGGTGATTAGTCATTCAGTCATTAGCTGTTTGATGACCTTATTTATGAGTGGTGCTATCAAAATATTTATAAAATGGCTGAACAAGGGTGAAATAAGCACAAAGGAAAATACAATTGTGAAAAAGTTGCAAATATCAGTATCTTTCGTGATAGCTTTCATCAGTACTGAAACAAATAAAACGATATAACATCTAACCCTTTAATCACCTATTCCTGGATTTTATTTTGTTCTAAATATATTAATCAATAAGTAAAAGTAAAACACTGAATTTTACCTTTTTTATCATAAGTACACAAGTTAGCCTAAATCTTTGTGTCACATGAAGAAATACAGTTTGAAAATAATTCAGAGCTTGTTTTTTTTTCCTCTTATGAACAAAAATTTTTGCAAGATAAGACAAATTTAAACAGTTTGCAGAGAAACAAGCATTTTAGGAATGCTGCATTTGTTTAAAATCTCGCTGTCCAGTAATGCAATCAATTAGTAGCAATGCAAAGTCTTTATCCAATCAACACCAGTAGCTGTATTACTTAGTAAGCATGAGCACATCTTTTCATCATGAATTATTTTCAGAATATTTTATCAAATGTATTTACATTTACTTTGATAGATTTTTTTTAGACAACATCCTGTCCTCACTGTAAATGCTGAAGTTGTAAATTGACTTTAATTGCAAATCACCACTATAGTTAGCAGAACACAATGCCCCATGTTTAAAGGGAATTCAGAAGAGATATGACAAAATACCTTTGATAAAACGTAAATAATACACAAGCAAGTGATAGCACCAGAATAAGATGAGATGGTGTACATATCGATGCATGTGGCAGTCTTGTGTAAGACTCACGTCAAAGTAAGAAAGAAGACTGTGGAATAGTGAAGGTTGTCAATCACTTTTGTAGCTGTCAGTTTAAAGAACAGTCCAAAGATTTATTTGAAGGAAAAATTGGAGTATGCAAAAGAGATTTGGAAAAGAAATTATTGGTGATCATTACAGACAATGATGAGCTGTAGTATGCATATCAATACACATAGAAAACTTGCTTCATAATATGTAAGTGCAATCACAACTCTTATTTTTCATTATTGTTTTGTTGATTTTTTTTCTAAAAAGAGAACAATGGAGGGCAGGGGAGAGGAGGAAGACTCAAACAACAAGAAGCGTGAAGAAGTTATTTAATATTTAATTTGGGAAATTTGAGAAAGTAAAGAATGAATAGAAAATCTTTTTCTTCTTTTGTATTTATTTTTATGTGGCACATAATTGACCATTAAAACAAAAATCATTGAAGGAAGTAATGGAAAGCCATTATACCCCAAGATATATTATGCCACAGTTCTGTAGCATCCCTCAGGGCCATCACCTTCCTCCCCACCTCAAAAATATGTATCATGTAATCAATTCCTGTCTCACTGAAATGGCTGCTGTGTATTGGGGAACAAGTCCTGTTCTCAAGGCAGCATGCACTTCTCAGGGCTGCAGTGTGCACTGCACAATGAGCAGGTCTTACTGGGAGAGAAGTACAAATCATTTGCCCTGAAAGTGTTGTTATCAAAAATGAAACCCTTTTTCTACAGAAATAAGGACAGCAGACATTGCACATCAAATCAGTACTCCAACTTCTAGTGTAGTCAATGAGCCCTGCCTTGACTTCATGTTGCCTGTAGTCGTGCAGCCAGACTCTTGTCCTGAGAAGTTGCAGCAACTGAGACAAATGTAAACAGCAGCTCCTTTACAGTCAAGTGTTGAATTTGTTCATTTTCTTTATATTTCCTCTTTATAGATTTTTCCAGATGAAAAGTCCTTCATTATTTTCAGAGACAAATGATTTGAGGAAATAGCATGACAGAATTAACTCCTTAGGGGTAATGTTGGTTCACAAATGAATTCTCGAATATTTCAGCCAGAAGATTTCAGGTACCTGCCCACTTTCTCACTGGTACTGGGGGCCACTGCCATCACTACGTCCTGAAGCCATCAGTCCCCAGGCTAAGCCAGCCTCATCCCTCAGCCTTTCCCTGGGAGAACAAATACTCTGGTCCCAGACAGTTTGGGGACCCCTCACTGAACTCACTCCAGTTTGTCTGTGTGTCTGAAACCATTGTGTTCCCTTTCCACCAAGGATTCCTGCTACCAGCACCAGCACTCCGTATCCTGACCAATTAAATTTCAAACAACTGCTATGCCACAATAACATTTCAACAATGCAAGTCTCTAGTAAAATGGAGAATTTTTTCCTCTTCTGTACTTGAATAAAAGCACAATTATTCTAGTCTTAATTGTATTAATTTTTTTTTTCTGATGATTTTTGGAGCAACCTTGAAGTATTTGCAAATGCTAATGAAGTTAATATTTATTTTTATATTTTATATGATTGCTTTGCAACCTAAATGTGCTCTGATTCAGAAGTTGCACTTTCCCTCTATTATACATAATTGCATATTACTTTGCATTCATGGCAAATTTGAACAAGAATATTTTAGCAAGCCAAGATAAAGATTAAGGCATGTAAATAATATTATCCCCAAGATAAAACACCACACATATCAGTACAGTTACAGAGAGATAAATACTGTACAGCTAGTGAACTGTGAGATTAATGCACTTGAGACTGGCAAAAAGCTGTTAGATCTTGCAAAAGTGCTATTTCTGCTTATTTTTATTTATGTAATTTTATTAATAAATCTACTATTCTTGGAAATGACAACAAACACTGTAAAAGCATTGAACAATTTCCCTGCTTTTTTTCATGGCTGGGAATTCAGTCTGGCCAGGACTAAACTGAAAGTTTTACTTCGCTGTATACTGTTGTTGCACGGGCGCAGGCTGCTTGACGCCACAACCTTCCTGCAAGCGTCTCCTGCAGGGAAGGCACTCCGGTTGGGCGGGGGGTGTGCACCAACTCGCACACACAGCTGGATGTTGAATAAAGGCAACGGAGGCAGGAGGGGTCTCCGTATGGGTTCCCAGTGGCGTTTATTAGTGGTGGAGGTCGACGCCTACACAGCGGCAAAGCTTGACACCCATCCACAGACTGGAAGGTTCCAGGGACAAAGACAAGGAGAAGTGGAGCGTCCTGGTTTAAGTATGGGTGCAAATGGGGGAGGAGTCAAGCAGCAGGGACCAATCAATGGGAAGGGCAGGCAGGAGAACAAGTACATACACCAATGGGGAAGCAGGCTGGGGAGAACAGAGGGGTGAACCCATGGGGAAACACAGAACGAAGAACTCACTAGAAACCAATCTTGTATGGTAAACTGGGGGGCGAGGCAGCCAATGGGCCGACTACCAGTGGGGTTATGGGATACAGAACATGGGCATATAAGGTAAACGGGGCGAGTGTAACTGGGGTAACTGATATCGGGTCCTTGGTCTTCCATGGGAGAAGCCAAAGCCTAGGGGGTGCTCTTCCAGGGCATCCTAACATGCCCACAGGACTCCACGCTATACCACCTCTTGGACTGTACAGTCTGAAAGATTGGAGAAGGAAAACTCTCCTACTAGGAACGAGATCTTATGAACTTTACCAGGAAGAATTCAGAAAATGAAGGGGCAGGGGCAGAGGCAGGTGAGATACAGCAAGTGAGCTAAGAGTCTCTGGAGTCCTGCTTGCTGGTGGCTGGAAGCAGGAGGCTGGTGATGGCAGGGGGCCAAGCCAGCCTTCCCTAACCAAGATCTCCAGGGCTGAAGGTACTCTGGGTTACCCTCCCATGTGCTCCCTGCTTTGGTGGTTCAGGGTGGAAAAGCACTTCCCATTTTGTCCCAAGATAAAATCAAAACAAAGGTCTTACGAGGAGGAGGTCAGCAGCAACCAAAGTGCAGCTTCTTCCATCACTCTGGGGCATCCCAGCAGATGCACTGAACTAAAAGGAAAACTTGCAGGCTTCCTGGATCCATCACACATACCTGTGCAATGCTGAGCTACAGCTGTGCTAAGATCGTGATGTAATGATCTGGCAAAATTTTGAGAGGTTTAGGAGGACTTCACAAAAAAAAAATAAAATATCAAGCATAGACATTCATTATCATATTTTTTACACAAACTATAATAAAATAGACTAAACCACAAATTTTATGTTTAGAATATATCAGAAAATAGAGAAAATCATTATGTAAAAGTCAAATATCTTCTTTTTTTAAAAAATTATTCTATTATTTATGTATAAGCACACTCACATGGGACATTGTAGTAACCATTCTCTAAAGTGTTGCACTTTTTTTGTAAATTGCATTTTTTTCAGTTTTTGATTAATGTGCAATATAACAATTTCTAATAAACAACTTATTACAATATAAATCTAGTCTACCTGTATTTATGCAGCTGGAAAATGAAAGTTTTGACAGTCTTCTCTTTTTAGAATTAGAACAAAATATTTGCAATGACAGCTCTGCTATCTAATATATTTAATCTATACTATTTTTTGTTGTTTGCTTTTTTTGGCTTTTTTTTTTTACCTGCACACACCAGAAAATATTATGACGTTTGCAATAATTTTTTCAAAGCAAACTAATTCCAATGGGACAGATATTAAATGTGTTGTAAATATTGGTAACAAAAACATTCAATATGTGTGCTACTCAAAGTGAAGTCCTCATTGAGCAATGTATGCGAAACGTACTGCCCTTGGGTTAAAAGATATACATGGACTTATGCCACTCATCAGTGCAACATTTTAACATTACCTGCTCTTAAGAGTCTGGAAACTGTCTAAGCAAGAAAAAAAGAAATCATGTATGATAAAGTCATAAATGTTTTCTCCACCATTGCTGAAACTCTAATTTTCTTGTTTATTGCTTGAGTTGATAAAGCAAATAAAAGGAATCTAGGAGAGATATCTTTAATATGCAAAATGAATTTCAATGTTCTGTCCCACTGATATTTTTATGGAAAATCTGACTAGATACTACACATGGAACAGCAAAATCTGCATTTAGATGGAAATATTATGAAATGCATGATATGGTACAAAGTAAGTCTTTTAATGGAGATTGCAAAGTGTTGCATTATATGGTTGAGTGGAAAGACAGCATGCATACAGGCTTTTATGTCCAGCTGCCCTGATTTGCCCAAGAAAGCTTTCTGTTTGAATTTGAAGCTAATACATGGGAAGAAAAAAACAGTCTCAAAAGTATTAAGCAGAGAAATGAACAGTTCTATTATCAAGTAGAATATTAAGATCAGTGTGAGTCACCATTGTAAAAAATGATGTTTTGAACATGTATGTCAAGTTTTCAAAGGCTCCTTAACCGTTTTACAATCAAGAATTAATTAAGCCTTTCAGTACTTCCTGTTACATAGATAAAGTAAGAGGATTAAATTTATACCCATAGGTTTCAACAACTCTTTTAACATCATCGTGATAGCTGGTTCAGTTTCCCTAGAGACATGTTTAAGCAATTTCCTTTTTTATTTCCTTTTGTTAATATACATAAAACAAAGAATACATAATGCAGTTTGGGCAAAATGGTGATTTATCACTATGGGTCACTGATTTCTACCAAAGATCACAACATACCTGAGGATCTAGCATTTTTAAACTCTCAAATTCCATCACTGTTATGATGATGTGGAACCACAGTTGTAACTTATTGCAATGGATGGAGATCTTATTCTAATCAGGAATTTTGGCCATAATTATATCTGTTTCCAGAAAATTTTAAGAGGACAGTCAAAAGTGAAAGGGAGGAAAGTCAAGAGAGGAAAGTCAAGAGGAAAGTCAAAAAAATAAAGCAAATAAATTTAAAATATAGGAAAATATGAAAATATTCAAATTTTGGGTGGTAGTTATACATGTGTATTTCCACAAGTTATGTGGTTTTTTTAAAAAATGTCAGGATAAGATTGTTCTACTACACAAAAACAATTTTGTTGCCCAGGTTGTGACCTCCTTTGTGATTATAAAATAGCTTCCACAACTGAACCCTGCTTCTGACTGTACTGTGTGACCTGTAGCATTATGCTGGAGTACACTCTTACCAGCTTATTAATGCTTTCTTTAAGACATTTCTCTGCTAGGAGGGGAAAATAAAAAAAAACCTGAGAAAGTTAGTTATGAAATACAGTTATATGTTTACTGGATATTTTAATGTTTTTAAAACAGACTTTTTATGTATATTTAACTCAGTGTTTTCTCTATATACTGCAAATGCATTTTTATTATGAGTTCTTCAAAACAAAGGAAAAGCCAAAATTTATCCTTCTTAACCACATGAAGAGCATTCAAACCTTACTAGAATATCTGAATTCTAATACAATGAAAATGTTAAGTAGTAGGACTAGTAATACAAACAAACCACTGGAGAATCATTTGCAATTGTGCATTTTTTAGTGGGAAAAGTAGTGAAATCCCCTCATACTTCTAGAAAAAATGAAAATACTAGCCTTTTTTCTGACAGGCATGCTTTTTTTTCTCCAAAGCTTTTCTTCTATTCCTACTGACACTTAACCCATTAATGCCCTTGAATATTCATGCTGGACTCCTCCCTCATGTTACTCTGCTGCTGGCTGCAGTAGCATTGGAGAGGGAATACATTTCCTTCCATAACTTTTATTGAAATGACAAAGAATGACCTTAGGATGCTTCTGTATGTCCTAGTGCTCCTTTGAGAACATTTAAAATAATGGGGACACTCTAGGTGGTGTGGCCTCAGGCATGCTGAGGGAGATGTAACTCTCTGGGGGTTAATGGATGACAGTTTTTAGTTGAGTAATCAAATATAATACTGTGCTGCAGAACTAGCAAGGCACATACATGCAGACTAATGGCTATTACTCTGATATGCTTTCAAATTTGAAGACACTTTAAAGACATTGCTTGTCACTTCATTGTTATATTGTTGTATTTTAAGAAAGACATGTCAATTTTCTTTGGCATGTTTTGGTGAAACAGAAAACAATTCTGACTATTTTCTTATTCAAACAAAGGACTGCTCCAATCAAATATTCAAATGCAATGCTACTGACAAAAAAGAGTGCTAGTAAGCAGAAATATAAGATGAAAGATCACATTAGCATTAATATGAAAGACAATACAAATTAAAACTTTTAAAAAATCCCAATATTTTGTCATATTCACTGTAAAATAAATTTGTATGTTTCCTGTTGAAAACATTTAACCAGGTTCCAGGTAAGAATTTCCCAGAGATGAAGATGAGAGGAGGAAAATGTAAGAAAAATATTAACATTTTTAGATCTATTTTGAAATCTCCGGGTAAATAAGAGAATCAGATACTGCATTTAGTCTCCCTTTATCACAGGGCTACTGGAAAATAGGCCTTTTACCATTTTTAATTTAAATAATTTTGTAGCTATAATTTCTTTTCCTCTTTATTTTCATAATTAAGTACCTTTGAAGGCTTTTCTTTGTTTCTTTGTTTTTGTAAAACCTTAATTTTTTAAATGTAATGTACCACATGAACTATTGCATGGAAAGGGAGTCATAGAGAAGGCTAAAGCCAGGTAGCTCTGCACTTAGCAAGAGTATGACATTGTGACTGACAGCCAGTAGTACTCTCCCTGTGCTCATCATTACACATATATACACAATTCTTTTGCTAGCTCAAGATGATTTTTGTGCAGCTACAATCAGTAATATATAAATGTATACACGTATTTCCAGGACAGGTATATTTCAGCATGTTGTGAGTAGCAGATTAATAAAGTTAGAAAAGAATCATCTAGCTTCCAGCAGTTCAATGCCAGAGATATTTTTTTTGACTCTCATGGAAGAATGAAATACAACCCCTAGACACACAGAAATTACAACACCCCTTCACTCTCCCCGTTGACTCTAGAAGAGAAACAAGAAAGATGCGAGCAATGGAACAAATATGTCAGCTTTAATAAATACTGGCATTTTCAGCATATCAGTCTGTCTCCCTTTTTACACCACTGAAGCTTTATTCGTGTTGTACAATAGATCATTCAGGTCATTAATTTCACACTTTTACTTCTCCATTTTCTCCTCAACAGAAGGAATGATCCAAATCCTATTGGAGTTAAGGGGAATCCAAGGAGAGTTTTCAGTGGGATTAGAGGAAGGATCCTAAATGAATAGTGGTTTTGCTTGTGTCATTTGCCATAAAATGATTTATGATACTTCATAATGAACAGTTCTTCAACTCACAAACTTGAGTTATACAAAGATGATTTATTTCCTTCCAGGACAAAAAAAAAAAAAAAAAAAAGTTATGATTACTTTCCCATAATCAGATTCCTAGAGGTACATTATATTGAGACCTTCTGGTGTCTTTCGTTCTCTTTGTTATCTAGTATGAAATACCTCTTTTAAATCTTCAGGCTTATTGGAGATGAAGAAAGCCTTTTGCTATAACAACTTAGTAAGATGCCCCATTAAATTCAATTATTAAACCTGTTTCATTATATTCCCTATTCCTTAAAATACAGGAATTCAATAATAACTGAGACTTTGAAACTCAGCATTCTTTGATGGATTAATGATTGATAATTTTTCATGTTAATATTGGCAGTCTAAGGCTACAGGAATGCATTACTGTTATTCATGTTCACAATCTGTCATAATACTCTAAGCAAACTTGCTTTACTTTCTTCTGTTTAATAGGTTGTAAGGTATTGAACAGGACCTAAAGTATGATAATTTCCATGACTGATGTATTTCTGCTAAATAGCATACATTTGTCCTGCAGTCAGTGTTGCAGTTTTGAATGCTTTGGAGGGAAACCTGACATTTCACAAATCCATCATCTGGATTCTTGGATTGAGTGAATATGTCAGAAACCACAGCCATGACAAGGGAAATCAAACATGCTTACAGAACAAAATGCAGGTTTGGTTTTTTTATTTTTTTATTTTTTATTTTTTCATGCCAGGAAGTGAAATTAAAGATTTCTTTTAAAGTTTTTATTGCAAGTAGTGAAAAAATTATTCATATCCAAAACTATTAAACCAACGTCTTTACTGTGAGGGAATGTATGAAAATGTAAAGAAGTTTTAAAAAATATTGTGGTCACTTTTTAATATCTGGCAAAATAGTTACTTCTGTAAAGAAGAACTTCTGTGAATTCAGAGCATATATTTCTATAAACACTCAGGGTCATTTAAATTCTTTTACTATAAACACAAAAATTACAATCCCCTCTCTTCTTCTTAAGTTTTTGAAATCACTTCTAAGTTTAAAGAAATTTGATTGCACTGGTTTGTGCCTTGATAAATGAATGATACTTCATATAGTCTGATTAATTTGCTTTTCAAGAAAGTTATAATTGAATTCAACCTCTTTTTCCTTGTGAAAATAGTTCTGAATATGAAATAAGTTTATTTAGCCAATTCAGTAGAATAGGTGAATACTTCCATGAATCCTTCTAGACCAGAAAAATTTAGATTTTCCCTTTGTGTACACATCTAATATGTAAGATAATGAACTTTGCTTTCACCTCATGAAACAACAAAGCTGAATTCAAAGCTGTTCAAAACCCTGAAGACCTATGTATGTGTGAGTGTGCACATGTGCAAGCGTATATGTGTTCTACTAAAATACTGATAATTTTAAAACTTTCATGAGGAATGAGTTTTTTTGATTTTTTAAATATCTATATCACTTGTTGAAATGTGAAACTAGTATATTTGTGTGACTAAAATTTTTAAATATGCTAATCTTTTACTATTGACTCAAATTAATGAAAAAGCTTACTATCGAAAGCAGTTTTGAAAAGAGAGTGTATATAGAAGTGGTCACAGCTGTTTTTTTCCTCCTCATGCCCCTATTTTTCACTAATTCCTTGTTTAGTAAGAAACAAGTAATTTTAACTTATAAGAGTTTATTGATTCAAAATAAAGTAAAACAATACTGAGTACCTTCTACAGCTCCAGAATCAATATTTCCACGTCATCTCTAGGTACTTTTATGTGTGATTCTTCTTCACTTTCACTAGTAATAGAGTTGCAGTGGTGACCTATTTATTTCAAAGATATTTTGTGTTTTGTTCCTTGAAATACTGTGTGTTATTAGCAACCTACAATCTGTTTATGAGGTGTAGAAAAGATTTCACAGAAAATGTGCTGAAGCCTATTAACACTAACGCTAATGAAGCTTCATATGGTCAAGTTATGAGTATTGCAAGAGCTACAGAATTAAAATTAGTTTTTAAGATAGAACAGAGAAGTATGTGAGATTACAATCATATATATCAGAATACTATGTATAATCATACATCTATAACATGTGACACAGGCCAATACTTATTTTCATAAATCAGCCGATATTTTTGAAATTCTTAACTTAAAAATTTCTACTTAGAGATTAAAGTTCCTTCTTTTTTGATAGTGAAACTCTGTGCATTTCCCATTAAAAAAAGAAAATATATTTCTAAATAATATTAAAATATGAAATACATTTCCAATTGTTGGAATAGTGAAGCTCAACTACATTAGCTAAGCACTGTAAAGAATTGCTTGCTATATTCCCATTTCTCATCCTCTTCCACACAAAATTTCACTTATTAAAACTATGAAAAATGCATGCACATTTCACTCATATTTAATTAGTCATCCTACACTACTTGCAGGTAATTTAAATGCATATTCTTCATCTCCAGCCCTCTCAAAAAAAAATCCACTGAGTTTTTCACTTTAGATGTATAAATACATTAGAAGAGTTTGAGCTTCATTTCTTCAGCAAGATAGAAATAAACCCCATATAATCTGGCACGTAATTAAGTACTTCACTAAATCACTACCTCAACTGCCAAAAAAATGGACCTTCAATGTGAACTTGAAAACTACACATATATCAGTTCCCTGTGCAAGGTTTGTTTTGCAGCACAAATCTAATTTAAACCCAATTTGTATCCAGATGTAATCAAAAAGAAACCTAATTTCTCCCACCTCAATTCTATTGGAATCTTTTTCAATCCACCCCGTGGACTCAAAATTAAGATTAAGTGTTGTGTTTGTTTCCTTTTAAATCTGCTTGTCTATTTATTTTTAAAGGCATTTCTTTAATAAGTGTATTGTATCTATTTATGGTCTACCTGCTCTTTTTTTCTTTCTGTTCTGGACTTCATCCAAGAAATAAATGTCAAATACAGGTTAAAAAGTATTAAAAATATCTTTTTTTCCCATCTGATCTTTCCATTGACATTATAGCCTAGACACTCTTGTCAGGCTGCCCCCTAATAAACGGATATCCATCTTTGCCCTCCCACTCCCACTCTCAGCCTGCATCCTGACCTAAGTCTCAAATCTCTGGCAGCTATGACTAGAATGTGCAGTGTCAATTTTATACAGCTTGCTTTAGCATTGGCTGAAACTAGTAGCAACGGAATGTTTTCTAACAGTATCCCAAGATTTTAACTTTATGTAGGAGCAGGATAAGGATGCTTAAAAGTATGGAAGAACATTCACATGAAGGAAGATGGAACAGACTGAAGATCTTCAGTCTGGTAAAGATGGTGGAGAATACATGAAAGACTCACTAAATGAGAGAATCTTTTGAGGAAGTTAACAAGGACTAGGGAAATAATGAAAGTACTTATGTGACAGTGTGTTTCAAATACCCCCAAAAATATGGACACATCTACACTAAATTTACACATCTACATTTAGTTAAGATGTGAAACTCTTCACAATAGGTAACCATAGATGCTTAAATTTACCTTCAGAAAGGAGTAGACCTAAAGATATTTTCTCTGCAACACAAAGACACTGGTATGTACTTCACTGCATACTTCCTGGGATTTAAACTCTTCATTTAGCATTTGCTGCTGGACAGAGCTAAAGATTAGATCTTTGGGCCTTTGGACAAGTGCACAATTTTCTTAACTTGGAAAGCTGCTATGGTACTCTTCTGGTCTTACTCTGAAGATTTTAATTTATAGGAAGTACAATTCCAAATATTTCTTGGCAAGAAAATCTGTGTTGATTTAATTACTCATCAGCAAATATAATCTTTGATATGCTTTGGAATTATTAAGATGAGTTCTGAATTTATACATGTATCTAATTCTTCTCATGTAAATACCCAACCATTTAAACAAATGTAATGAATGCTGAGGTAAGCACAATGAAGGAAATGTGTTTTGGCAACTATGTTGACTGTGACCCTCTTTTCATACAATAACATAAAATTTGCTTGCACTGTGGGTCTCGTCTCTTCTGGTTCAGATAGATTTCTGATATGCCTCTGGATCCAGGTTCTTCTGTTCAAGATGAATATTTGTGAATAAAAATATCAGCAGATTTCAAGTTAAAGGTCACTAATGACAATACTTTGTGCTCTTTTGTGAGTCTTAAGAGACTACTTGCTGCGAAAGCATGAGATCAATACTTAGATCCATTTAAATGGATCTCAATGAATTAAGATTTCTAAAGCAGAAGAAGGGTAAGATAAAGATTAGGGCAATCCAGAAGGAAAATTTACTCATGTTATATGGGCTAGATTAACATAAACACTGGAGACACGTGTTGCTTAATTTCTGGATAGATCATCTCCACAAAGACATGAAGGATTTAATGACCTCCTGCCCCCTCCATCTTCTGTTGATTATGGAAAGAAGTTTCCTCTCTTATAAACTTCATGCACTTCTCTGTTCCATGGAAACAAAGGTTCCTAAGAGATAGCCTCTCTTGAATTTTGTGAGGGTTTTTGACGTAAGAAAGTTTCACCCATATTGTTCCACTAGTGCATTTGTATTTCTAGGGTAGGAGTAACCACTCCAACAAAAAGTGTTTCAAGATATGAATACCAGCCCTTCTTCCTTCTGGTCTTTTGTCAATTCTTCCCTTGGATTACAGGAACATAACTGTATAGAAAGTCTCACATTGAACATTTTTTATTTATCTTCACATGTTCATTTAGGATCTACATTACAATGCTGTTTCACAAAAGGGAAAAATAAAAACGAAGCATTAACAACTTACTAAACTTACTAAGTGAAATTGCCAAAAGACTCCAAAAAATCTACCTTCTTTTCTGAGTGAAACCAAGATAGATAAGTTTCCTGGTAAAAGTCTAGGAACTTCAGAAACTAGGTCAATGCTCTGATTGCCTGAAAAACTCAGTTGATATCTTAGACTAAACATGATTTTCTCAGATTCTTCATGTTAACCGTGTAATTTTAGTTGATTACTTGCTATATTCATTTGATGATTTGATAATTTCACATATTGATTTATTGAATCTCTCTTAATCATGTCCTTGATTGGATCATTGTATCATTCCATCCTTAATTAGCTTTATAAAGTCATAAATTAGTTCAGTAAAATGCTTGCTTGGGTGTATAGCTGCTTATTCATCTTTTAAGAATAAGATCTGTAAAAAATACAGGCATTACATTCATTCAATCACATTGCACCTTGTGTCATCAGCTCTGAGCATAAAGTTAATTTTAATCAAGAAATTAACAAACCCATATTCCTGTGCTGGTAAATCAGTACTTGAGAAACCCTGTGTTTTATTATCTTTATGGTTTTATATATCATGAATTATGTTGCAAGTAGGTAAATAATTTCCAGAAAATCTTGGAAATTGCAATAATGTCAGTACTTATCTGACTGAAATAATATTAACATCTTCTGGTATGAACAAAAGAGACACTTTCCAAGTAAAAAAAGAACAACAACAAAAAACAACACCGCCCGAAATGTAACGCAAGAAAGAGATTATAACCAACTTCACTTGCTGTGCAGGTAGAGGTAACAGGGTCATCAACTTATCTATTATTTATTACTTCTTTAAAATTACAGGAACCTGTATAATACAAGTTGTTGTTTCTGAAGATACTGTGTGAGTGCTGCTGTGGTACAAATATTTCCTGTCCCACAGGCATCAGACACAAATATTTTATGTAGAACCATTTAGACATTTTGTGAAAAATCAGTTGAAAAATACTAATCAAATGTGAAATGTTCACAGAATGTGACAATGGTAATAACACTTCAAAATGAACACACATTTTTTTAAAAAGCATTTGAATAAGGGAATATTTTTTTCAATCTATTTTAAAAAATCCTTTAAACTTTGAGTATATTAACTAGAAAAAATTTGAGTTAAATTATTAATAAAACATAGTCATAATTTAATTTTAAGACATACTAATCTCTGCTTTTATGCACAACTAACAAAGCATTTAGAACATTTGTGTATTAAAACCACCAGAAATACACTGTACTAATATCCTTTCCTTTTCAGTTCTTTAATTTGTGTTTAATATCAAATAACAATAATTTCTTGTAAGAAAAAAGTGGTCATGTCTTGGAAAGTGTAATAGCAAGTGGGGAAACTTGTACTGAAACTGTATTCTCCAAGAGAAATAGAAAGATAAAATCCGAGTTCTTCCATGATTTTGTTCACTGTTCCACTTTAGAATTGTTTTCCCTGCAGACCTGTACGGCAATATTTTTTCCTTACAATTTTGACCTATAATTTCTTTGAAATAAAGTGAAATCCTACTGAATTGATCCTAGATAATTTCACAGCAAAAACCATAAGTTTAGACCCTGGCACTACAAGAATGTTCATTGTGAAAAAATACAACACACATTTCCATTGCAGAAAAAGCCTGTAGCATGAGTGTTGATGGCAAAATCCATATGAATCCACTCAGTCTTTATTTTAGGAAATACCTTTGTCTGCATTTCTTAACCTGTAAATATTTTCTAGTGCATTAAAAATGGCTTAAATGTTAATTTTCACATTACTGTCATGTGATCCAAGATCTGAGGTCTTCAATGACTCAGCAGTGGTTTTCTCACTTTCTTAACAGTGACTGATTTTGCAATGGACTTTTCTGTTCTCAGCCAAGCTTCTCAGAAATTACTTTTGACATGGATCACTTTGCAATACATTTAATATTAGCCATTTGACCTTTACAGAATCATCAAGGTTTAAGTATTTAATTGGTGTTCTTGTGTGTAAGAAGTTATTCCTGCTAAAAGCCAAATTTAATACTTCTCTTAAAAAGGGGAATATTTTCAAAACTGTTAGGTTGACATATATTCCAAAGTTTCAGAATGTCTCTCTCAAGTTTTTCTTCCCATTGTCTTATTAGGTGACATCGTTCAATGTAAAGATAACACATCTGATTTTAATTCTGAATTTTTTAATTCCTGTTGCTTTTACATATCATTCATTATTCCTATGGCAAAATCTATTAATATGTTTATAATCTTTTGTATTTGAAATATTTCAGGATAAAGCAAATATTTTATATAACTTTTGAAAACATCTTTAGAACATCTTTCAGTCTTCTCAAGTAGTATACCACAATCCTGTCATGAACCTGGAGAAACTAAAATTGTATTACACTTGATGGAATCAGTAGAAATAAAACATTTCAACCACAATACAGATATCCCCATTGAACAGATCTAGATGGAATTCCAGAAGAAATATTTTAATGAAAAAATTATTAAATTTTACTTCCTTTTGAAATACAAGCTTTTGGTAGTGAAAGGGTGTCAAGGATTTCTGACTTTCTCCTCCTATGCATTAAACAGTAATTTTCCAAAATTAAGACTTGAAAGTTATCACTCATAATCCCTTGTGCACTCAAAAATATTTTAGATTTTTAAAATTAAGAACTTCATAGCAGCAATAATTGCAGAGCATTTTATGAGATTTTTGTGCCAGCCACTACCCATATAGATGCAGACAGCCAACAGTAGCAGCTTGCATTCTAAATAAACCATGAGGGCAAATATTTTTCTTTTCACTTATCCTTTACAAACAGTATTGACAATTTAGGGAATTAAGTAGACATTTATGGTATTTGAGGATATAAATGCACTATTTAACATTCACCAGAAAGCAGCTGCCATTACTCCTGAGGGAAAACCAATCATAGGTGTGATTATAAAGAAGCAGTGAGAACTGAGTTAATTGAAAAACAGAAGGACTTCTAGGTAAGAGCAGGGAAGAAATGTAATAAATTAGTTTTCCTGAGACTTCACAAAAAATGAATCTAAAGAACTCAGTATGCACTCTATGTTATGTATTTCCAGTATGAAATTTACAGGAGAAAATATGATCCCCTTACACTTCCCAAAGAAATGTCAGCAAAGTTATTTAGACTTGACAGCTTAACAAAAAAAATCCCAAAAAATAACTACCTTCAAAACCTGGCAAGACATGGAACCAATTAGCATACCAAAAGTTCCTCCTTCAACTCCTCTCATCAAAATAAAGTATTCCCTGAACAAATTTACAGGGAATTTGAAGAATATTCCAAACTTCTTGGCTTGTTTGGGTTAAAAAATCAATCCAAACCAAAGAAAATCGAACCAAACCAAAACAAAAATTCTTCAAATTCAGTCTTTAATTGATGTGAAAAAGCTGAAATACCCACCCTTTAATTTATTATTTTACCTTGCATAATTTTTTAACATATTTATTAGACACACTGATTAGAAGAAATAAAATTTCAGCCTTCCCAAATCAGGTTGTTTTCCTTTTAAAATATCATAAATCCAATCCTTATAACTTTGAAATGTGGTCAACATCCATTTATTGGCATTTCTACTCAGGTTTTGGATCCAGCAAAATAAAAAACGGAATGTTTACCATTCAGATGAATGTTGGATCTCATTTTCCATTACCATGTTGCAATGTTGTAATGTTTTCCAAAAGTTTAAAATCTTAAAAAAAAAAAGTTTAAAGGTATTTATGAAAAGTACAGCTTTATTTTTTTCTTTATAAGAAGGAAACTGACTCCCAGCCTCTGGAGTGCTACAATTTAGGAGATATGGGTGAAAAAAAGAACAAGGTAGTAAGGAAGGTTCAAAACAAATTTTCTTATTTATGACTTCTCTTACCATTTTACAGCATAAGGATCATGATTTTGGTTATCCTTTCTGCTCTAACTGTATATACCACTGCACTGGTCAAAATATGCTGACTAATTGTATGTATGCAGGAATCAGGGTATGGAGTGCTGTTCGATGGCTCTAACCTGTCCAATCTCCATTGTATATTCAAGGCTGGGGGATGATCAGAGGAAATTACATACGTATTTCAGTACAGAGAGCAAGCCTTGAAAGGCTGTCTTTAACTTGGGTCTTCACAAGGTCTCCTTAGAATCAAATCCTCTTCAGAAAGTGGCTGCTTGCCTTCTTCATTTGTCCACATGAGCAGCAATGCTAAATTATTATTCTAATATGAATACTTACTTTAACTCAAATATTATATTGCATTTGGATACAACATATATGTTCAAAAAGTAAAAAAAAAAACAAACCTAGAGGTACACACCTTCACTGTACATTAACACCCACTTGTTTTTCAATTCCTGAGGTGGGTAGGCAGAATAATGCACTCCTGAGGTCTCAGTGACAATATAGACAAAAAACAAAGGAAATCAAAGACTAAAGATTTATAGGAAATAGCTGCAAATAATATCCTTTAAATTATACTAGTTAGACTCCAGATACATCTGAACAATCAGTGATCTCTACAAATCTTGTCTTTTGTAAAATATACATCTGTCTGATCTTTGCTTGAAATCCTTTGCTCAGTGATAAGAGATGAAAAAAAGGCCAGAGCCTAATGCTTTTGGTTAAAGAGCCCCAAATGTTCATTTTTTATTCTAAGCAAGGGATCAATCAGATGACATACAAGATTCAGAACACTTATGTTAAAACCTGAGAACTATTTTTATTGTTACTGAAAAGCATACCTATTGCAAATTTTCCTTACTTTTAGCAAGTAGAACCTTTTTTTCCGAGAAGGCAGAGGGTGTAAGGCATGCTGAAATCCTAGTTTAACATTTAAAAACGTGTTCTTTTTCAATTAAAGAGAAATGTAACTCTTGAACAGTACTATGAAAACCAATAAAGAGGAGGGTGTATGGTGGGTAGAAAGTATGTTCTTCCAGCTAAATAAATTTTTCTTTCTGTTTTGTCAGAGATAATCATAGAATCACAGAACAGTTTGGGTTGGAAGAGAGTTTAAAGATCATCTTGTTCCAACCCCCTGCAAAGACAAAGGACACCTTCCACTAGACCAGGCTGCTCAAAGCCCATCCAGTCTAGTCTTGAACACTGCCAGGCATGGGGCATCCACAGCTTCTCTGGGTAACCTGTTTCAGGTGTGGCTCATCACACTCCCAGTAAAGACTTCCTAATATCTGATCTAAATCTACCCTCTTTCAGTTTAGAGTAATTACCCTTTTCCCTGTCACCACACTTTGGTGAAATGTGCCTCTCCAGCTCTTCAGTAGGTCTCTTTTAGGTACTTGAAGAATGCTAAAAGGTCTGCTTGGATCCTTCTCTTCTCCAGAGTGAACAAAACCAGGTTTCTCAGCATGTCTCCATAGCAGAGATGCTCCAGCAGTCCGATCGTCTTCATGGCCCTTCTGCAGCCTTGCTTCAACATGTTAATGTCCTTATTATGTTGGAGGTCCCAGAGTTGGACACAGCACCCCAAGTGGGGTCTCACCAAAGCTGAGTAGAAGGGCAGAATCCTCTCCCTCGCCCTGCTGGCCACCCTGCTTTGGATGCAGCCCAGGATGCAGTTGGCTTTCTGGTCTCTAAGTGCACACGGCTGGGTTATGTCCAACCTCTCAATCATCAACACCCCCAAGTCCTTCTCCTGAGGGTTACACTCAATCCATTCATTGTCCAGCCTGCATTTGAGCTTGGAATTGCCCCAACTCAGGTTCAAGACCTTGCACTTGGTCTCGTTGAACTGTAGGAGGTTCATACAGTCCCACCTCTCAAAACTGCCAGGGTCCCTCTGGATGGCATCCCTTCCCTCCAGCGTGTCCTCTGCACCACACAGCCTGGTGTTGTGAGCAAAGTTGCCCACAGTTCACTCGGTGCCACTGTCTGTGTCACTGACAAAGACATTAAACAGTGCTGATCCCAGTACTAAGCCCTGAGGAATGCCACTTCTTTCTGGTCAACTCAGACATTGAGCCATTCAGTTCATTTCTTTGAGTGCAACCATCCAGCCAATTCCTTATCCATTGAATGGTCCATCCATAAAACACATGTCTCTCCAGTTTAGAGGCAGGGGAGGATGCGTCACTCCTTCCTGTACAGTGCATTATTAAGGGCTTCGTTACACTGTAAAGACTGAACAGGTGAGAGACTTTGCCTAATTCAGAATAAGTTACATTGTAAGAGTATGAGCTTATGTTCTTACTGCTTCAGAATATTGACTTTTCTATTATGATAGTGTACTCTATTAATTTTATTTTTTGTTACTTATTCCTCAAAGTAAACTTTAGTAACAATTCATTCAATTTCTGGATGATTTAAACTGCAGAACTTTGTTTATAGGAATGGTAGGGATTAGCTAAAATATAGCTACTTTTCCAGAACAAATTTCAGTTTGGTGATGCTGAATCTGATTTATTTTAATCATGTGGCAATCATGTCTTTGGAAAAACCATCATTCATCTTAGATACTCATTTCAGCACTATTTTCAAATAATCAAAGGGCTGGAAGATGAAACCACAGAACTATATCACCATAAACTGCTAAATTCTCATAAATCTAGTGTGTATATTTATTGCTCTTCAGCTAATAGATATAAAAACTTACAAAAGTTTACAAAACCTGGAGTTGTAGTTGTAATTTTGGAGGAAAAGATTAACATTCTCTACCTCTTAGTTTCCATTTGAAATGTAAAGATTTTTTTTCTTTTGTTCCTATAGTTTTAGCTCAGATTAAGAACATTTCTGTTAAATTTTTTTCATTGTGGTAGACAAATAGTGCAGGCAATTGCAGGATATTGAGAAAGAACCTCCTGTATTGAGTGTACATGCAATTGCAATTAGCTAGGGAATGATTATTGCTTTTTTAGTCTGACATCCTGAATAAGCAGAAAAAGGACAGTACTGTTTACATCCTTTTCTTTCCCAAAATGCATGTAATGAAAGAAGTATTATGAGTGGACAAGAGGAATTGAGGTTAACACCTCTGTTTTATGCCAATACCTATCTTTCAGTTTGGAGTTTTTTATTCCTTTGAGTAGCAAACTTGATGATGCAGCGATTTTTATTGGTTAATTGTATTTTGGTTTGTTCCATGTACCCTTGTTTGGACCCTGTATACTCTCCCTGTCAATTATCTGTCCCCTCCCCTGGTCGAGCAAGAGAATCCCTCTCTCTCCCCTGTCATTCTCCTTTCACCCCTGCCCCAAGTTCTAGAAGGGTCTGTCATTTGGCTATGCATTGGCCCTCACAGGTGTGACCCCACTCCCCTGTTCTCCCGTTTGCTGTGTAACCTGTCCCTCACCCCTGGACCACACCCTTGGGCTTTCCCAATTGGTCATGTTTGTGCCTCCACCCCTGGGATCCTGAGGGTATGAAACCCCCGTCACCTGTGTTTCGGGGTCACTCGGAGCAGAGCACAGGAGGTTCGGTCCTTCTATGTGAAACTCCCGGTGGCCTGACTCAGTCAGTCTCTCCCCATCAGCTGAATAAATCTTAGTTGGGATGCAGAGCTGCTGAGTCCTCCCTGCTTGACTTCTCCTCGCGGTGGTCACCTGCTCTTCACGCTGCTATCGGCTCTGCTCGCTGTGGCTGCGATCGGGCTCTGGGGATCAGAAAAGGTCCCCAGAGAGATTGCCTTCGACCGGCGCAGTCACAGCACCCTGGGCAGCAGAGCATTTAGCGAAACTTGAGATGTACTCCAAGAAGTGTAGCCATTTCCTAGCCCCCTAGAACTCCAGTTTCTGTTCTGGAGGCCTCTTCTAGTCACCACTTCAGGCTCTTTATCCTGCTCAGGATTGCAATGATCTCTGTTCTAGAAAAGTGCTTCTGTGAAGCTTGTTGAAAATCATTTGAAATTTGCTTTTGAATTTGTGTGTTGAAAATCATCACTTTTATTTGAAAATCGTGATGCTGTCCAGACTACTGAAAATTTACTTTCAGCAATCCAAGTGGCCCCCTCATGTGGGAGTCTAAATGGGAGTTGGACCCTGCAACCAAATGGAAACTTAATCAATCAAGTTCCTTGTGTCTACATCCCTAATCATTTCAATGTCTATCAGAAGACAATTTTTGTTAAATGAGCATTTCTGTAGTTTCCATATACTATAATGTGATTCTAAACAAATGCACATCTAATATAGACATCTTACTCTCTTACTGAATCTCAAGTCTTATGCACAATTTGGTTCTCCAAATGCGGACATTTAGTACCATTTGATATGTCACTCAGGCTCTGAGACATCTACATGGGACTGACAGATGTCACTGTCTTTAGAAGACTTGTATTTTTCTGCTTTGGTATCTGAAGGGCAAATGTTGTGCTCTGAAGAATCTTAGAGTCTTTTTGTTTCCTATTCCAATCATACTTTTGCAGTAATTTATAATGAAATTTTATCAGAGTGCTCTTCCCTCCTTATTTATTGAAAAGTATTATAGGATGAATTTTTCTGATGTGAAACTAACGAGTAACACAACAAAGAATCTAGCCTTTACTGTAGTCCCAGTGAAATCCCTCTTGTTACCCTGTAAGGTTATATAAATATTTGGATTCAGGATAATTAACATACATAACTATTCTGTGATCTTTTCCTATGGGAAACACAGAACTAAATTCAGAAGTCATTCACTAATGAATTTTATTTTTACCCTCACTAGACACAAAATAATAATAAAAAAGAAGAATATTTATGTCCCTTCTGGTCTTTGTTTATATCTTTGTTTATATCTTTGTTTATATGTGTTAATTTGAAGCACCAAGTGTCAGAGGAAGTGTGCAATTGATACTTTTAATGCCTAAGTCTACAATTTAGTCAAATTCAAATCTTCCCTACATCCACTGAGGCACATTCCATACATATACTCAAGTGGGTATTCGTAGTCTACATACCTCATCTAAAGGACTTGATTCATACAATGAAGTAATGAACTGTATCTAAGAACCTTTACTTGGAAAGGTCAGAGCAGAGGAGAATCATGTCAAAGTTGACATTCAGTGTTCAACTACATCCTCTGAGGATACTTGTTGGAAAATACGGTACACTAAATGTTAGTGGACTGTTAAAGAATGGAGATTTGGAGGAAGAGCATCTCTTCAATATCACTTTTTAAAGTTTTTCTGCTTTAAGTAAGATACTCAGCTGGTAACTATGGAAATGTGTGAGGTACAGTCTCTCTTGGTTTCTAGACCAATAAACAAGCAATGTTCATATAGCTTAAACAAAGCAGGCTAAGAGTGACTCAGAATAATTTATTGGACATTTTCCTAAGAAGGGAGACACAAAACTTCCATCAGAGAGAGATTTTGAATACTTGCTTCTGACATTCCATGCATGTGCTAGTTGTATTCCCAAGACAAGGTTTGTAAGCGGATGCAACAAGCACCAAATTTTAGAGAAGATATAAGAAGCAACTTGAGGTTTGGTGGTGAATCCTTAGCAGCCAAGGTTAGAATGATGACATCTCTGGGGGTGCTGTTTCCCTTGTACAAGCACAGCAAATCAACATCTGTTTTAACCTGGCCTCGTTCATCTTCATGCCACATACTCCTTTTAAAACATATTTGGAAGGTCAACACCATCCTGGGCTGCATTAGGAAGGGCATTGTTAGCAGGTCAGGAGAGGTGATCCTCTCTACTCAGCACTGATGAGACACACCCTGACTGCTACTCCCAGTCCTGGATTTCCAGTGCAAGAGTGAGCCCAGCAAAGGCCCACAAATGTGACTAAGGCATTGGATCATCTTGGATGAGAAGAGGCTGTGAGAGCTGGGACCATTGAGCCTGAAGATGAAACTCACAGACATCTGACAGATGTTTATAAATACCACATTGGAGAAAGTTAAAAGAATTGAGCTAGGCTATTCTTGGCAGTATCCAGTGAAAGGCACAGAAATAATAGGCACAAAAGGAAATACAAAATTCCCTTTAAATAATTTTTTCTTTTATAAATGTAAGGACAGTCAAACACTAGAACAGGTTTCTCAGAGAAATTAGGGAGTTTCCACTTTGAGAGGTATTCAGATCCCCACTGGACACGGCTCTGAGAAGCCTGCTTTCCTTTATGCACAGATTAATTTGTTCTTGCAAGGAGCATTCCATCAAAAAGTAGATTTAATTATTGTTTAAATGTACTCTTCTGTTTCTCATTTGTACTCAAGGATTCACTCTTCTTTGGGAGAAATAAACCTTATTACAGAGTCTGTTTACAGGATAATTTTTGCAGATGAGTTTACAAGGCAAATGACTGAATATGAAAGGGTCAGAAAGGACTTTTAAGAGCTTTAAGAACATATGTGAAGAGAATTATGACAATTAGGTTTTTTTTTAAAAAAAATTATCAACAAGCATTTCTGTGGTCCTCAGCAGTACAGCATGTACTCCAAAAGCACTGATTAATCTATTTTCATGGCAACCATACAAATGAACCAAATGTTAGACTTTCAATTCACAAGTGGGCACTGGAGTCCAAGAAGAGCTCACTGAAGTCAGGAGGCTTTGGTTGGTCAGTTTGAAATGTGCTGTTGAAATTCAGAAGAGCAGAATATTCAGCATCCCGCTGTAAGTCTTTGGCAGCTGTGAGTGGTCCACAGCTGAGGATGCTGGCAAATGCCAGATCAAGTGCTTTCATCCGCAGGTGGATGACACATCCAGAGTGACTATTTCGTTTTTATTTTGGCCAGTGTGATTTTGTCTCAGCTCCCAGGGGAAGAGCTACAATAAATCAGATGACAGACGAATGTCTTACCCCACAAATGCTACCTTTGATTTTGTCATTTCTGCAGCTCAGGTTGTGTTTGCAGCCTACAGAGAATAAACACAAGAGATCAATTCTGGGTTTGAGCATGCCTTTTCTCCTTCGTTTTAGCAGACAGCCTTCTCTATGCATTTTTGTCCCTTCAAATGAAGTAACAGATTTTATTATGGGACAGCAATGGCCCTAGTTCAGAAAAGATTAGCATTTGCCTAGGTTTAAATTGAATGATCTAATTGAAATCAAGGGGAATATTCATTTGTTTTATGTATTTAATCAGCTAGTTGAAGTGAAGCCTAAATTAATGAATGTGACCTGTGATTCACCAGGCATTTGGATGCTGAATATGTAATGCCAAGCACAGATTTGCAGGGCAAGCCATAAAGGTTTCTGCTTTCATGCTAGTCCCATCTCCCCTGCCGTGGTGCTGGCATCACTCAATCTACTCAGAACATCCCTGCGTTTTCTGGCTCTGCACAGAATCTCTGGTGCTGTACTGGGAGTCGAAATGCTGCCAGCACTGTGGCAGAAGAGAAGAGGGGGGCAGAACAGCCTGGAAGCCAGAGGGGCTGTGAGTACTGTGTTTCTGCCAGCTGCAGGTTAACTGCCCCTGGAGCGATACCCCATTGTGACTGGGGCTATGGGGCACAGCCTGGGATCCCATGGAGGGTGAGATGGCAGGTCACGGTACCTGCAGTGGGGCTTTAGTCACCATTTATGTCATGGCTGCGTTCATCCTTCAAATTACAAAATTCACTTCTAAAGAACTGAATTTAGTATCAGAGAAGTAATTTTCACACTAGAGAGTGATTAGGAGCTTGTGTACTTTTTTCTGCAGTGCAGCACAAATCAGCTGGACCCATGATGCTCATAATCATCAAATAGCACTCATAAAAAAAATTAAAACACTCTGGTGACATCCAGGACTTCTCACTCTATATTATTTCAGATTTGACCTGCAGCTCTATTTTTTGTCACTCATCCGAGAGGTCCGCTAGAGCTCAGAGAAATATAGTGATCTGAAGAGGAAGATGGGCATTTAGTGAAAGCTAGACATGTCCTACTTCTGAAATCCTTTTCCTTACATACCTTGAAAAAATCTGACCATGCCACGTCTCTTAATCCAATAGCAGGAGGCTGTGAAAACCAGGATGCTTAAACCAATTTTGCTGTTAGAAGGAGTCTAATTTTTAAGGCTTATGGAACTAAGCCCTTCCAAGCAGATTTTGATAACTTGACTGAGTATGAAAAGCAACATAGCACCTAAATTCCTATCAGCAGAACTGGTATGTTCTTTATCTTGAAATCCACTTTTGGTATTGAAAATGAAATGTATTTGAAACCTGTTTTAAAGTTCAGATGTCAGGGAATCTTTAAAAAACTGATCATTTTTTTGAAGATTTTATAAAAGATTGATTTTTCCAAACTTTTAGGTACTTTATCATTACAGTGATTTCTAGTATAATATACTGTTCTGTGACTTTTGCACAACACAATCTTATACTCAGAAATCTCTGGATTTTTCATTTTTTAGTGTTTTGGTGGTTTTTGTTGCTTTTTATTTATCATTGAAGGAATTTGGAGAATAAAATCCTCAGTCCAATCTTTGCTGGAACTGTTCTATTACTTCCCCTCTATTTTCTCCTCACCTGTGTTACTGAGGTATATATTATTTTTGTTCAATTCTTGTTGACTTATCACTACATTAATTGTATTTCTTCCTTTTTCAGTCTCTATCTGTCCATTACATAGAAAGAATAACTGCAACCTTTCCTATGGGTACATATTTAATAAATAACCTGTTTTTGTCTTGGCTTATTGGAGCTGGTAGCCTCTGTAAAACCATTTCCTTTGTTTCTTCAGACTCAATGAGCACAAGCAGCACTCCCCCAACTTGAAGTACTGGTCACATGCAGAGGTCAACTAACTCCCGGGACCTCCTTCCTACTGCAGAGCACAGGGAGATTGAAGACACTGTAAATAATTGTGCTGTGTTCTCTAAGAGTTCACGGTGGAATATAATCATCTTTTATGGCTATAATGCATCCTGCAGAAAATTCTTTATGAGCTATAGCAGCTAATTACAATATTTCTGTTCTGTGAGAAATTGGGGAAGAGTGAACAGTGAAACAATTGCTTAAAAGGGGGCTGCAAAAAAACCCCCAAAACATCACTGCATAAAAATCTGTTTTCCAAATGTACATAAAGGGATGAGGAAAAACAAATTACCATGTAAGTTTTCTCTCTGCTTCCTTAACAGCTTCATGGGTGACAGTAACTTGTCTTGGCAGAAAAATTCATATAGACTAGAAGTATTCAGGATTGCCTGGTATTTTTTTAGATATGGAACTTTAATCTGGAAGCAGACTGTTAATTTTTGAATATCTCTTAATATATTTAAAAAAATTTATTTTTCTCAAGTTTAGAGTGAGAGAGAAAGAGAAAAGCTGAAGAAGAAACAGGTTCCTGAATGGGAAAGCCAAAACAAAATTTGCAAAACCTAAGTTGCCATTTATTATTCTATGTTGCCATTATTACTCTATGATTCCATTACACCAAGACTGCTTGAGTTCAAGAAGTGTTTGGACAACACTTTCAGGCACATGGTGGATTCATGCATAGGGCCAGGAATAGGGCTCAATCATCCTGATGCATCCCTTCCAACTCAGCATATTCTGATTCTATGATTTACTACTCTCCTCTTTAACAAAACAATACATGTAGCTGGAGGTGCTTTTACAGTTAAGAGGCAACTTTATCACTTCAAAACTTTAACCAATCTAAATTCTGCATTTTACAAATTGCTACACAGACTTTTAAAATGGAAAATAAAAGTAATCTGTGGAGTAGTTAGACTGCTCCAGAAGAAATGTAGAGTTGAATTATTAAATATACCCCTAATCAGAAATTCTTTTTATGTTTTCTCTCTATGAGAGTCTTGGGAATGGCAGAGTAGACCACAGGAGTTGGGTGGGTGACGTTTGTATACAAAAGAAGCCAACTTCAGAAAGCCACGTGCTTTGCTCCAAAGAAACCCATAAGATAACCAAAGATGTGTGTAAGACAGTCACATAGCAAGCTGATGTGGGAAGTAGGAATCATGAGCCCTTTGCCATGCTACCCAACCACTCCCTAGACTGGTGAACATGGGTGTAACATCTGTGAAGCAGCTTGTAGCCACTGTCCCTACTGGGGACTGACACAACCTCGATGGCAGAGCCACATCCCCGATGCACAGGAACAGGCAGGAGAACAGAGGAAGGATACAGCTACACAGATTTAAGCAAGAGAGCTGGGACATTGAAAATGTCTCTTTGTTCATATTCAGACAGATGTTACTTAGCATGGCCGCTCTGGGGCATTTTGATTCCTTTTCAACTCTTCAAGTGACCTGTGACTGCTCAAACCCAAGAGCAGGTAATGTGCCACAGCTTGTACATGCACATTTGGCCAACTGGGTCAGAAGAGGCACATGTGTTTCAACAAAACGCTTTAGAAAACACAACAGATAAGCTAAGCAAAGAAGACAGTGGTGACAGAATTTCCCTTTCCTAACCAGGATGAAGTCCAACTGTTGTTTCTGGCAGCAACAACCCAGACTCAATCAAACCCAGGTGCAGAATCAGCCAGCTTGGAGGAGAAGTGTGTTTACATCTGCCCTTTTCTCACTTTGGGGCTCTGCTCAGAGGGAGGAACATGCTGTTGGGAGATAAATTTCCCTCCTTCTAATTATAGGCCTTGCCATCTTCTGCCCACTTCAACTGTAAATCGCCTAATCATAAACAATTCCTCTTCAAAGCTCAACACAGATTGGATGTAATTCCCTGACAACACCAATCTGTTCACACTACTGCATGCAAAGGACAGAATAACATTAAAGATCTTTCAGCCTGCTGAAGGAGAGAAGATTGAAGAAAGAAAACAAAAAACTGAGAGTAAACCACAAAGGATATTACTCTTGTCACATTTTAGCAAGGACTAGCAAATCTCAACAATTGGTCAAAGGAGAAGAGAGAGAAAAACTTCTTTTTCTATTGGTAAAAAAACCCCACCTTGTGACACACACTTTCCCTTCTAGTAATTAGTAAAGCAAGTAGAAGGCAGATGGAGACTTCTGATAATGTTTTATTTACATCAGAAAGCTTCAATTATTCAGAATGTCCAAGTCATTCTCACTACTAAACTGTACAAGATCACATTACTGTTATATTTGCCCTTTTATTCCCCTCCTCCTATTTGTTTTCTCATGTGGTAACTGACCATAAATAAGAGTTTAGATCTTGTTAGAGAGTTGTCTATTCAAGTAATGTACTGCCTATGAACTATCCTTCAGAACTGGAACTGCATGCTGGCAAGACAGATAACCAGAGCATTGCTGACAGGAGATGGTACATTTTCCAAAAGGTGAGGATAATGGTATGCTAGCAGCACAGGGCTTGTGCACTAGTACCTCAGTCCTGTCCTTGCTTTTTTGGGAAATATCAGAACACCAATATCAAGTGCAACAATAATAATAAAGCAATATTATTGGTAGTGTTTCTGAAGTGATAGTTGACATCAGGACTCACATCTAATTTTACATTGATGTATCTCAACAGAATGAAATGGCATTTTTCCTGATTTATGCCAGTATAGGGAGGGAACAAAATTAGGCCTTAAATTTCATACCTGTCTTGAACTCCTAGAAAGAAGGCTGGAAATGATCATCATATTTTAACACTGCCAAATTGCCGAGTCTGAAAGTAATAATACTCCAAAATGACCAAACTATATCTCATAACTCAACTTTGAGAAGTTTTCTGTTTCTTGATAGTAAATAACCATGAAGAGTTATTTATTTATATATTTTGGAGACTGATCTGTCAAGAAGAATTAGGGGAAAAAAGCCTTTATTTTTATATTGAAGAGAATATACTAAGTTTATAACTGATTATCACATAAAGAGAGCTAAACATATTTAGTGCAAAATAATTACCACCTTTCTATATATATGAGAAATTGACAATGAAGGTAGGGGAGATAGCAGAATACAAAATTTATGAAGTACAAGAAATAGTAGAGAAAAATGATAGCTCAGTAAATCAACCCACAGTTACTTAGTGCAGATGGTTCTGTAGTTGATATATACTTGGGGGAAATCACTAGCCTTGCTAATTTAAACTGGAAGGTAAATTAAAGTTTCTATACAAAGAATCTGAAACATTTATATCTCAGAATATAAACACTGTAGTAGAATGGCATATACACCAAGTGAAAAAGGTCTTTGTTAGTTATCACGATAGCAGATGTGTACATGGATGTGTAGGTGCAGAGTGTGCTGCTAAGTGGGTGATCTTAAATAAAAACGAAATCTTTCCTAATATTGACATTATTAGCCTATCTTGAAAATGTTACCTCATGAATAAGTGATTTAAAAAATGCAGTCTGAACAAACCATTTTAATAATAATAATAATAAAAAAAGGTAAAATTGCAGTGGGAGAGTTTACTTCCAATATTAAAAAAGGTTTGTTTGAATTTTTTTGTCATCATTATAAGAATAGTTACTCTTGGAGTTTTCTCCATAAACTTGTGGAGAAAAAGACACTTATTTTTGCAGCACCATCTGGTTTGAGTCTGATTATTTGGCTGATCTGCTGAAGTGTTTACCATGTGATCATTGTTTTAGCTTGTACTGTCGGATGCCATCCAAAGGTCCAGCACAGGCGGATGGGGCTGTAATATAAGACAAGAGCTGCTGCAATAAAACATATCTTCTACCCCTGGCCCCAACACCCTCCCTTCTTACATTAGGTGATCCATTACTGGATGTTCTGCATTTGACTCCACTGTTTATACACTCTACACACATTATAAGGGAACCAAAAAAGATGTTAATGATGTAAGCCATGTGAGATTCATTAATTTACACTATCTAAGGAAGAAGAAAGAGAACTTTGATTTTTTTTTCTCCAATGCTCTACAGTTCAGAAGGAATACATATGTCACACAAATATTTATGAAAGACATGGAAAGAAATTTAAAGGTTGTGAAAACCTGTTATTATTTGAAAAGAGTTATGGAAACCTCCCTGGCAGAGGGAGGATAAACTGCAACCAGGTGCTAGAATTTGTATTTATAAAGAAAAGAAAAGAGACCCCTGTACCTTATAATGCACATTCATAGCTAGAGATTGGACTGTTATCTAAATTATTGGAAAGACCTTTATTTTTCAGAACTTTTAAATGAACACATAATTTCAATGTAGGAATCAAATAGGTGCTCAAAAGGAATTAGGGGGATGCAATGAAATAGATAAACATCTGCAAATACAGGGCACGGATGGGGAAGCACACAATATTCATCTTACCTTCATTTTGGATTTAACTTAGTTGAATTGTCAAGGGTAGGAGCTTAGGCTTTATTAAGAAAGAAAGCAGTCTTAGTAATTGAGATAGAAGATGTTGTTGTCAGGTATCTTTGACTTCTACACCTAAGGCAGATGTCCAGCGTCTCCCTTAACAGTCAAGTGAGAGGAAGGATATCTTTAACAATGAACTCCTCTATCCCATTTGGAATCTAATTTGGCATGAATGGAAGTTACTATTTTTAACCACAAATAATGCAGAGAATTCAGACAATTAGATCAGGTGTGCTGTGTGATTCTATGATTCTATCTACAACATAGATTCCAGCTTCTGGCCAAAGGAAGTCTATCCTAGCTCTCTGAATTGCAGAGTGGGATTCTGATTTTGGGAATGGGATGAAATGTCCTTCCAAAATTATTGTATCCCTCCATTGACTGCAAATGATTTTTGAGTACCTAAATTACATTACACTTCTATCTTAGCACATAGAAGTAACAAGAGACGAGGACAGAGAGATTAACTGAGAACACCGTATATAGGAAAATTTTTGTTTGCCCACTACTGCAATATTGTTGGAAATAAAAAGATATTGATAGGACAAGGCATCTACTCCAAGCATAATGATTTTGCAGTTACAGTGTATAGCATATAGCTCTAGAGAGTGTTCTTTTAGTCTCTCTACAAGTAATTAATAAAATAAAAGAGTTTATCTTTTATGACTGCAATGGTTTTAAACTTCTTTTTTAGATGCATTTCTTAGACTGTATTTTCCCAAAATGTATACTCATATTTGGATCTTGTAATAGAATTCATTCTTGGAACTGTGACAAGACATTAAGTGCAACAACAACAAAAAAAAGGGTAGTAGTGCTTACTTAAGTAAAATAATACTTCTAGAGAAAGTCTGCAAACAAAACCAGTCTAAAAATCCACTGGGTATATCTACAGTATTCTGGACTCCAGAGATCCTGGTACTTGTACACACCACAGTGGCATGCAGAGAGTCTAATTCGCTTCTGGATTTGAGATGACTGCATTTGGTGAGTTAAAAGCTGAGCTCCATGGGGCTTATCACTTCAGGATGATCCTTGGCATGGTGTGCCAAGGCTTAATTGGCATTAGCTTGGTGATATCTGCATTTTGCAGGTGTACAAATTTTCTTATCTCTTTTTATTGCTACATTAAACAGATATTGCCCCCTAACCATTGTGGTTCCTCCATCTGGCATGTGTCTCAAAGCTTACTGGCTAGTTTTTATCCAATTTCAAGATACATGTTCTCATTTGGGATCCTGAGCATATTCCAAATGCACTCGGGCATTGCTCCAAATAACAACAGAGATAATCTTCATCTAGGATAATGCAGGGTCCCAGGCAAATGAACTCTGTTCACAACACAGAACTGCAAGTTGTGTACCTGCGGAAATTAACTTTTAGTTACCTTTTGGGCATAAATACTTTAAAAAAACTTACAAATTAATCCAAGGGATTCCAGCAGTCTAACAGAAAAAAAAAAAAAAAGGAAAATGCCCCAAGCTGAAAATAACAGAGTAAAAGAACCAATGAAATATTGACTTTGTAACACAGGAGGATAAACACAAGAACAAATAAACTGTAAGGAAGGGGTAGATATTTAAAAAGCAGATATTCTACTTTATTTTCAGACTGCAAACCAGGGCTTTCCATTTTCTCTAAAAGTTACATTGCACAAATGAATAAGAAGCTAAGAAAGAAGCACATTGTTTAGAAGAACTATGTTATTTTACTTGATAGATAGATAACGAGTTGCAGGCATCTCACTACTCTGCATCTTGCAGAGTGCACATTCTTTATTCAGACACAAATTCCTGAAATGGGGCATCAGTGTGTTAATGTCTCAATGGTAACGCACTGAGGAAAAGTACTTCTTTAAACATAAGATATTTATATATTTATAAATCATGAAAAATGATCAGTACTTTTGTTTCTATTGCACACCTGTTTTGAAATGGAATAATGATGTAGACAAGAGATAATGAGTGTTAACAGCAAGAGTTGAAATAAAACATTTCCCAAGGTTTGCATTCATATACTGCGGCATTCATGTAGATTAATAAGTCCCTCTCCTGTTAATTGAACTCTACTTCTGAAGAGGATCTGAAAACATAGGTAATTTTAATTCAATTTCAAATGTTGTACCAAGGTAGTATCCCAATCAAGTGGATTTTGATATTTATACATAAGCTTTGTCTTGCATTTTATCTTTTTAAAAGATTCTATTACTGCAGTTTATATTTTATGTGGTTACATAATATATTACAGCTTGTGAGAGGTAGTGAGCACACTTCAGCTGAAGGACATGCCGATGATTAATGGAGCTTAAAGTCCATACACCCTAAATTAGGTTTTAGAACGGCAGTGTAATTTTTATCATGTAACAAGAAAATTCATTTACAAAGACTATCCCACAGCTTTGAAAGTCACTATAAAGATTAAGTTCTCTTAGACAGAAGGTGGGGGATTTAATTTTGACTTTTTTTTGAAAAAATCAGATTATCAATCTCCTCAAGGAATGCCAAACAAGTTAAAAATGCTGTTTTTGTTTTTCATGGATTCACAAAGTATTTATCAGGCATGCATGTATCTACCAAGGTTTCTTACTCCGTTGTAATTAGAGTCCACCTCTGTGTTGGACTGGGCTACAGTGGATATGACACAAACAAAGTTTCCTCTGAAACATCTTAAAAAGAATAGATTATAGGTTCTGGATGCTTTAGGGCTGCAGGGAGAAGGTGGCAAGATATGACATGATCCAGAATCTACTATTTTTTACTTCACTTTAGGAGAAAAGCAGTCAGAAGCCAGAAAATTTATAAACTAGCAAGAGATTAATGTGCAGCTTCAAATGAAGACCTGAAAATGTAATGCAACAATTTTCTGTGTAAGACACATTTCAATAAATTTGCTTTAGCCATACTTGCAATGCTCATTTCCCTGCATCATATAGATATTTGGGGAATGAAATTGCACCATCTTGTTTGTAGAAAGCAAATTTTAAAGTTCAATTACTATTCAGAAGATGCAAATAACACAGTCATATGTAATTATAAACTACTGGTCTTCTCACCTAAAGCCCGTAATTATAAACCCACCCAATCTCCCATCTTTTATTTGTCACTGAGTCATCAAGTTGAATGTGCTGGGAAATGCCAGCCTGCATCACCAATCAAGGCAATTCTCCTTCTGTGTGCTTTCTTCCATGCTACAACTGATATACCAGAGCAACTGCTTCTAAGACTCTGCTTTGTCAATGCATTAATCATTTTCAGATGTCAAGTTAAAAATCTTCTCTCCTATAATGTCTATAAATAGGGTAAGTAACTGATAAGTTGTGACTACACTAGTGAGAAGAAAAAAAAGTTGCCTCATATTTCCCTTATATTCTTAACTCTTAGGCTCATAGAATCATAGAATCATCAAGGCTGGAAGAGACTTTTAAGTTCATCAAGTGCAGCTGTCAACATAGCACTGTAACCCCTAAATCACTAAACCACATCACCCGCTCCTCCTGGCCAAATTCCCCTAGTTTATATACTGAGCTTGACTTTCTCTGGTATGAAACATCCCTCTGGCCAGTTCAGGTCACCTGGCCTGGCTATGCTCCTGCTCAGCTTCTTGGGTATCAGGCAGGAAGCTGAAAAAGGAAATTGAAAAGTCACTGACTTGGATAAGCACTACTGAGCATCAACTAAAACATTAGTGTTTCATCTCATTACTCTCATCCTAAACCCAAAACACAGCACTGCACCAGCTACTAGGAAGAAGTTAACTCCATCCCACCTGAAACTAGGACAATCTTGAAAGGATGAATAAATGACTCTGGAGAAAATAAGTCAAATGGATTTTCTGTGCTAATACATACTATAGATAGAGGGATGTCTTTGATATTAACGGTGATTTGAAAATCCCCAGGAACTCCTACCAAACTCTCTTGGGGAATGTGCAATCAGTGAAAGAGTTACATTGTTACATTTCTGTTGGCTTTGATTTTTTTTCTTTCTTTTTTTTTTTTGTGTAGCAGACCTTGTACTTCATAAAGTCATTTACGTAATGTGGGATAGTCAGTGACATTTGGAAATATAGTTCAAATCAGAGAAGTCCAGGTTGTTGATTTATGGAGCATAAAGGACATAAAGCCCAAGTTAGAGTTCTAAGCTGAGCAGATTTCTTTCTTCTCTAATTTTAACAGCAGAACCAACAATTTCAATTACTTTAGGACTATCCTGTGGCTTTGAAAGTCACTACAAAGATGAAGTTCTGTTAAACAGAAGGTAGGGAGGGAATTTAATTTGAATTTGGGAGAAAAATCAGATTACTAATCATCTTGAAAAAGATATGAAAGTGTTGAACACATGGAGACAAAACAGAATAAAGCTAGTCACCAGTTATTTTTTTTCATGTGACTACTTACAGGATAAAGTTTTTCTCAGTATTCTTATCAGGATTTTTGCTTTTTGCATTCAAATTCTTCTATATTTGAAATGTGCATGGCATAATTTTCAAAAGAACACTTAGCAAACACCCATTAAAAAGCTGTTAGAGCTTTTTATAAAATAATTTTGCATATTCACCATAAAATCACATGCAATCTTAAAGGAAGAAGGTAGGAATCTCCTGGTCATCAAAGTAATATAGCTCAGTTTTAGGACTGAGATGTTTTTTGAGATTTGTGTAATAGTATAAGAAACTGCCTGAATGCTGCAAAGATAACCATAGGGGATTCTGCATTTGTTATTTCTATTTTCAATACTAGGATAGTATACTGCATAGAATAAATTGTCCAAACCTGAAAAATCTTATCAAAATTTATGGGAGATACTACAACACTGATTTGAATTAAAGCACCATTTAATTACACTTACTTTTTCTGGGACTTATCGCAGTTTTTAAAGAGCACATTTTCTGCAATTAGTCTGAATATGTGCCTATGAACATTTGTCCATCTTGTCTACCCTTGTCCTGAACCCAAGAGATAAAACCTTGAACTAAGATCAATCACATTTGAAAGAAAGTACACGCTTCAAAGACTGTGCAAAAAAAAAAAAATAGAAATGTAAATGTAAAAAGAAAGTCAGGATTTTTCATGTTGATAGGGTGCTTCACAAAGGTGATTTGTACTTGAGAACATTGTTAGACATGCTACTTCTCACTGGAATGATCAAGAAAAATGTGTGTGTTCACAGTATGATCTTTGGCAAAATATTTAGGACATTTAATAAGAGCATTCTTCATTACAGAAATACTACTTATTTGCTCCAAAGATCTTGACCTGTTGTCCTCCAAGCCCTGGGGAAAGGAGTTGGATTTGACACTTAACTACTGTTAAGAGTTCTTTGTATAATGGAAATATTGGGTGAAGTTCATAGGTATTAATGATTATTACCAATAAGGAATTGCCAGCACCAGTTGAAAGAATGGCAAAACCTGTCAAGCTTTCAGCTGAAATTTCAGTTTTGGTTCCTTGTTTACTATACCCAATAGTCATTTTACTGGTTGGGTCCAAATGTCAAAGATCATGAGGTTAAGAAAACTGGAAATTTTGTGTCATAATTTCAATTTAAAAATAGGAAGCTCTTAATTTTCTCTCATAGTTTTTTCTTTGAAAATTTCCAGTTTATAAAAATTGGTGTCTTGCTATTCACGGCAAGTTAACCTCTCTTGTGTTTTCTCTGATTTTTATTCAACATGCCAAAGCATGCTGCAGGGTGTCTGACACTTCTCCGCATATGTACAGATAAGCTGTAGGCAGCAGAACATCAACTTAAGGTAATTGAAACCAGAAAGTCTTATATCTTCATTTTTTTGGTTCAAATTAGTCAATGAAGTGTGCAATGTGCAGGGTGTAAATAACGGCAGAATGAGAAGCCCTTAGTCTCTAATTACATTAGGTGAAGTTGTATATGAATAAAACATAAGAGAATGTTGACATAATTTGTTGTAGACATTAATTGCTCTCTCAACTGGATGTTCAGTGCTGCAATTTTTGAGGGGTTAATTAATTAAAGCGAGCTAGATCATACTGCTCAGGCACTACTGAATTTAGATTACTCAATGCGCAATTTGATCTTCTCCAGTGATGCTATTGCAAGTCCTCTGCTGGAACTGGGAAATAACCTTCAGTCAAGTAATTAATTTCTCACAACTTGCAAAGTATAAAGCATTTACAAAATGTAATAGTCAAGGTTAAACACAAACTTTTGCCAGGGATTCCAGGAAGAGTGTCAGTCAGAACTGTAAGATTTAAAAATGCTTGACACTTTTCAGCACCTAGCTCCTTTCAAGGTCTACCTTTAGCATGCAGTGCTGCACAAGATGGAAGTGGTCCTGTTTAATTTGATTGTGTTCAGATTTTTTTGTTGGTGTTTTCTGGGTTTTGGTTTTGTTGGTTTGGCTTTTTTTTTTCAACAGTAAATTCCTAGCTCTGCTATTGAATTTAAACTCCAGTGTAGTTTGTTTTTTTTGTAGCAAGAACACCTATTTCTATGTTGCAATTTGCAGAGCATCCTTGTACTTTCCTTTGCTGTCCAGCTTCTCAATTTCTTTCACTAAGACTACCTCCTAACAACACATCCCAGCATGATTTGGGAATGTTTTTGTAGGACTTCACTGCTAAAGGCTAAGGAGCTGGAATTGTAGCTGGGAAAACTGAAATATGAATTAAAATGCACAGCTTTAGATTGAAATATTTTAAATCTGACTTAGCAAAGTTAAATTCCTCAAGCTATATTTAAGCACATACACAGAAATGTCTTGGTTTTTTTTCAGAAATATAAGCAGCTATAAATCCTTTCAAAAGTTAAGATACACAAATCTGGAAAGAATGTTTTTTTTTCGCATAAGTACCTCCTTAATATGTATTTAGAGACCATATAGACTTAGCATTAAAGACAATGATTTTCCTTTTGATTAGCATTTCTTTCTAACTGTGCTTTTTCATGTCATCAATCTATACAATAACACTCCTTCAAGTAGAGGTCTTAATTTCAGCCATAGAAAAAAGTGTAAAGAAATAAATGTGTGACCTATTTTAATGCATTTTGTATGTCTCTGAATTATTAAATAAAAATAATATTAATCTGAATCAAGATTTTCAAACAGATGGTTAATTCAAACAAAATACACTCAAAGTTCAGTAATTTGTTTCAGTAAACCAAGCTGTGAAAAGATTTTTAAGAAAAATTGGCATAATTATGCCCAGTTAAAACTTCTGAAAACATCTTCAAGCATGGAGTAAAGTAGCACTTTCAAGACCTAAAGTCTGAGGGAAACATGCTTTTACAGCAGTTGTCTAGAACTTTATGTTGTCTCTGTCTAGAATGCAGGATAATTTTCTCTCTTAAAATATAATATATTTAAGAAGATTTAGTATTTAAGATGGCAGAAATGGTCCTAAATATAGTTTTAAAAATTAAGCAATGTTTTGATGGTTTGTTATTATTATTTCATTTTATTTTACTTTTCATATTCAGAGTCTGGACCCATAAAGAGAAGATATCTGCCTTTAGTAGCCAGCAAAGCAGCTAAACATTTCCTAAGTCTATTTGGAAGTCTCAAAGTCAGATGCATGTTTAGTCTCCTTGAAGTGACATTGATGAGCTTAAACTACTGAAGCTAAATAAAACCCTTTGGAGCTTAAATTTTCCATAACATAAAAAATCCACTCTGCAGCACACATCCTTCACTTTACCTAGCTGAGCAGTACTGAATCAAAATTAATTGTCTTTGAAATGCATATGCTTTACATCTTGAAGGCTAATCATTATCCCTAGAAGAAATGTCTGCTATATAATGAATAAATTCAAGATAGAATGAAAGCGTCTTTCTTTTTTGTATTCTGTGATTGTAATTTGGTATGCTAACATTAATCTGTGAAGAGACAGATATCTTAGCCAAATAACAGGGAATTAGCCTTGACTCAGGTACTATCTTGTTATGTCACCTTGATAAAGTTGGAGAAACACATTATATACCTGTTCTGCTGAAAAAATACACAACAGAAGAAAAGTTACTGACAAAGTCCGTGTTTTCTTTCAGTCTTCTCTTCTAAACCCACAGAAGTTCCTTTATGATAAAAGACATCTTTAAGACAACTTTGAAATCCTGTAGATATCTTCACTCTAGCTAATGAGCTAGTTTATGTCCATGCTGTTCTGCAGCAGTGGGGATGCATTTGCCTGAGTGAGTGTTCCAACCACCCAGGTCCCACATAAAGGACAGGCACCACTGCCCACATGCAGAGAGGTGAACTGGAACTCAGATCTGACACAAGCCTCTATTTTCATCCCCATGTTTCAGTGGAAGAGATTGTCATCTAAATATAACAGAAATGCTCACCTTTGAACTTATATTTCTTGTATCAACAACATGGGACTCCTACTATTAAATATCAATCTGCAGGTCTTGTGAGGAAGTGCATATTTTTATTCTTTGACAGTTGTTTAAACACATTAATCTTTGTTATTGTCTGTCTCCAAGTTTTATCCGGATACCACAAGAGAGGCAGAATTGGTGAACAGTTTGCAAAGTCATGATCCAAAACCTCCTGACTCTGGTAGAGATCTGACAGCAAAACAGAAGATCTGCATTGGAGCAGAAACAATAACAGTGAAGTTCTGCTTCAGCACATCCTGGGACTGCCAAGACCTTGCTCCAGGAAAAGTCCTGCAAGTTGGTCAGCCAAAGGCATATGACAACCTGCCCTCATGAATGACAAGTGATAGCCTGCTGCCAGCCTCATAGCTGTCCAGGAAACAAACTTTGAGTAATCCAGTACATGTTTGCAGCATGCCTGAAGTTTTGATTTTCTCTGGTTTACTGCACATGACTCACAAACTGCAGGGCTGCCATCATGGTGGCAATACTGCAGTTCTGTGCACGTGAGGGAAGGTTGCATGTACAGCAGCTCAGGTGCGAGTACACAGCTCACATGGGAGGGCAGTGGCTAAGTAGAACTTGACTTAGACATGAAAAAAACTACTACAAGATAACACTAGTATCATATCTGCTATTTCTTACTAATGGAGAGTTTCTGGTGAGTGAGCACAATAGGGAATGACTGCAGCTCTGGTGCTTGGGGCAGCAGTCTGGGGTATGCTGATATGCACACACACACACACACACACACAAGAACGCACCACTGAAGGAATCACTGATGAGCTGCACATCAGTGTTAGAGGACCTAGGGTACAACTGTATGGTGAGCTCTAATCTCAGCACACTGCTGTTGTGACAACATATGGAAAAAATCTCAAGCTGACATGCACTGAAGAGCCAGAGACTGTCTTGCTATTCATTGCTGAAGTATGATAGTGTTCAACAAAATAATAATATTCTGTATCTTCAGCCTGTGAAGTACCGCAGGAAAATCCTATTGTGAGTGCTGCAGAGAAATAAAGACCAAGGTATATGGAAACTCAGGAGGAGAGAGATTACAGGCAGATAATACTACACAAGTAACTAATGGGTTTTCTGCTATGATAATGCAGCAACTTCAGCAGAAGAATAATTAGAGGTAGATAAGCGCAAGGAAGCCTGTGGAGCAAATAAATTGAAGTTTTAAACAAATATTTCACTATGAGTGTCAGAATTTCATTCAGAAACCAACAGGAAAAGAAATAAGCAGTTTCCTGAAGTGTAGCATTTTAGGGCTCAGTGAATGTTCATACTGTTTTACAAAATCTGTAAATAAAGCCAATTTTGTTAAAATAGAGATTTTCTCCACTATGTTCCTTTAGACAATTATTTCTTTTAAACCAATTCTTTTGTGAACATATTATCTTTTAATATGCCCATAGATAAGATATTAACTCTTAGTTTTCTGTCTTTTACTGAGTTTTAGTAGGTTTATTTGTTTCAATAGTGTTCTTATTTTTTCATGTATTGCATGTATGCTTACTTTATTGAAATGCTAAAAAATCCTTCCTTTAGCTGCAGTTTCTCCTGTTCATATATTAAACTGAAAAAATAATTAAACAAATTTATATGGCTTTTATACAGCCGGTGCATATGTATGGCAGGCCAGCAGGGACTTGGTGATATCAGCTCCAAAGAGGATGTCCCTCTGAGCTGTTGAAGTAGAAAACTGTTTTCCAAATGGGTCAGGTTCTGCTTTGTTTCTTATACTGAATAGGACTTTATTCAGTGAATCATTCTAGTCAATTATGCTCACATAATGATATTAATCAGCATGACTAACTGGATCATAACATGGGCTAAATTTGGCAGTCTTTACAGTGAAACTCAAAGATAAAAAAATAGTTTTTCTTAAAAATGCCTGATTGTCTTTATCAGTTTCATGTCATGACAACTTCAAGTTTTGTTACTCTGGGAATTTATTTTGGTTAGTAGCTTAAAGCAGTAGCAATTACTATGTGTATTTGTGTGGTGTGCTATCTGTTATACAAAAAGATTTTGCAGTTATGATAGCTTAGATTTTGCAATTGTTATTTTGTGAAACAATTTTTTAAACTAAAACTACTACTAGTCATGGCTTCCTTTTTCATTCCACATTATTCTTCATCATTAGGCGAGTGGGATTTTTAGAGGTGCTAGAGATTCTACTAGACTCTCCAGAATCCTTTCTTCCTTGCCAGACATGGCTTCAATTAAAAACAAAATTGTCCATTCAAGTGTGTCCATTCAAGTGTGTGTGTACACAAGAAGCAAAAGCACACTTGAAAGGTGTATTAAAGGAAAGGAAATCTGCAGGAGCAGGCTATGTGCCAAAAGATGAGCTGTGGGGGAAAAAAACTGGCCTGAATGAATGCTGAGCTTTTGGTGGAATACAAGGAGAAGAAACATCTTTGGAAGAAGGGGCAGGCACCTCAGGAAGAGTACAAGAACGTCATTAGGTCATGAGAAGAGAAGATTAGAAAGGTGAAAACTCTGCTAAAACTCAATCTGGAAAACTCTATGGATGCTACTAAAAAGTAGTTTTATAAACACATTAACAACAAAAGAAGGAATAAGGAAAATCTTCACCCTTTATTGGACGTGGAGGGGAACATTGTCAGCAAGGATGAGGAAAAGGCTGAGGTGCTTAATGTCACTTTTGCCTCAGTCTTTAACAGAAAGACCAGTTATCCTCAGGGCAACTAACCACTGAGCTGGGAGACAGGAATGGGGAGCATCCAGGACAAAGTAGTCAGTGAACTTCTGGGCCACTTATGAGGAGTGTCTGAGGGAGCTGGGGTTGTCTAGTCTGGAGAAAAGAGGCTCAAGGGTGACCTTATCATTCTCTACAATTATATGAAAGGAGTTTGTAGAGACATGGGGATCAATCTTGTTTCCCGTGTATGATTAGTGACAGGAAAAGAGGAAATGGTCTCGAGCTGTGTCTGGGAAGGTTTGGGTTGGACATATGGAAAAATTTCTTTACTGAAAGGGTTGTCAAGCATTGGAATGACCTGCTCAGGGAAATGGTAGAGTCACCATCCCAGGAAGTGTTCAGGAAATGACTGGATGTAGTACTCAGTCCTGTGGTTTAGTTGACATGGTGATATTTGATTAAAGGTTGGACTTAGTGATCTTGGAAGTGTTTTTCAATCTTAATGATTCTGTGTTTCTATGATTCTATTCTATATTTATCTGTATCAAATGAATGGCACCCTCAATTAATCTATCAGTATACCTAAATCATGGCCTTTTGGATTACAGCGCTCAGGGAGTGAGGCTGTAGTCAGGCACAGTGTGCCATTGCAACTCAGGCAATTTAAGACGCTAAGATTCCATTTCCACCTACAAGGGTTTAACACTGACTCCCGTTCAGAGGTTACCTTCCCCTCAGCTATTCTGGAATAACTGTCCATGTAATTATGCCATAAATCCTGTCCCATCAAAATAATGCAGCTTAGGAAGCTCTATTAATATGAGTGTGTAAGGTATTGTGATTACTTGGACAGAACTAGACTAGGTGCAACTTGTGCAGGTTTTTTTTGCAGATCTGAGGCCTGAGTAATCTTAGACATGCAGCAGGCAATTGTTTGCTCCAGCTCAAATATAATCAGCAGAATTTTTGATGATTAGTTTTCCTTTTTTTTTTTTTCCCCCAAATTTTAAAACTGCAAATACAGTACTTAATTCAGAAGGTTGTTAAGGCTTAACTAACATCAACAAAGCAATTTGAAAACTTCAAATGAAGTTATAAAAAGTTACAGGAAAAAAATTAATGTCAAATATCTGTGAGTCAGACCAGCAATAGCCTGCTCTTGTTGCCTAGGGTTTCAGGACAATTATTTAGATATAGTTTGAGAGAACCACATTGTGTCAGGGCATTGCACAGCCCAGATGGGACATGGCAAGTCTGAAATTAAAGATATTTTAGCCATCATTACTCTTACAAAAAATCCATAAGCTCAGAAGCCTTGCCGTTATATGACTCTTAGCCTGACTCCTCAGCAAAGTCGGGCTCGCACAATCATACCTGTGATCCATGTCTCATACCTGTGATCCATATCTGTACTTATATAGATCTTTCTTTCCTCCCTTAACTTTGAGGTATCATGACCAATATCAGCCAGGAGTATAGATCTCTGAGGAAATTAAATATTTCATTAAAAGAGCTAGCCAGGAAAAGGAAAGATATGTTATGCATCTGTGACTAAGACATTTCTCAGTTCACCAAGCCTGAGAAATTACCAGGACCCTACAAAAATTACCGAACTAATCAGAGGAGCAAGTAATTATCAAGACATGAACTAAAGGCAAGATAAGAACCAGAAGTACACATGTTATCTGGCACCAGGTGTTTCACACCTCAGCAATGAGCTGCAAATCTTCCAGCTGCACAAAAATATTCAGTAGGATATGCAAAAGCACTTACCCCGCTTCATTGTTTCTTCTTTTCATTTTGATACCAGAAATGCATTGGGTGTGTGATCCAGAAGGGTCTACATAGTGGCATTATAGCTTAAGATTTTCTGTATCATAGTTTTGGTGTATTGTCCAGCCATGTAATGCATTACTCTTCTGCTCTGCTGTAAAAATGTGTGGTATGTCACACTTCTGCTCTGCTTTACAAATTCACTGAAGCTTTTGATGAAGAAGAGGCAATGGGAACCTTATCTCCACTTCTGAGAGTGACTGATGTAGATATATTAGTATGTCTGTAGCAGCATTCTCATTCTAGCCTCTGCATTTCACCAGGCTCGAGTGACTTCTGAAAGCTAAAAGATGTTTCAGAGGAGCAGCAACCTGCAGTTGATCTGCAAGAGCTGAAGCAGCCAGCAGCATTTCTAGGAGTCAAGCTAAGGCATAGAGAGACCTGGCTGGAGACCTGGAGTTTTTCCTCCAGAAAATTGTCCTATGATTCTTTTCTTTTCTTCTTTTCTTGTATACGTGAAATCTGAACAGACACAAGGAATAGAACAGCTATTTTTAGGTGGGACTGCCTCTAAGAATTATTTTTTAGGAGATGTGAGAGGGAAATTAATATTCTCTCTTTAAATATGTTGCCTAATTTCACTACTTTGCAGAATATATTCATGCAAAAATAATAACATTTATTTGCTTCTCTAGCAAGCAATTTTCTTCTCTGTTTCAGCAAACCATTATTTTTGTTTCGGTAACAATTGCAATGGCTCTCTCAACTGTTGAGACATATGCTATTAGGTAAATGTTCAAATTCATCTCTAAATTTTCTTACCTCTATTTTCCTTTCAAACATAATGCCGAGTCATATTTACACACCTTGATAGCACAAAGTACTAACACAGGATGTTTTTATTAAGAAGTTGTGGAAAAATGTGTGGGATTTCTTTGGCAAAAATGCTTAGTCCAAATGTGGATGTCCTGATGGAAAGAGTAGTAACTCTGTGAAAAATTGCAGGAATACTGGCAAATGAAACTTGTCACAATGCCCAAGAATTGGCACTTGTTAACAGTGAAATAATATGATGTCTATCACTGCATTCAACAACAAGGCTTACAAATGAATAGATTAGTCATTGCTCATTTTAAAGGATTATTAGGGGTTTAATGAAATTGTCAGAACAGTGGGATACTCAGACTAGCAGAGGCAATGATATTTTACACCCTGTAATAAAGGAACTATTATAAATGGTATTTAAAGGTGATTTTGGCTACAGACAATTATTGGCACAGTTGTTTTGGCTTTTCTAATTGATCATCTCACAGAGTTTCTTGCTTTGGATGAATTCATCTGAGGGCTATATCTAGGTAGCAGGATGCCTCATGCTTCAGCATGCTGACTTCTGCACATTAAACACATGAAATCTTGCTCAGTCAGGAACAAACAGCAAAAACACTAATTTGGTGTAAAATTAGTTACACTTAATATCTTCCTCTGTACACCTCGTGGAGCAGTCTGAAGGGATCACTGTGTGAAGAGCAATACATTTTAAAATGGCAAGCCTACCTAAGTTTAAGTCAGGTCTATGCCTGAATTTGTCAGGTAAATTTAAATTTACTTTCTTTTCCCATCAAAATTCTTGTTTTGTCTGATATGTATATATAGGGAAATGTAAGTAACAACGTGTAAGGTGTGTTTAGGAATTAATTGTAGAGGAGTTCTCTGTTGAGCTGCATTTATCAACTGTTGGGAGGAAAGAGTTAAAAGGGGAAGAATGGCGATGAGGATGGTAGATTCACTCAAGTGACTTTGCAGCTGGGAATGCCAAGGCCTGGAGAATAACAGTGAGGGAAGCCCCCTATATTATGCCTATTGCTATTTATCCTCTGTTTTGAGAAGTAGAATTTCTGTTTTTAGAGACTTGGAGGCACTCTCGTGGACATGCTTGAGCTCCCTGTCTTGGGACAGATAAGATCAAAGCTCAGAGATCATAAAAAAGCACAGGAAGATCACAGCATGGTGGAAAACTACAAAATGTCTCCCTTAGTATTCATGTACAAATTGCATTAGCACTTTCCCACATGACATATTATTATTTAGAACATGCTGCAGTCAGACATAACAACTGTAGGGAAGAGACAGAATCACTGACAGGTACATGAAGAGAAATATTTTTGGCAGACTTTATCAAGTCTGTGTTACAGCCTCACAGCAGCAGATGAGATCACAATGTGCTAGTGTCTGCACAACCGATGATTTCCCATCTCACTTCCCTCCTCCCAGCACCTGACCTACTTTACATCACTTTACCCCAATGGGCTGTATAAAGGACTTGAAAGCCTTCAAACTGTGGAGATCTCGTAATGCTCCAGATACAAATCCTCAGTTATTACTGCCCATCATTTATGTGTTAGAAACATCCCAGTGGCCGTTCACAGGCATAAATTATCAATCTGTGTCAGGCAACTGTTTTAGTACCAGAAGCACTGTACTGCTAAGGGACTTACAGCTGTCCTGAACTATTAGTTGCAGATAAGAGTTTCAGGAAACACTTTAAGAAACTCTCTCCTCCTTCCTGGTTAGTATTCTCTGGGCTACTACTGCCCTCTAATAGAACACAAGAGATATTTTTATTGTACAGAGAAAGGCTATAGAATTCCTCACATAAACTATCAGTATAAAGGGCTTCTAAAAAAGAAATGTAGAAATAAACCACACTGTTCTTAAACAGCTAATTTTAAAATACCAAAGAGTTAATCTAACCAAATGAACATTTACATAATCTTTCTCTCTTATTAGTATAGAATAAGTGTTGCAAAATAGAAAATGTAAATCAGTAGAAAAAAAAATGAGGATTGAGAAAAACTTTGGAAAATTATATGTGCCTTTTGGGAAGCTGAGTGTGGCACATGATATAAATGCATAATTATAAACAACAATCTTCACAAAAATGTTGTGAAATGGTTAAAATATTGCACACAGGATACATTCAGAGAAAAAAAAACCAAACTAAAAACACATCAAATGAATAGTTATTAGCTGCATTATGTTCCCTCCACTGCTTTACCCACAGGCATTGTACCATTATTGCAGTTATTGTACATCACAAATTACAGACCGTCTCCAATATTTGCTACCATAGAATTACAGCCTCAGGGAGTGCCAAGTTTTCTGCCATCAGCATTCAGGACACTACCTTTGTGAGGATAACTAGAGAAATCAAAGCAGGCAATCAACAATGTGGAAAAACTGCAGAGAATTATAGCATATAATATTCTACTTCCAAGCTATTATAAAATCCAAGCCTATACTTAGACGCTGCGTGGCCGCAGGTTCCCAAGAGCGCGGCGCCTGCAGCACGGCAGCACACCTGAGGGTGCATGCACAGGAGCACGCAGTGGCTGGGCCTGGGCTCTCTTGGCATTCCATAGCTGCACGGCCAAGGAAGGCAGTCACCAATCTGGAGCTGGAAACCTTTACTTCAGACACCAATCCAGTCACACTCCCTTTTTCTTTGTTGGGGTGGGTGAAACGCGGCCAACAACTTTTGAGAGTTTTTAAGAGGCTGAAGCGAGACAGGGGACTTAGTATTTTGACGGGCCTTGGAAACTCAGTAACTGGCTCTGACTAAATCTGGCTTTTCAGTGCTGTTTGTATGGAAAGTACTTCCCACATTTCTTTGCATATGCTGAATTTTGTGGGAGTGAGGACTTCTTAAAAATGTGCAGCTTCAGGCCAACAGCTGTGTAGAAGATAAAATCTACAGTCCTGTGTATGAACTTCTAAACACACAAATGGATCCCAGTAGGAGAGAAGGGAAGGGAAGCTTTGGATATTAAACAGAAAATTATTTTACCTTACCAGTTAAAAACCTGGGGAAAGCTGGAGAAAAAGGGCTATTTTGCCTAACGCCTTTATGCATCAAAACTTATTATTTCATCCAGCAGAGGTCATTTGAGAGTATATCTAGAAAGTGAAGCAGATTACTACTTTGGTGCAGAGTGTGTTTTCCTATGAAGAAAAATAACAGAAGTCCAGGAAGTAGGAGAGAATGAGGAGTAAGGTACTATGCAGAGACAGGTACATAGCACTAGAAACCTGTTCCAGAGCTAGGATCAGCCTCTGGTTTTGTCCTTTACTACTTTGTGTGTGGCAGATTTCATTAGAAAAGTGTATAGTACATTCTTATACTTCAAGTCAATAAACAAGTCTTTATTTTCTTGGTGTGTTCAGTCTAAAAATTGTTGCAACAAACAGTGGATTTTTGCCTCCCCCAGAAATGATGAGAATAATTTATTTCTAATTTTTGCCGCCACTGTCACAGGCTACACTATTAAGAAATAGCTATTCTGGTTAGTGGAATGAAAACAAGAAATATTCCCTCTTTGAAGGCAATGGTTGCTATTAAACCTAAAACCCCAGAGCAATGTAAAGGTCTAGGATGATAATGCAATATGATCACTTTGTCTCTCCAAATGACTTTCATGTTTTCAAATAAGCCCTGATTGTTTTTCAATATCTGCCACATTATTATGCTTTGGACAACTGCATACCTTACTGTCCAAGCCTCTGACTTGTAATTTATGTCTCCTCACTACCTGTGAGTGGGAGTCAAGTGCCTTAAGTTAGGTACAGGTGTCTATTCTGAGTGACTAAGTGTTACACAGATTTATCTTGTCAGTCCACTCCTCCCTTTATTCCCAAAGCTCGCTTAACATTTAAATGCATCTGTAAAATCTCAGTGCAAGATTTTATACTGCATACAGAGAGAGCTTGGCTTCTGAAGTACAGATATAGAGGAGCACTGATCACCTGTAAGCTATCAATTCTGACACTTAAGGGTCACACTCAACAAAGAGGGTTTTAACATTAACAGGCAACTGCATCTTTGTGAAATTTCTGATGTACAAGTGTTGTGAGTAAATTGTCAGGCTTCGTAAGGAATGATTCCTTAGCTAGAGTTTTGCCTCTCCTAAATTTTCACAAAAAGCCTGATGAACTTCTGTCTGATGCATGTGAAAAGCTAAACCAGCCATTTTATTTCCTACATTACAACTAATTTGGAATCAGTATGCTCAGATACTTACTTCATATGACACACAATTAATGTTCATTAACAAAACTCTAGGAACAGAGAATGCAGTTTGGCTTCTGAAGCCAATGGCAGTTTTTCCATAAATTCCTAAGCAGCACAATTTTTACTGTTACTCTAGTAAATGTTGAACACCTCCCTGAACATCATGACACAGTTTCACAACATGTTACAGCATGAGGTGTTGGGCAGAAGTCCACCTGTATGGCCCACTTGTTCCTGCAAGACTGAATGACTTGACAGGAGGAAAGACTGAACTGTCTTTGATTTGCAACTTAATATACTTGCCTCCAGCATGTGATGCCCCTGATTGAGATTACCTGGAATGCTGACAATTCCAGCTCATTCCTTGAGCGGAACTTCTGTTCTGATTTCAGTCTGTGATTAGCAACTTCTGTGCTGTGTTCCAAGTCTTCCTTTCTGAAGGCAATTTCGGTGAATTTTGGCATCTCCTCGTTGTAAATCAAATTTCATTACAAAATTTCTCCCTGGGAAGCAATAGCTGAAGTAACAATGCTCCAAAATTACCTTACATCAAAGGGTAAGGCACTCAAACACAGGAGTAAGCAAGGTAAAAAAACCTTTCTGAAGCAGAAGAACAGAAGGGTTTTGAGATTCTTAAATTCATATTTATGGAGTATAATGATCTTATGGAGAGTAAAAATCCAGACATCATCAGCTTTATGCTTATACTACATTTTCTATGGGAATCTAGTCCTGGCCTAAAGGGAGCAGTAAACACTGCATTTTCAGTGTTTGCATAGGAATGCTTCAAACTTTTGTTCTTCCATCTTAACAGTCACAGAAGCAGGATTCCATACTTGATCAGTGGAATCATGTAACAGGAAGGCATTATGAGTTTCTACTCTGGAATTGGTAATAAAACTAAGAAACAAGGAAGGAAGTCTTCTACCTCTGGTGTCCATGCACTGAACAGTGATGGCTGCAATCCAAAACGAACTACTTGTTGTATAGTACTTCTAACAGCTTAACATTGAAGAACATATTTGTCCAAGAGAGTTTCTTCTTTTATTTCACTTAAAAGAAAGAAAAAACAAAACAAAACAAAACAAAAAACCATAAAAAACCAAAATCAAAACCAAAACAAAAAAACAAAAAAGCAAAAAAAACCCCAAAAAACAAACAACAAAATCAAACCCAAACAAACAAACAAACAAAAGCCCCAAACCCACAACCTTAGTCTATTTTTTAAAAAGTCTTTTTGTTTGGCTTTTATCCTAATCTTTCACTATTTGAAACTTGGCAGGTAGCAAAACAGGGCTACTGTAAATGCAAAATGAATTTCTTATGTATCTGTAAAAAAATTGTGACATGTCTGAAATTGGCTGGTATGATACTAGAAACTATTCTTGATATTTTGTTGGACCTGGGCAACAATTTAGCAATAAACAAAGCTATAGCCAAACTTAAAGAAGCTATCCATTTATCAACCATTTTTTAGACAAACCGAAACCTATAATATGAGCAATAGTTTATTAGAACCAGAAAACGTGTGTTATTACAAAGCAGCTATATAAAAGAAAATAACGTACTGACTTCTATAACTTTGCAGCACTCAGGTGTAATAAAATTGATGAGCCCATATAATAAAATTTATGGAACTAAGGTGAATTCAATTTATTTGAATATGTTCAGTTATGTTTTTGTTTATTCCCATAGCAGATGTTTAATTTACAAACCAGGCAATTACTACAGCTCTTCCAAACAAATAAGAACAGATTAGTCAAACGTTCACATCAGTTTTTATGTTTATCATTAGTTTTATGATGCATCATGAATATTCATTGTTAAGAAAAAGCTCTCATTATGATACCTAGAATACCTTAAAATTATGTTTTTCATCTCCAAATGGTGTCTCACCCTGTTTGAAAACACTGCTAATGTGTGTTACTATGAGCTGAGCTTAAATGCTAATAGGAATTGCTCAAATATTTTCCTGATGCTTTCAAATAGACTAGCTTTGCATTCACAATACTTTAGTATGGATGTGATCAACTTTGGCATATATTTTTTACATAAATAAAGGAATTTTGGTTTGTATTGCAGAGAGAATTCTGGAGGCCTTAGAGTTTTGGTTTTTTTGGTTTTTTTGGGTTTTTTTGGTTTTTTTGGGTTTTTTTTGTTTTTAACAAGACAAAGCGAACTTACCAAAAACCCTCAAATATCACTTCGTCTCACAAAACAAATAACTACCTGGATATTTCCCTTGAATTTTTGGGTAATATCAGTGTTATTCAGTTGGTCTTTGGCTTACATCATGTTTCCTGGAATATATCCCATTGTAGAAGGAAATCGTTCTATCAGCAGAGGTGCCATGTTGCATTCTGAATGCACATTATAAACACACACTGGGTATTTTTCAGCTGTTTGCGTTGTTTGGGAGTGTTTTGTTTTGTTTCATTTTGGCTAAACTGACTGGAACATCATAAATATAAACAGAGTGTCTATCATGGAAGGTGTGTGTAACACATGCACATGTGTATGAGACATGTCTGAGAAAAAAAGTATCCCCTTTCTCATTTTTTAAAATGAACTGCAGTGTGGAGAGTTTTATGTTAGAAGAACAGAAAGTAAGCCTCAGTTTCTTCTCCAAATTCTTATAACATACAAGTCAATTAGCCAAAATTTTCACTGTTTTTATTAAATGACAAACTTAGAGCAGGTTTTAGGTTTAGATAAATTTATTCAGATACATTTTTGTGGAATAGTCTCCTTAAGAACAGACTTTTTAGTACAAGATGGATGAAGTGAAACCATTTCATTGGAAAACAAGTATCTATTGTTAAAGTGATTGCTATTGCAAAAAATTTGTCTCTATCCACTTGACGACAATGCACTCTGTTGACAAAAACACTCTGGACAAAATCAAAATAAATCAAAATAACATCTGCCTCCTGTTCCTTACTTATAGTACAAATTCACTTAGAAACTTTAGCTGTAAAACTATTTCAGATAAACTTGTGTAGCATTGTTATATAGCTTTCAGATCTGTAATGTTACAGTATTCTTCTAATGTGAAAATTATAATTTTTGGTGTTTTCTTATCTCCCAGGTTCTAAGAAGAAATTCTAATACCCTTACCACTTCAAAAATACAAATAAAATGGTGCTTTCTGCATCAGAAGTACTGGAAAAGGCTGCTCAACCAAGTGGTTGATACCTTCCTGGAGGTATTTAAAAGACATGCAGATATAGGACTTAGAGATCCAGTTTTGTGGTGGTCTTGGCAGTGCTGGGTTAATGGTTGGACTTGAAGTTCTTAAAGGTCTTTTCCAGCCTAAATGATTCTATAAGTTTATGATTTATGCAATGCACCTTAACTGCATCACACCTCGTTGTATATTGGTCCTGGACCAAATATAGTTGGTGGAAGTGATTTTCTTGTTTGAACTAAAACCTGAGGATCTCCAGGACAAAAAACTCCTGCCAATTCACACTGAAACTCTCCTCCATCCTCTTTCAAAAGTTCCAACAAATATTGATTCTCAGTTTCACAGAGAATTTCATAGCAAGAAAGGTATCTCATTAATAATATATCACAATGTTGAGCTGCAGATCTGGAACATTAGACCACACTATGCAAATAGCCATAATACCAAAAAGGAGGAACTGTGTTGATAAACTAGTGCATATAACTATTGGATTTTCTCTGGAACCAAGCAAACCACTCTAATGAGAAACGGTTGGCAATGTGATTTCAGTACGTAATATAATATATCGACATCAGAGAGCACGCTTTTGGAGAGTAAGTACGTATCATACTGAATAGGAAAAAGATATGCAGGCATACTGGCAGATGTGAACATGCATAGATTTACATAAGAACACAGACAAAAGTCATAGCACAAATGATGCCAAGTCACTGTCTGAGGCTGAACTGGGAAGGATAAGCATTGAGCAGCAACTTTGTTCTGCAACTCTGCTAATTATTCTAATACTATAACCACTCCCCTAGTTTCAACTTGTTTCCATGGTATCTGAGCCTCTGAACACTATAAAAATGATCAATTACTTAGGATGTCTTAATGAAGAAAATGCAGAAGTTGCAAAGGTAAGCACTGCAGTCTAGAAATTAACAGCCAAGGTTGCATGCACAGTTTTAACTCCTGCCCTTTATGAATATATATTATAGCCCTTTACCTACAGATTACTTCTTAGAGTATTTTACATGTTCCTCCAAGTCGAATATTTTAGTCTTCTCATAATGGGCTATCCATTGAACAAGCTATTTTTGTTTAGGTGTTTAAGCAATGTAACTCTGACAGGAACACATTATATTAACATTTCAGCAGTAGTTTCTGGAACAAATACCATTAACAATGTAACTTTTAGCACTTTTCTTTCAATGTAGCTAGTTTTCTTGGTTTCTTTCTGTGATTTTCTCTCAGTTTTCTTCCTCTTAAGACATAATATATTTCCATTAAAGCACTGGTCTGGGTTATATTCACAAATCTTTTTTTTTACTATTTATTCACAAAACCTCTATTTAAAATGCAAACAACAGATTTAGCTGTGTGATTCTATCAATGTCATGGTCAGAGGTAATGCCACATTTTTTTTTTCCTATGTAATATCCATCTGCTTATACACTCAAAGAACATGTTATACCCTGCAGCATGTCATTGCCAGGGAGTGAAGAGGTTACCCTCCTGCTGCAAATACACTCTACAGAGTGTGATATATCAGCAAAGAAAAGAGAAAGAAAAGAAAAACCACAAAACCGCATTCTGATCAGTACAGAGGTTTTGTGTGTTCTCTCCAAAGGAAGGATTCTGATTTAATTTCGTGTATATCGAATTTTATCCCAGATGACTCAAATTGGTGAAAGATATTTTAATTGAATAGGTCAGCTGTATGGTTAATTCTTTGGGGAAAGAGTGAAGTCTGTAAAATGCACAGGAAAAATATAATTTTCATTAAAAGGGCTTAATGAGCTATGCAACCTCAAATTTTAAAAGCTCTTTGATTTGCACCCTGGCTCCAGTTGGTCCCCTTCACAACCAGGGGGTTGACATTGCAGCAATAGCACTTGTTATTCTCTGGCTGCCATGCTCTGCAGGGCTCATCAGGGACAGGACAGACACACAAAGCCAGCTTCTAGGTAGTGAGAGTCAGTGTAGTGCCTTAAAGTATGTGGAGCTGTAATGAATGCCATCAGCTCTTCTATAATCTCTATTTTTTCCTCTGGAGATTAGAAAAATGATCTCGTTGCCGTAGTGCTCACTGTAAGAGGTTTGTAATGATATTGCTGCTGTGGCTAGTTTTACACTAGTTAATGTGTTAACTTTGCTTGGAGATCTAAATATGTATCATGGTACTTAAAAACAGGACTGTTAAATGACTGACCAATGTAAAGGAATTTCATTACAGTATTGCTCAAGAGATGCTGAAACTGAGACAGATCTTTGAAAATGCTGAAAAAAATTCTTAAACTATGTCTTAAGCTTCCTCTTCCCCACAAAATGCACTTTGGAGAAGCTGTGTTTCATCTTTCCCATTAAAATATGTGGACAATCATAAGGCAACAGAGAAAAAGCAAGCAGCCCATTTTATGGCTCTGTGTAGCGAGCTCTCTGACAAGCTGACCCTGAGCAGTTGCCAGGTATCCAGCCTGGCTGCCCCCCCACCCACCTGCTCTCTGCTCTGTACGAGGTTCCTGCTGGCTGGTTCACAAAGAAGCTTCCAGGTGTTTGCTGCCTGCTGGCCTGGCCACATGTTGGCTGCCAGTTACCAGGCTGCTGCTGCTCTGTTCACCTGCTGGCACCACGCTGCTTTCCCCGAATCCCCTGCTGAGTGGCAGTTGGTATTCTTTCACTGTCTTCACCTTTTTATACATTTCATTTCTAAATGAATGACTGCGTTTTCATATATCTGTAATACACACACACACACACAAATACACTGGCATCTTCTCTGCCCCTCTGCCTGCTTTTTCCCTGCCCATGAATCTGCTTGAATAAGCTGGTGTGGAGCAGCAGGTTTCATTTAAGATCCCAGCTGCACACTGACATTATCTCTGGTGTCAGTTTGTAAGCACATCTACAGTAATTGTTGCTGAGACAGCAGGTTTTGCTGTGAGATTCAGTAAGCCCCGTGATTTCTCTCCACACGAGAGCTTCAGAAGCAATGCTTGCAGTCCTTGCAGTTTTTTGATTCTGTGTGGAATCCAAAATGTACCCCTGGGATTTTTCCACTCTTCAGAGTAGAGATTTCTCCTATTAACAAAACTATTTAGGAAGGAAATTAAAGCAAACTAGAACATATTTCACTAACAAACAGTCATTGCTTCTTTTTTTTTTTTCCTGAAAAAATGAAAAGCAAAATGAAACACCTAAAACATAACTCACCATTTTCCACAACCAATTACACTTTATCAAGTCCAATAACCTTTATCCTACTCTGAAAAAGCTAAATCCTACTGTGAAAATAGGAATAGCCTTATACTTCTACAGCTATGGACATAGCTGTTTATGAAACAATAAAGTGAAAAGAAGCAAGATAGTGCAAAGGTAAAGTATAGAGTTTGAAGTGTTTGAAGAGTTTGAACACGAGTATTAACATTAGATTGACTGTCCTCCCTTTGCATGTTCAAGCCAACTTTGATGGAGCAATAACAAGTTGCATTCTCTTTAAGGATGCAATGAACAGGCCATATGGTTAACACAAAAAATACTGCAATACTTGTGTTGTGAGTGATATTATAGCATCCAAAAGCAGAGTTGTTTCAAATGATACACGCATAACAGCAGCACATCTTCTGTGGAAATCTATGGGGCTCTTTGCAGGGTGAAATTCTACTGAATGTGACAGAGTGAGTCCTGGGATTCAAATCCAAAATAGGAGGGTATTTAACACAACGCTGCAGTATGTATAACATTACAGGCTGCTTGCAAATATGATTGATTTCAGATACAAAGCTTAAGCTGCACATTGGGAGATTAGTATTTTGGCTAGCTGGCCTTTACTGTAAATTCTGATAAGAACTTAGCTTAATTAACTTAGGAGGTTTCTAGTGTATCTACAGCCACAGAAATGGTTAGAAAAGTTTTAAAGGGCACCACAAGAATAAAAAATATATATAAATTAAAGCATGAAGTATCCTTTATTATATTTGTTGATTGGGTTGGGGTTTTTGACAGAGGTTTATCAGTGGGTTTTGGGTTTGTCTTTGATAAGTTTAGTGAGGAGGTTCACAGATATTAAATTTATTTGTCATCAAATAGAGTTGCTCATATGCTGCACGTTCCTGCCAAGCCTGAAGAAAAATACATCCACCCAGCCTTGTGGAATTTTGTCATATAGACACAGACATCACAGCCTTGATTAGGCAGTTAAGTTGTAAGGGTCAAATTTATAATGAGCCAATATATCAAGAATTTTTCCACAGAGAGATATCACTGTGTGCACGCAGTCCTTGGAAGACTGTCTTCCACATAGGATCAGAAAAGGAAGGACAAGTTTGCAAGGAGCATCATGTCCATGTGCTGAGCCATGCAGTCAAACCTTGTCTGCTCTTCATCCTTGTAAGTGCAGTGACTTTATGGCTGTGGACTTAAGATGTGCTTTTGTGGCTGTGGATAGGACCACCTAAGCCCCTGTTAGCTTAAAAATGGGAAGCTCTGCAACCTCTTTGAGTTGGTATCTGTGCCTGACAGATTTGTTAACAGGTGTTTGGAAGCCAAACGTCACCTAGAGTGCAGAAGCAGCTGCTTTAATCAGGTAGAGACAGACGACTGCTTTAATGACTAGGGCAATAGAAACTCGGGGAGGTTTATAGAACCTTTTATTTTATTCTCCATTGTTTTATTCCACATCCAGAGAAGTTTTTTTTTTTAAAGTATCAGTAAAAGAATGAAACTAGTTTACACTGGGTGCTGTGATGAAAATTGTTTTCTTAAATATGATCTCTGAAAATTGCTTTCTACAAGACATCTCTGACTAAGCATTTTGTGAAAGTTCATTTAACGTTTACAAATAAATATTAGATAGAATTTTGGCAAACTGTAATAACACCTTTAACTAAAACTGATATTTGTCTCATTAAAAAAAACAACAACAAAACCAGGAGACAAGAACCTTTCCTGAATAATTTACAATTCTTTAAACAGCTATTATCATTTAAAATGCAAACAGTGCTAATGTCTATGATGAAACCCCAAATCCACACAAAACTGTGAGGTTTTTTTTTTCCCAAAATAATGAATTTTGTGAATTTATAAATAAATAAAGCTAGAAAAAGAAATAGTCATAGAATCATAGAATGGTTTGAGGTGGAAGGGACCTTTAAAAATAATTTAGCCCAATGCCCTTGCAACACACAGGAACATCTTCAAACAGAACAGGTTGCTCACAGCTCTGTCCAACCTGACCTTGAATGTTTCCAGGGCTGGGGCATCCACCATCTCTCTGATCATCTTGTGGCAGTGTTTTACCTAATTGTAAAAAATTTCCTCCTTATATCTACTCTAAGCCTGCCTTCTTTTGGTATGAATCATTACCCCTTGTCCTGTAAAAATAACCTCCGAACTTCTATTATTAGTATTATATATAAATACCTCTTTTTCTGAATTTTTGTATTCAGAATTCAGCCCTTTGCAATATGAATCTAAAATTTGCACAAGCAATGGCTACTTGTATGTACCTGTCACCTCTCATTCATATTGACTGATAGATTAATGGTTGTTTAGAATGGGTATCATTAATGACTACATCTTAATTTATGACTGCAAAATTAAAGGCAAAAACCTGAAACAGACCCTATGCAAATGGACTTTAATGTGCATATGGTATGCACATACATGCACATGGTAAAGACTAGGTAGCCTAATTTCACTTCTGTTAAAGCCCCCTATTGTGCATATGTTGGTGACTCAGTACACAACAGAAATGATATCGTGGATCCTTAAATATTAATGAAAAATAGCTGTTATCATATCTTGCTGCAGTATGTCCCACTGGCTTTACAGGAACAGAGGTATTAGATCTAAAACGAGCTGATGAATACCAAAACAATTGCTCCAGCTGCCCCCACCTCCTACTACTAAAATACCTACTTGTAATATGTATTTCTATATTTTAAATTTCCCTAAGCTAAGCAGGCAATTTCACTTCTTATTAATTGGCAATATAATTTGATATTTTCCTTGTGAAAGAATATGAATATGAATGTGAAATAATAAAAAGTATTTTAAAAGACAAATAGAGTTTCCAAGAGGTTCAGAATTCACATTCCGTTCAATATTCATATTTCCTGCTCATCTCTGTGAACGTTACAGTAGCCTTAACCCCCTTACTCAGACCTCTGTTAGTTTTCCATCTGTAAAGGATTTAAATGTTGGCTGACTCTGTGTGACTCCTAATCCTGTAGATTACCTCTATAACAATCCTCTTCTGGTGGATTTTTCTTGCTAATGTATTGCTGCAAGTTGGTTCAACAGAGTTCCTTATGACAGATTTAGGTTTTTTACGTCAATAAAAGCTTAGTTTTCAGCACAGGATACCTAAGAGAAAGAAGTGTCTTTGGTAAAAGAGACAAAGAGGAAAAAACAGCATTCAGTATCTTACCAGCAGCCCTGCAAGAGGAAACTTACATGTGTAAGTTTGTACCTAATACTCAGTGGATCTTAATCAAATGTTGTGGATATGTTGTGCTTGGCTTCTGGGCTTGTAATGAAAAGAGCTTTGTGCAGACAGAATTTAGATTGAAATTGCCTTCTTTTTTCCCAGATAATATTCGGAGTTGTCATTTCTGCAGAAAGGAAGGCTAAACTCAAGTTTGTAATAGAAACACAAAAATATTGTATATGATAAACAAAGACTGTGATCTATTGAAATGTAACTTCAGTAAAAGGGAGCACTTTTTTTGCCTGTCACACACAATGAAAGATGTGCTTTCCCTTGAATGCCCCTATTCTCTCACCCTCCTAGTCCAGGAGGCTCTGCTCTCCACTATCTGCAAATATGGAATGATGAGTGGAAGGTCAAAACTTGCTTCACTGGGAATATAAAGAAAGCATCTTTTATCTGTAGGTTAACATTCAAACTGCATGCATTGTTTTTTGGCATTTTAAAATGGGAACTTCATGGTATCCTGAGAGTGCTTCTAATGATTTTTTCTGGCACTGAGACCCTTCTATGCTTGAAGGCTTTTTCTTTTCTTGACTCCCAAGGTACAAAGACACTTTCAAGGTTACACCAGGCTGTAACAACATGATGTCATCAGCTCTTATTAAAGAACAAGTTCTCCACAAGCTGGTGGAGAAACAGATCAGGGAAATTCCTGAGGAAAGAAGTGTCAGCTCTTCCCAGACTTCCTCTCCATAGCAGCTCTATCATATATCCTGGGCTACACCACTCCCCAGATGTCTCTGTGGAGTTCTGGCCCTTGGGATGTTTACAGGCACACCATTCATTTCTCCATTCAGAAAATAAATGGTCATGTAGCACTGCTGCAAGTATGGAAATGCATCTCTTTACTGTGGGACAAGCCAACCTGGTATCAAGTCCTGCCTTATGATGATCTTCAGGGAGTAAAGCTAACAAGTGATAAGAACATGCTGCTTCCTGGAAATTTCTTTCAAAAATTGTAAGACAGAAGAAGGAGGTAAATCAAATTTTATTTTGGAATTTTGATGGTTTTGTTGTCTTATTGACTTACATATTTATGAAGATGAAGTTATAACACCTGATCTCTAAAAATAGCTATACTCACTCTACCCTTAATTTCCCTTTATTGCTGTTACTGTTCACCTGTAAATGTATCTACTCTTCTGGTTGCTCTTGGAACAGAAAGAACATCATTCATTCTACAGCTAAAAACCCTTTTAAAGCTTTTAGCTTAAATGTATCCAGTGTTGTCTGTGTTTATTTTCCTTTGCACCACAGTTATCTGTTTGCTTAAATATCACTCCTCCAGTATTTACACTCTGTTTAAAAACAGCAGTTATTTCTCATTTAGGCCCCTTTCTAGGCTAGATAAACCAATACATTTTAATCTCCTCACAAGACATGATCTTCTTCTCCACAGGACTTTGTAACCATTTATCTACTAGTTTTCCCATCAAAGTTCATTTTTCTTTTTTCAACATGCTTTCTGAATATGTCTATTCACAGAATCATGGAACAGCCCAAGTGTGAAGGGATCTCAAAAGTTCACTTTGTCCCATCTTTCATGGGAACAGGAGCCAGATGAAGTCATCTAAGACAGCGTCCAGTTGCATCTTGAAATCTTTTAGTGGGTAGGGACACCACTATTTCCCTGAGTAGGTTGTTCAAGTGAATGATCATCCTTGCTGTAAAACAATATCTTTCTTATATCTAAGTGAAACCTATCCCAGTGGAACCTTTTGCTTCTTGTCTTCTCCACGTGCCTCCCCATGAAGAGAGAGCCTCCATCCTCTCTGCAGCCATTTTTAAGTACTCTTGAAATCTGTGATGTGATCTCTCCTGTGATGATTCTTCTCTTCTCCAGGGAGAAAAGACCTCACTCCTTTAGATGATAGATTCAATTTACAAGACGACAATTAGAATGTTTTCAGCTACCTATTTTTCTGCCTTCATGGCTAGCAAAACACATCTATTGCTTTATTTCTTTCATTCTTTACAGGAGGTTTTGCATCACCGTTCCTGACTGTAAATAGAGACTATACCAAACGCAAAAAGAGAAGTTTAAAGAAAATCTATACTTCTTATTTGCCACACTAAAAAGATTGGAAAGTTTCCTGAAACCTAAACTATAAAGGCTTACAGATCTACAAAGCATGTTCTCAGTTTTCCCCAAGAGGTTGCAAGAAATCAGTTTTTGAGTATAAGAAACATGTACCTTGCATGCACGTGTGGAGAAATGAGAAATGTTCACATTGAACTGCTTCTTAATGCCAATTTCCCTTGATCATAATAAATACCACTTTTTTTTCCATCTAAGCTTTCTACATCAAACTTTCAACCCAAAGATGTTATTTGAGCATGCAGAGATGTACCTACTCCTCTGTTACTCTCAATATCTGGAATTTAACCAGTACATAATTTCAATAAATTTATTTATATTTGCAGTAATATACTGTCTAATATTTGCCAGCTTTACTTTGGCTATAAAGACACCATTACATGATTTGGAGGACATAATCTGTAATATTAAATAGAAATAAAGGAACATTAATGTAACATTGAGTCTGAGTAATCAAGTATATACAAGTCAGAAGACTCAAAATATAATGGTATGCAGTGCTAACTCAATTTAAATTGCCCATCCTGTAATTTTGTGTCATGCATCCTGTAATTTTATGTCATGCATTATTCAAATTCATACTTAAAGGTGAAAACAATGTAAACCAAAATTGTACAAACAGGGTAAGGAGAGAGAGTAATTTTGCTTCACAGTCTAGAAGTGATCTAAAAGGCAGTGCTCAAATCCAAAAGGTTAAATTCAGACTAGGGAATGGATTTTAGAGTCACTGTAGATGTTATAGTTTATGACACCAAGATGTCTGGATCATTCCTAGGAGATTTCTGTCCAAACTGTCAGAGAGCTCATATTTATAAAGCTACTATGAAAAATTTGAAAACAAAGAAAATGTGGTATTTTAAATAACCTGAGCTTTTTCAAATATCTTTGAGTCTAATATGCAAAGTGAAATGTAGCCTTTAACATTCTAATGTCACCTTTTATGCCTTAGAAATAATTACCCAAGAATATTATCTTGTCATAGAAATAAGGTGATTTCAGTAAAGCCAAAACTTTGAACGTTACCATGTCAAAAATCAAATCAAAATTGTCTCTGCTTAGAAATATCAAATGTCTAAAACTTGTTTAAGAGAGGTAGGGTTTCAGTTGCCTATACATAGGCAATTAATAGCAGTTTAGATACTCTGGGATATTTTCCTTCTGTCTCAGCTGATTCTTTACAGCAGCATTAGTCTTTCATATGTCCCAGGTCTGATCTGTCAGCCCTTTGACATGTCCCTGATACCCTGAAACCTCTGAAGAGATCTCTTGACACTTGTACTGGATGGAACCTTCTCTGGTTGTTAAATTTAGGAAAATTCCTACAGTCAGCCTTAGTTCTTTTAAACCTTCACATTTTAGCTTAAATCTTGGGATGAGATCTATATTCATTCAGTTGTCTGATGTGTATCTTAGACCCTCGGTTTCTCAGCCTGTAAAGAAGACAAGATGATTGACAGAAACTTGAACGTTTCCATACCACATTATTACTCACACAGCAGCATGCATATAAAAAGCACTTATAGCTTCCTAAAAACTTATGGGTCTGGGAAGATGCCAAAGCTAATGTAACCTTACTCACTTTTCGGCTAATTTAAGGCTTAGTTCTATGTTTGTACTTACCTTTTATGTACAAAACCATGTACAAAACCAGTAACAGGACTCTGGAGCTGAAAGGATGTGGAGACAGGCCATGGTAGAGCTAAATTCTCTGCCCTCACAAATGTATTCAGCCTGATTAATTCCAGAGAAATTGTTTCACTGATTTGAACTGTTATTCTGGAATGACACTGGTGTGTATGAGACTGGCATGTAATCCAGTATTAACTGCTTGTGCACATACTGCAGCAAATGGGATGGTGATATTACTGCTCTGTATGAAGGCACCCCAGAATATTATACGGAATATTAAGAATAGTCCTCTAGCTTCATGATCTGCAGAATATTCAGATAACAGCAAACAATTTATTTTTTTAAATCAAACTGCTAGTGCCTGCCTTTACACTTGTCATATACCCTTCTCATTCAAGGAAATATAATCTTCTCCTGTAAGGCAGCAGAATTTCTGCCTCAGGCTGAACATGAATCAACAATGAATGTTATAGGCCATACTATAATTTTATAAACTATCATGTTTGGAAAACTGAGTTTAAGCTATAACCTATGAGGAAGTTACTATTCCTCCAAGGAAAAACACAGTAATGGGCAACATCAGGAATGTTTGGGAGATTTCAGTATTCCTGGACTTCTAAAGGTATAGAGGTGTCCAAGAACCATCTGCTGGAGGAATGAACCAAGTAAATATAATTTTTCTCCCATAAAAGTGGTTTAATTAGATGGGCTTAGGAAAGTCTGGAATGATACTGACCATTCTAATTCATATAACACAGGTTTAAATGTATCCCTAAAACAATTTAATATAATAGATTGCTCAGCTATGCTGGAAATAAACTACTGTCTTTTACAGAGCAGTTTTTACATTCATTGTCATTTATAACAATATTGTATCTCTAGGGGAATCCTTAAGCACTTGTGTGTCATTAGCAGTGTGGTAAGAGAAAAAGTAAAACTATTTCAGGCCAGCCTAAAGAGTGGAATATAAAGAGTGGAATATCATAACTTCATTAAGACAATAAGAAGTACTTATCAAAGACTGCATCTCTATTATAGGGATCTACTCATTGTCCGTTTCTCACTGTCAGACTTGATATACACTTGCATTACCATCTGTTATAATCTATTTATATAATTTTCCATGAAAATCAAATTAAAATATTACATATTAATTATATTTTGCTGAAACATCTCAAAAATATTTCAATGTTGATTGAAATAAGTCAGCGTTGAAACATGTTGCAGCTGAAAAAACGTTTCTCCAAAACATTGGTAATATTTAGCTAATGGCTCTTCAAGTTTTATTAAAACTTCACTCAGATGGATTTGATACTGGACCTGCTTTTGTCACACATTCCATGTTTGTTTATTTGAGTCCTCACCTGAGGTACACCTATGTTTAAAGCTCTTATCTGTTGAATTTGGGACACCTAACCTCAAATAGACCTTGAAACTTAATATCAGTTTTGATGGAGATGTGCCAAGGCCCAAGCTTGTAGCTCCACTGAAAAAAACCAAAACTCTTGTAATTACAGAAGCTGTGCTCTGAAAGCTTTCTTCTATGAAGACATGTAAATTTATTTTTAAAGTTACTCATTTAGACATGATTCCTTTTTTAAAAAAGGGGAAGAAGTGAAAAGCTCAAAACAAAGACACGGCAAAAGCAACAAATATTTTTAATTTTCATTCCAATGCAAAATCACATTCTTATACCTTGATGACTGACATCGAATTCAGTACTTGCTCTCTGGCCTTCTGTTAATTCACCACAAGTTAATAAAAAAAATTAGGAATATCAAAATTGCTTTGGCTGCCAGTTGTATTAGTTAGCCTTATCTCTCAAAGACAAGAGGTTATTATGTTCAGTGAATTTTACAGAAATATGTGATTTTTAGATCAATGGACATTTCTTGCTCTCTGAAGCAGTTCTGCAGAACTTTTCTTTAACTCTGTGGTGGATCTGCAGCTTGAACCAGTGTCTGACATTGCCATCATTGTTCACTGTTTTTTGGTGATTTGTATTACCTGATTTCTGTGAGGCAGCAATGGCAAAAACATGCTAGGCATTCTCAGAGTGACGGTCAGATTCAGAGAGATTACCTCTGCTCTCTGATGTGTGGCCCCTTGCTCCAAGGTATGAGCAAGTAGAAAAGTGATACATCCACCATAGTAAAGTAGTCTTTCCATCTGCTCCAAGATCTCAGAACAAGCCAAGTAACATCAATAAAAAGATTGGATTATCAGTTAATTTTCTTTGGGTATTAGGTGTTGATTTTGAGGGGTGCAGAAAGTTTCACTACCTGTAATAGTGGCTAAAAATTGATAACTGTTCATTTTTCCTGACCACCATACAATGTATTCCCCATCATCAAAGAACATGGCAGTTCAAGTCCCTCTTCAAGGGATGAAGCTGAATGGAAACAAATGGATCTTCTGATTTAAAGAAAATGAGTAATTAATATCCAACCAGGATTAAAAGGCTGCATAAAAGACCCTTTATTTTATGTGACTTGTTTAATTAATTCATCTTGTTTTCATGACAATAACATTGTCATGAAAAGGATAAAGGATTAATTTGACATTAACGCAGGCATCATATGTACTTCTGTCAGAACTTCTCTGTAGTTCAGTGTTAGCTAAATGTACCATTAAAAGAAAGTGTGACTCATAAAAAAGGTTGGGTTAGTGAATTTGTGTTTACTTTATATTTCTCTTTTCCCATTATAGAATATTTTTATCTGAAAATGAAACACTTAAAACTGTTAAAGAATCTTAAAATGCATCCATTAAAAATTTTAACATTCCTTAAATTGGTCAGATTTTGTGCTTTCATAATCTAAATCTTGGAGAATTAGCTAAAAAAGGTTGTATTTGGAACAATCAAATCAGTAAAAGAATGCATTAAGTTGCTGAAATACATGATCAGCACTGAGTTTTGTACCCTAAGTGTGCTCTCTAGCCAGCTTCTTTCCTGATTTCATAGACATATACTTTCATTTCCTTTCTCTAAAAGCATTAAGAAAAATTATACATTTACTAAGACTAGATGTTTGGAATTGTCAGCATCATACTTAACAGCTGAGTCAAATTGCCATTATGTATGGATTAAAATAACAATAATCTTTTCTAGCAGTCAAGGCCAAAACCTGGTGTGATGTATCTCAGCATTTTTCCATTGCCTTCAGTGGTAATCTACTAATTTATAAGTCACTTCTCTAGTGGTTTTAGTGTTTCAAGTGTTAAAACTCATGTAAGTTGAACACTAAGTTATACCTGCATAAGCTCATATCTTATTAGCTTTTATAAAGGGAATATATTCAATCCTACAAGATTTTGGGACATATCTGCTTTAAAGAGTTGTCTATGCAGATAACAGAAAGAGTATTTGAACAATATAACATTGAGTGCATGGTATTACGCTCACCTGAACCAGCCTTCAAGGACACCTCTGCTGAGTAGGCAAGTCTGGTTCAACAAAAGTTTGCATGAGGTGAAGATTTTTTATCAGTCCTATAGGTTAGGCCAAAAATCAGGGAACCAATGGATTGTGGATCACTTGTTCTGGGGTTCAATTTTTCCATCTCCATTTCATTGTAATTATTGTACTTCTTGTTGTTGTTAATGTTATTATCATCTTTATTTCAATTTTAAACTGCCCTTATCTCAACATACGGGTTCTACCTTTTCCTGATTATAGTCCACATCCCTTGTCACAGATAGTGACAAAGCAAGAAAGGAGAAAAAGTCAGGTAAAGAAAGAAATTCAGGGTTTGTATATTTCTGTTTAATGAATTTCTCTCTGCTAATTCATGTGGTCATCTTTTGCAGAATAATTATTTTACCACATGCTTTCCACATGTGCATAAATATCGCTGAGGCAGCAATACACAAATATGTATATCACCCCCTGAAGGTGTATTTAGCTGGTACTTACCACAGTGCTTCCACTCAGCTATTTTCCTGTGGCTTTCCAGAGACCAAGACACAATATCTCCTAAGAAAAATCTGTGTCAATAATGTCACCCTTAAAAACAACTGCCCAAAAGAGCAGTTCCCAGAAAAAAAGCCAACATGTACCAAAAGAAGCATCACAGTACCACATGCAAGGAAATGTACCTGCAGAAAGATGGTTATCTCCCCAGAAATACCTGGGTAACTCTCTGTCTGTCCAAAAGTCTTCACTCTGGGTTTCACATTTGACAAACAGACCATTAAAGCTGTAAATTACATCAGCGTTTCAAGTAAAGTATTTGGTTTATAATTATTATTTGAAGAACCTTCTTTATTTTAGGTTACTTTTATAATCTGCAAATAAGACAGAGAGACTTGTTGACCTGATTTACTGTGATGGAGGGCAG
>WEKY01037935.1:1946-15387 GCA_013390045.1 Picathartes gymnocephalus | reverse complement strand
GGTCCCTTCCCACCCAAACCGCTCTGGGGCTGATGATTTCCACTCAGCTCTGGGTGTGTCCTTAACCTGCTCTCCCTCTCCCTGTTCCCTCCCGCTCCGGGCGGCAGAATTCCGACGCGGTGGTGAAGGTGGACGTGGTAAGAGCCGGATCTTCTCTGCATCCCTGCTCCCAAACCCTCTGCTCCCTCTCCAGCCCTTCCATGCGGACCAGGCACCCTCCCCAGCCTGAGCCAGGCAGGGACATCACCTCTCTGTCCCACGACAGAGCGCCATCCCCTCAAGGGACGTGGCAGCCGTTGGAATCCAAGGCACAAAAAAAACCTTCAAGGCCTTGGGCCTGCTTGCCCTGAGCTCGAAATGTTTACTGCATTCAGTTCGAAACCATGGGAAAGACTTCCAAACACCGTGAGCTGTAACAAAGACGGTGCTCTGTGGTTTAAGAGAAAGTGTGTTAAGTTAGGTAGGAGAGGGTTTTGCAGTGTGAAGTTTAGATATAGAAGTAGTTACAGAATAAAGTGAATAGTTTAGGGTGTGGTGGTGTAGAATGGAGTACCAGAGAACTGTGGGTCAGGATTGGGTGAAAAATTCCGCAATGCAACAGACAGGTAATGCCGATGCGATTAACTCTTGGTGTGGAAAGAATAATAAATGTACATAACAATTATCTATTGGCCAATTCACCTTTAAGAGACCTTGTAACCTGCAGTCTCGTGATCACTCTTCGTGTTATGGCCGACTTCTACAAACCTCTGTGAGGGAGTTCCCAAAACTCCCAAGAGATTGTAGCAATAAATCTTACTTGAAAGCATGCCGAAGTGAAGGCATCCCCAGAGCAGCGGCCTCACTGCTGCAGTTTAGGAAGCTCCTCTGGGCCAGGGCTTCTCATCCCAGCTGTCCCAGGAGGGATGCCGGGTGTTCCCACCACCAAGTGGACCCAGGGTGCTTTGCTGGGCACGGTTTGATTCTTGCCATGGAAGATTCCGGAGGCGTAGCCTGGGAAACGCACGGATAAATAGGACGATGGAAGTGTGGGAGTGTCTTGGACTGCCCCGATCTCTGGAAGTGTCCAAGGGCAGGTTAGATGGGGCTTGGAACAACCTGGGACAGTGGAAGGTGTTGGGGTTGGAATTGGGTGAGCTTTAAGGTCCTTTCCCACCCAAACCATTCCGTGATTCTCTGTCCACAGCCTTGGTCATTGTCACGACCCGCTCGGTTACGAGCAAAGATTCGTGGGTGTTCTTTTCTCCTGACCTCAGAGTACAAAAGTCACAAGGGAAATTCAACTTTAACTTAAAATCGAACAGTTTTATTTTATGCTCAAAACTCAATGTGACAGAGAGAGACAAATAAGAAATAAAGATTCAGGAAAGAGGGTATAGGGGAAATAGCTACCAACGGACGAGACGAAATCCTCGTAGAACGAAGGAGAAGTCTTCGGACTAATAGATGCGTCTTCTTCCGTGGGGAGGGCCTCACAAGTCGTGGTGGATTTGAGGGTCTCTTTATAGTCCTTGCAAAAGCCGGCGGGGGGACTCTTGGCCGAACAGGTAGGAGGAATAACCATTGTTTCTGAATAAACACCGCAGGAGCGAGGGATGGCTGGAGTTACTGTTCTGAGGTGAGAACAGCTCTTCTCGCTTCCTTGGTCAGCTGTGTTTGATCTTACAGCCAAAGCATTGTCCTTCGACCAGTTCTCAGTCCAGCAAACACACCTGCATGTTGACACTTTGGCCTGGGCCAAAAACCCCCCCTCCGGTCCGAGGTTTCAGGGGTTTGTTCTTAGGTTGGCACAGACGCAAGTCTTTGCAATGAGCTCAGCCTGGGCAGTCTGCCGTGACTGATCTGTTGTTCTCTCACGGGTCACCTCGGACCGGTTCGCGGCCCGGCAAGGACACACCTGTGAGCAGCTCTTGGCAAACCTCCTACCTCGGCCAGGCTCGGGACCACCCTGTACACAGAGTCCAAGGTTTCAGGGTTCTTCCTTATCACAAGCGTCAGGCAAAAATGAGGATCTTCGAATAGTCCCTTACAGTCATCCTCGGCTGTTTTGTGCCTCAGTGTCTGGGGCTGTAAAAGGGAGAAAGTCCATGAGGTCCCCGAGCCTGGGGGGGGCTTCTCCTTCCTCAAGTCCTTCATCCCTCACCTTTGTACTTCCAGAAACCTTTCCCTTTCACCTGATCCCCGCCTGTGCTCCCCTTGTCCCTTCAGACCGAGGAAGAGAAGGAGAAAAAGAAAAAGAAGAAGAAAGGAGGAGGAGGAGGAGGAGGAGGAGGAGGAGGCGGGGAGGAAGTGGAGGAGGAGGAGCCAGACGAGAGCATGTTGGACTGGTGGTCCAAGTACTTCGCCTCCATTGAGACGATGAAGGAGGTGGGTGATGAGGAGCAGCAGTGAGGGGTATCCAGGGGAGATTTTTCCCTTCCCACGAGGTCCCCCCCCGCTAATTCCAGCTCCTCCCCAAAGCCTCGGGGCTGCGCTGCATTGGAATCCAAGGCACAGAAACCCTTCAAGGCCTTGGGCCTGCTCGCTCTGAGTATGAAACGTGTGCTACGTTTGATCTGAAGCCATGGGAGAAGTTTCCTAACTTAGTGACCTATCACAAAGAATTTGGTCTGTAGTTTAAGAAAAAGTGTGTTAAGTTAGGTAGGAGAGGGTTTTGCAGTGTGAAGTTTAGATATAGAAGTAGTTACAGAATAAAGTGAATAGTTTAGGGTGTGGTGGTGTAGAATGGAGTAACAGAGAACTGTGGGTCAGGATTGGGTGAAACATTCCACAATGCGACAGGTAATGCAGATGTGATTAACTATTGGTGTGGAAATGAAAATACATGTACATAACAATGATCTATTGGCCAATTAACCTTTAAGAGACCTTGTAACCTGCAGTCTCGTGATCACTCTTCGTGTTATGGCCGACTTCTACACTCCTCTATGAGGGAGGTTCCATGATTTCATGAGACCGCAGCAATAAATCTCACTTTAAGGCACACCTGAGTGATCCCATCTCATCCCAACCATCCCGAGAGTGCTGCACCCCGTGGCTGTTATGGAATCCCAAAATTATTCAGGCTGGAAAAGCCCTGGGAGGCCACAGAGTCCAACCATTCCCTGGCACCGCCAAGGCCACCTCTGGCCATGTCCCCAAGTGCCACATCCACGTGGCTTCAAATCCCTCCAGGGATGGGGACTCCACCACCGCCCTGGGCAGCTTTTCCAGGAAAATGTTGTTGCCAACATCCAGTGGCTTCCTTTCTCCCTCAGCAACTCCGGCAGCAGGAAGCAGCCGCGGCAGAAGCAGAGGAGAAGGAAGAGATGGAGATTGGAGAGGGTAAGGCTAGGAGTGAGAGAGGGGATGTGGCAGGGAAAGGTGGGACCAGGCTTCCTCTTGGTGCTCGGACATCCCTTTGGGAATCTGCCGCAGCTCTCCGGCCAAACCAGGCATTCCCAGCGTGTTGTGTTTTCCCAAAAAGGGTCGATTTCGGGGTGTGTTTTCCCCTGTGTGTTGAACTCTTTGTCTGCTGTCCCAACGCGGGTGGTGAAAAAAAAACCCAGAACTTTTGGGCAAGTCCTCTCACCTAATTTACCAATTTTATATATAATATATTCTTTTTCACTTGTTATCATGGTGACTCTCCCACGAAAGGCTCCAAGGCCCAGGCGAAGAACAAGGACAAGTCCAAGGCACCCAAAGATGACAAGAAAAAGAAGCAGCAGCTGGTGCCTGAGCTCCCCGAGAAGAAAAACAAGCAGAAGATCGATGAGCTCAAGGTACCAGAGGGTGCTTCCAAGGAAGTCCCTGATGCCAGGGATGATGTGCCTTGGGACATCTCTCCTAGGGATTTCTCTCCGGACAAGGCTTCTCGGCCTCTCTCCATGGCTGGAAGAAGTCTGAGGTCATGAGAGAAGGGGTTGTCTTGGGATAGGCTCATCCCTGGGTGCCCCAATTGGGAGGGAGAGTTTTCCTGCCTGGATACGGCTTTCCCAGCCAGGATTCAGGGCAGGGTTGGGCTCTGGTTGAGTGATCCCAAGGATTTCTCGGGATTTATGTCACCTGTGGTTCTGGGGTTCAGATGGGCTTTGGACCTGGGTCTTGCACTTGGGGGGAAGAATGGCCCTACCTGTTGATCTGGGATTCCCTTTTTTCCAACCCAATAACACCGGAGATCCTTCCCCTTCCTAGAAAAATTAGGCACCGGGAGCTGAGGCGTCCACGTTCACAGAATCCCGGGATCACTGAGGCTGGAAAAGCCCTTCCAGACCCTCGAGTCCAACCTGTGCCTGATCCCCAACTCGTCCCCAGCCCAGGGCACTGAGTGCCACCTCCAGCACTTCCCCGGACACCTCCAGGGATGGGGACTCCAAACCTCCCTGGGCAGCTCCTTCCAATGCCTGACCACCCTTTTCATGGAGAAATTATTCCCAATATCCAATCTGACCCTCCCTGGCACAGCTTGAGGCCGTTTCCCTTCATCCCATCCCTCGTTCCTCCTGAGCTGACTGAGTACTCACCGCACCTTTTGCTCGCCTTTTGTTTCCATCCCGAATTCCCTCCTTTCAACTTCCCATCGTCTCAGGTCTTCAACAAAGAGCTGGAAGCAGAGTTTGACAACTTTGAGGATTGGCTGCACACCTTCAACCTGCTCCGGGGGAAGATCGGGGACAACGACGACAACGCCACGGAGGAGGAGCGGATAGTGGGGAGGTTCAAAGTGAGCGGTCAGGAATGCCGGCTGGGATGCTTGGGAAGGTGTTTTGGGATGGGTTTTCTTCCCCTGGGCAGCAGGACTGAGTCGGGCCTTGCACCAGGGCTCCGTGTGGGTCTACAAAGTGCTTAGGTTTTGAGGCTTCCACGGCTCGCGAGAGTTATCGTGGATGGTTGGGGTTAAAGACGCGTTCAGATAGATGGGTTTAAAGAGAGATTTATTGCTACAGCCTCTCAGGGGTGTTGCCAACTTCTTCACGGAGGCCTGTAGAAGTCAGGCATAATAAGAAAAGCGAGCCCCAGGTGGCAAGTCACAAGGCTTCTTAAAAGCTAATTAACCAATAGATAATTGTAAGGTACAGTTGTTTTTACTTTTACACCAATGGTTACATACCTCGCATTTCGTAGTTGTCGCACTGCGGCATTTTTTATCCAATCAAACACTGTCCCGTAGAAATCTATTACTCTGCCTTGTACGACCACACCCTGACATTTTTACTTTATTCCATAACAACTTTTATATTAAGACTTTAGGTCAAATGCAACACACATTTCATACTCAGAACAAACAGACCCAAGGCTTTAGGGATTTTCTGTGTTTCAGATTCCGACACTTAGGGTTAAGTGTTGGGTCATAGGCCAACGGTCAGCGGCCGCAAGGGCAGGACAAAGGGCACTGACCTACGGGGAACACGGGAGTGGACAGTCAGCGATACCACAGCCAATGGGGAAACAGGGAAAGGAGAAACCTCTAGAACCAGGGACATATTTGGGCAATAGAGGTGGGCAAAGCTCGGGCCAATGGGAAGAACAGAACTAAGGTAAATTAGCATATTGCTGCAGAGCGCCGTGGGGGAAGCCATTTTCTCTCCCTTAGTGACGAAGCATTCCCAAAGGCTGTGGCAGATTCCTCCAGGGAATTGGCCTGGGAGTTCCCCTTATGGGCTCGAGGGCCTTGAAGTGGTTTTACATTTGTTTGTTTATACTAGGTGATAGTGCAGTGGTTTAGGTATTCTGGTTTAATATTCAGTGTACTTACTGAGTTTACTTACTTAGTTTTGCAGTTGAGATAAGGATTTAGAGAAAGGTAAAATAGGCTTAAACTTTTAAAGGTAAAAAGATCGTTTATTAATAGAACTAAAAAGAAAATACTGAAAAGATAAAAAATAAGAATTAAAAAAACTTTAATTTTTTTTTTTCTGTTTTACTGCGTTCTCTCATGCTAACAATATAAAGAGACAAAATTTAGGGAGTTCTTAGTTAGTTTATTACTTTCAAAATAGGTTTTCATCAGTTCAATTGGAAAAAGACTCTTACACGAGAGCGAACTCTCGTCTAGAAAAGGATATCTGTTCGTTGTGTGATAGTCGTGTTAAAGGGACCTGTAAAAGTCTTTGCAGTAGGAAGTAGTTATATTCCTCATGGGTAAAAGTCACTTTTTTTGACAGGCCTCCACAACTCCTATTTTGTTTTACTAAAAAGGCCTCTCCAATGGACTTCTGCAGACACTTTACCAAACCGGGAAACATAAGTAGAACAATAAAGACGATGATTACAACCCACAAAATCCCTTTAACAAGAGATGAAACCCATCCTGTTTCTAACCCCCAGCATCCAAAAAAACCTCATCAACCCAGTCTGAGTTCTTTCTCACTTTTAAGTCCTTTAGTTTGGGAAGGTGTTTTGGGATGGGTTTTCTTCCCCTGGGCAGCAGGACTGAGTCGGGCCGTGCCCTCCCTCGCACCAGGGCTCCATGTGCGTCTACAAAGTGCCGCTTCCCGACGACATCACCAAGGAGGCAGGATATGACCCCACCTTCGGGATGTTCCAGGGGATCCCCAGCAATGACCCCATCAACGTCCTGGTCCGAGTCTACGTCGTGCGGGTGAGTGGGAACTTGGGGCATGACGGGTGGGATCCACCGCTCCCACCCGCGGGGCTCACCCGGAACCGGCGCCAGCGATGCACGGAAAGACGAACCCTCCAACTAGTTAAAGTTAGAAAGGGGTATATTTATATATTTATATATTTATATATTTATATATTTATATATTTATATATTTATATATTTGTATATTTATATATTTATACATTTATACATTTATATATTTATATATTTATATATAAATATATTTATATATTTATTGGCAGCTCTGGGCACACGTGGGTTCGCACTCCAAAGGTGCATGTGAATTTCACAAAGCTTTGGTTCTCTATTTATCTACAATAATCTTACAGATTCAGAGCCACTTTACCCACCTAATCCACGTGTGTGTCCTGACCACGCCTCTTCCCCGCTTCCTATTGAAATGGGGTCAAAGTCCTTTCACGCCTGCGCATTTCCAACCAGGAATTGGGTCGGTGGGCTCCGAAATGGGTCAGTGCTCATCTGGGATGAAGCCAGGGATGTCTTCTTCCTGATAGATTCTGTAACTTCGACCTGTTGGGAAGGCTCCTGGGCCCCCTTGGGCCTATTCCCACTCCCTATCTTAATTTCAATTAGTCCCAAATCCCAGGGTCGTTAGGGTTCCTTCACTTCTACAATGTATCGTCCTTCTAGTCTCACTCCCTATTCCGCTTTCTAAACAAGAGTATGTCAACTAAGTGATAGAGACCTTCAGCTTTAACCAGAATATGCCAGCTGAGTGATACATAGTTTCAGTTCCATCTTCTAATGAGTAACCAATCTTAATGATCCTACATTCCCAACTTGAAGTTCCTCATATTACCTACCTAAGTCCTAAACCTTATAATTTCTTTAAATCTTTGATTAGTTTCTTCAGTTTCTTTTAAACCCTTGATTCACCAGAGCCGCAGGGATGGTGGGATTTAGCTCCAGAGCATCAGGACCCAGGATGAAGCTCAAGGACTGAAGCAGCTCCTTGGTTCGGGTTGGAAGGGACCATAAAGCCCATCCCGTTCCACCCCCTGCTGTGGGCAGGGACACCTCCCATTATCCCAAGTTGTTCAGGGATATCCCAGGATATCCAGCCCCTCAACGGTGTCTCCAGGGCTTTGTGCTCCCAGTGCTGGGAACAGCACAGATCCAAGGTCCTGCCAGATCCAGAGACCTCTCTCTGGCAGGTGGGATGGACCGGCGCGTCCTTGTGCTCAATTCCCATGGGTCGTTTGGACTGACGCCTGATCGGTGTGAGCTGGAGCAGAGACCAGACAAAATGAGAGGAATAAAGCAGGGATTTATGGCAAGGCCTTCCAAGGGCACAGCCTGGCAATGCCAGAGCCCGGCTGCAGCCCTGCCAGGATGGGCCACGAGATGGGCACAGAAAAGGGGCCTGGCCACGGGGTTTCACACTTGGAGAAGTTCTGCTCCATTTGCATCTGGAGCTGAACTGGCCAATTAATAACTTGGAGTGATGAAGTTCCATCCTCCTTGCTTGGCCTCCTCTTTTTGACGTTGTTTGTGCTTTTGGGCCTGAGGTTGGGAAGGATTGTCCTGGAATGTTGAGCTGGAGAGAATTGTTGTGTCTGACTGCCCTGCGAAGAGAACTTAGTAACAAGCTAAAGCAGGACAGGAAAAGAAAACACTTGAAACTTAAGGCATCAGGAGCAGCCTGGACTGCGAGGTGTTGGTTGGTTCCACAGCCACGCCACCACCCCAGTGAGGGTTCAGGATGGGAGAGAACGGGAGAAAAAGAGTGGAACGGTGTCGGAGAACTCATAAACCACAGGGATGGCGTAACCAGGAGGTGATGTAAAAAGTCTTTATTTTATCAGTCTCACGGTGGAAGGGCGAGAAAGAAAGATGTAAAATCCGTGCCGTAGCGCTAGAAACCGCGGTTGTAAAGGTTACACTTCCTTAAAAGAACTTTTCAGCCAATTAATGTCTGACAAGCAGTTTGCTAGCATCTCTTAGCACCAATCACACTATCCCACGTGGGCCTTGCTGCAATGCATCTTTTACAATTCAATCTTACAGCGCTTTATAACCTTGCACTAGCTTCTTACGTAAGATTATATTGTTACATTCTAAGATTTTTCACTAACTTTACTGAATGCTGAACGCATGTTTTGTTTCTTTAAAGAACCTGTGTTTTAGCTTTAAAGGCTTTTGTCATTTCAAACTCAGAGCCCACAGGCACGAGGTTTTGAGAATTTTCTGTGCCCTGCATTCCCGCAGGCACTGAAGTGGCAGGGCATTCTCAGGGGCGGAGAACGGGCCCATCCCTGAATCCTTGGCTGCCCTGGGCAGCACTGACCCATCCCATCTGTTCCCTCCAGGCCACTGACCTCCACCCAGCCGACATCAACGGGAAAGCCGACCCCTACATCGCCATCAAGCTGGGCAAGACGGACATCAAGGACAAGGAGAACTACATCTCCAAGCAGCTGAACCCCGTCTTTGGGAAGTGAGTCTGAGCCTGGAATTAACGAGCTGAGCCTGAGCTTGCCCTCAGACCTGTCCCTTGAGCTGGAATGATGGGATTTATCCCACGGTGAGGATGTCCTCCCGGGATGTCCTTCTTTGCCAGCGTGTGGTCAGCGTAGCACCGAGTGTTTAAGAGATGAACCTGAAATTTATCCGATCAAGGTGAAACATCCACTTAGGGATCTTTAAACCTGCATTTGAGTGAGAATAAAACACAAACTCAATTCCAGAGCTGTTGGGATATCCACGTCAAGGATTTTCCCTCCTGTCAAAGGCTGGGGGGGCCTGGCAGAGCTGGCGGTTGAGTTAAACCCCACCTCAGATGTCCTGCGGTGGCGGATGCAAATTAAACACCCTCCACGGACCAGAGCAGGCCCACCTCCCCCACGGGTCCGTCCTGAGCGGCAGCCAGATGTCGAGGTCGTTGTGGGTCAGCCGGAGAGGCGAAGGGGAGTTTTTCTTTGTAGTAAAAGTTTTTTATTGCCCAGCGCAGTCACTCTCGCGAGGGTGAGGAGTTACAGTCCACGCCATTCTGCCAAAAGCCCTCAGTATCCCAAGCAGAAGTTAAAGCAGGAGCAGAAGCAGCCGGAGAGGGATTTTTTTGCAGATGCGAAGCCGCGGTAGAACACGCCTGCCAGCCCCGATACAGTGCATTATAGTCATAAATCATCCAATTAGTTACAAACAATTACATATTACAATCTTTTCGCACCTATTCTGGCCTGTCACAGATGTATGACAATAATCATCGCTTCTTACACAGAATTTGCATACATAGTTTATATCTAACAGCACTGTGCTGTGTTTAGGTTATGTCTAGAGTTTAGTTAATTTTGTGAAAGGTTACGCTACTGAACTTCAAACTGGATTTTAGGGTTTCTCCACTAACTAATACATTTTTATTTGCTTAAGGCACCTTAAGGCATATTTCTATTTGCTTAAAACCAAATCTACATTCTCACTTCACATTGGTGTGGCTTTATGTATCTCAGTTTCTCCGAAGGTTTCAGATCAGCCCCTGCATTCCTCTCTGCCTCTAATCCTGTATGCACGGGGTTCTGAGGGGTTTCCATTCCATTTCCAACAGCCAGACCCTCCAGCAGCTTTTCTCTGCTTCCCCCAACCCCAGGTCCTTCGACATTGAGGCCACCTTCCCCATGGAGTCCATGCTGACCGTGGCTGTGTACGACTGGGACTTGGTGGGCACTGACGACCTCATCGGGGAGACCAAGATCGACCTGGAGAATCGCTTCTACAGCAAGCACCGGGCCACCTGCGGGGTGTCCCAGACCTACTCCATGTACGGGAAAAGTCTTCCCTGCCCCACCCTCCCACCCAGAGCTCCCACAGGAATCTTCCCCCTTCCCTGCCTGCTGACCCTGGAATGATTTGTTTTGGGAAGGACCTCACGCCGTCCAATCCCGCCAGGGGCAGGGATTAATGTGCTATCCCTGGTTTTGTGACCAGCATTAGGGAGAGGTGGGATGGGTTGTCAGGAGCCCAGGGCAGGAGGGAGGGACTGGTGGGACTGGGGAGAGGAGAGAGGTCAGGGTTGAAATAGGAGCAGAGCAAGCGAGGCGATGCCGAGCATCAGGAATCGAGTGGGATGCACTGGGAATTCCAGGTCTGAGCCAAGGTGGGGCGGAAGGTGTCTGCAAAGGGGGCACAGAGGGATCAAGTCTTCTCTGAAGTTTCATCTTTGCTGCCTCAAATCCTTTTCCTGGGAATTCTGGGTCCATCGTGGTGCAGTGAGGTTTTTTTCCCAGGCAAAAGGGGAAAAAAATGTCTTTGTCCTCCCAACCCTTTTTGGCTGATCTTGCCCTCCTGTTCCCAGCCACGGGTACAACACCTGGCGTGACCCCATGAAGCCCTCCCAAATCCTTTCCAAGCTGTGCAAAGAGGGAAAAGTGGACGGGCCGCACTTTGGGCCAGGGGGAAGAGTGAAAGTTGCCAACAGGGTCTTCACCGGCCCCACGGAGATCGAGGATGAAAATGGTATGGGCCTGTGGGATCATCCGGTGGGATGGAGGTTCTGGAGGGGAGAGGGGTTCCAGGGGGGTCTCATCATCCAGGGTTGGAATCTCAGAGTAATTTGAACCATGGAGTGGTTTGAAATGGACCTTTGAGGGTCGCCCAGTCCAATCCCTGCAGAGAGATGTGGGGTGGCCCCATCACCCAGCCCTGAAGCCACCATCCCAGTATGGGACCAGTTACAGAGTCCTACAGACCCTCCAGGCCAGCGGGTTCCTCTTGGAATCACTCAAGGACATCCATGGGCACCCAAACCCAGCTCTGGAAATGCCCCCTCCTGGCAGCGCGTGCCCCAAGAGCCGTGGAGACACCTCACGGCTTTTCCGGCCTTTAGGAAATTGTTATCCACGGGAATGCATTCCCAACGAACGGGAGACGAGGGTTGTGTCCCAGCACACCCAGGCGTGCCCAAGAGAGGAGGAGATAGGCCAGGAGGGGTGAAGGAGAGAGGGTGTCATCACAGGTTGATTCGCTCGCGGTATTGAAACCAGGAAAGAACTGTGTTCTCGTGGAAAAAGTCTCCACGGCGTAACAGGAGAGACTCCTCTCCCAACTGAACTGACGAAAGCCTATTTTAAATGCGGTGAACTAACTAAAGATCTCTAAGTTTTGCCTCTTCGTATTGTTAGCAGAAAAAAGAGTTGGTGGTGGAAAAAGAGAAATGAAGTGGAGGCAAAAAGGAGTTTGAAAGTGTATTCTAGTTCTTATTGTTTTCCTTTTAGTTTTTTTTTCTTTTTAGCTCTGTTAATGAAACTATCTTTATATCTTCAAGTTTTTAAACCTGCTTTACCTTTCTCCTAATCCTTATCTCACTACAGAGGACGAGTAAATAAGTTTAGTGGTTGCGCTAGTATTAGACCAAATGCACAACCCGCTGCAGTAAATCAACACCTAGTGTGAGGAAACAAAGTGAAACCGCTGCATAAATTAGCGTTCCTGCCCGGGAATCGGAGCCAACCCGCCACAGAAGGGAAACATGGCCAGAGGACACAGGAATTGGTTCAGGCAGGGGAACCTGAATGAGGGCCCAAACCTTCTACAAGGACCGGAGAGAGGAGAGACGAGTTAGAGAGGTGCCAGCTGAGTGTCGGTTTTTGTCCCGGGGATGGCAAGGACAAGCAACACAAAGATTCCAGCACACAGATCCAGTCCATTCGACTTTGTTTCAAAAACGCGCGTCTTATGTAGAATAACACGAGCAGGTATTACACTACTTGGTAATAAGATGAACACCCCTCAAAGCTACTGGTTAATCATTGACAAGTCTGTTTTTCTAACTCGCTTCTGGGCAAACACCAGGTGCAAGGTGTTGAGGTACTTGCGTTGGTGAATTCTCATAACGAGCTTAACGGGACCACGAGAAAGTTGCTCTCTTAACAGGCACTGCTGCAAATGTGCCTGAGATTTTTCCCTGCTCGGGCTCCGACAGTATCCACAGCTGAGAGACAAAGCGTTCACAGAAATCACAGAAATCACAGAAATCACAGAAAGACTGGGTTGGAAGAGACCTCTAAGATCATCGAGTCCAACCGATGCCCCAACACCTCAATCAGACCACGGCACTGAGTGCCACATCCAGTCTTTCTTTAAACACATCCAGGGATGGTGACCCAACCACCTCCCCGGGCAGAACTTTATTATCCTTTCCATGAAAACCTTTTTCCTAAGGGAAAAAGTTCCCAAGGACTTTGTTATCCTTTCCATGAAAACCTTTTTACTAAGGGAAAAAGTTCCCAAGGACTTTATTATCCTTTCCATGAAAATCTTTTTCCTAAGGGAAAAAGTTCCCAAGGGATGGGGAGGATGGGGCAGTCCTGCACCTCGGGGCAGGGGTGGAGGCCCTGGCTGCTTTGCCGCCCCAGTTGCCCGAGCTCTCCTTTGTCCTGCAGGCCAGAAGAAGCCGACGGATGAGCACCTGGCGCTGGCGGCGCTGCGGCACTGGGAGGACGTCCCGCGGGCCGGCTGCCGCCTGGTCCCCGAGCATGTGGAGACGCGGCCGCTGCTCAACCCCGACAAGCCGGGCATCGAGCAGGTCTCACATCCTGGCGGGAATGGGGGGCGTGGCCCACGGGGGGACTGTGATGATCTGGTTATTGCTAAGGTTCTTAGAAACGCCCCTGCCCGAGTTAAGGTGCGAACGAGACCGTATGGCGGCGACTGAACAGCGTGGGGTTTATTGGATAGTAAATAAGAGAGAGAGAGAGAAAAAGAGACAGAGAGAGATAGGAGGAGATAGAGAGAAAAAGAGATAGGAGGAGAGAGAGAGGAAAAGAGAGAGAGAGAGAGAGGAGGAGAGAGAGAGAGATAGGAGGAGGAGAGAGAGAG
>WEKY01037930.1:3777-33605 GCA_013390045.1 Picathartes gymnocephalus | reverse complement strand
CTCAATTTGGGGAAATTAATTTACAACCAATCAAATCAAGAATCTCACATACTTAAAAATGTTGCAATTTGGGGTTTTTTTTGCTTTCTCTGACATGCTCAAAAAGTTGCAAAATGGAACACAAATGACAAAAGTGCTGTCAGTCTATGATTTAATAAAAGAGAATCAGTAACCATTTGCTTTTCTGATCAAGTAACTTGCATAGCATGGGCAGTTGCATCAGACAAACGTGCCTGATGACTTCTGTGGTCATAATCTAGACTTACTCTGAACTGGTTGGGAATTAACTGGAAGATGTTGCAAAACGTTTCTGATTCATTCTGGAAGACACAGACTTGACAGAGCATCTGAGGAAAACAAAGAATGGAAGAAATTCCTGTGGATAGTACAGCCTTCCAGAATTGAACCGGAAAGTTAAAACACTGGATGGAACTAATGGAAACTAGTTTGCACAAAAGTGGGTTTGTGTCCTTATTACTGTCTTGTGGAAACTGATTCTGTCAGTTCCTTTGTGGGCCATTTAGCTCTCCTTTTGCCTGTTGAGGAAGAAGGTGCAGAACTTCTACAAACGTTTCTTTACTAACTTAGGCCTAAACATTTTTGTTTGTTTGTTTATTTATTTTTTAAAGTACTACTCTATTGCTGAATGGCCTCCTATTTCACTTTTTCCTTCTGCTAAATGTGCATCCAGATGAGAACTGGGCGTGGGGGATGTGACTTAAATGCAGAAGAAGCAGTATCCTTGAAGAACCCTGTGTGTTGGGGATCAGTCCTTTCTCTTTCTCTTCAGCTTTCCGAATAAAGCAGCATTTATGAGATCACCTAAAATTTCAAGCCAGTTTAAACCTATCATTCCTAGGGATTACTCTAGAACTAGGTATTTTATTATTTTGGATTGTTACACAAACATTCCAGAGAATGCAGCTTGGTTTTTTCATCGTAGTTTTACTCTGGAATACTTGCCTTTTCTCTAATAAACTATTTGCAAATATTCACTTTTCTCTTTGAAAATCTGGTTTTGGGGAAATAAAAATTTTGGCTTTTACATTTTTCCACTGACTCCTTTCCTCTTAAGGGAACAATTCATCCTCCTCTCTCTGCCAAAATGCAGTGATTGGTAGCAGGGCTGGTTTTTTCAGTGTACCTTTCTTCTTACAGCCACAGCTATGCAGCCAGATTTATAAACCTGTTAGGATAGTGAGACATTCATATTTTTAATGGGAAAATAAACAATCTAAGGCTGAAGTTTTATGGCTCAGCAGAGTAAGTAGCCAGACTTCTAATGCTTTTTTGTTATCTATCACCTTCTTTATCCCTATGAAAACAGTGTTTTTGGAGTCTGCTGGCAGAGATCATTCTTAGAAAATTATCATCATGTTGTTGGTATTTCTTCATATCTGGGCTGACATTTCAAACATCCCATCCCATTTTCTGGAACAAGCAGACCACACCATTTTCCAAAATTAATCCAAAGAAGATGGCAAACCAAGGGAGTATTCGGTTCAAGTTCAATGTAACTGCAAAAGAAAACAAAACAAATTTATCATGTACCATTTAAGAAGATCATAGAAATCATGTGAGAATTCGTATTAATTTGTATGTATAAGAAATGACACAAATCTGTTAAAAGTCTGCATTCCAAAGACATGACTAAAATTAATATGAAATCTTCATTTTTCAGAAACTCAAAAGAATTCTATTTTATGTTTCAATAATCCATGATGAGTTGTCTCAAATTGTAACAGATGGATCTGGTGGATATAATACAGTATATACAAAGAGATGACGATGAGATAAGAGGTACTTTTTTTCTTCTTTTTATTAATTTTTTTTTTGTTTCAATCATTTTCTATTAAAGCTTAAATAACACAGTTTTAAGATAAAGCTATTTCAGTCATGTATCCGATATAGATTAAAAAGATAATAGTAATAATGACTTCTGTAACATCAGCAGTCTCTCACACATATTCTTTGCACATAATGCAGTAATAAAAAATGCAAAAATGTACCTCTGATTGCCTGAGAGTTTGATATCAAGACAAAGACTTTTATAAATGCAAGGCACAAAGGCGTGTAGTCATGTTCCCAAATAACAGCTGGAATTAGCAGAAGCTTTCCATAGGTGGACAACAGCAGTGCTTTGAGAAGTAAAATGAAGTCAGACTTTCTTTTCAGCATCTCAGGTGTCATCCACCACAAGGTAATAAAAATGCCAATGAAAAATGAAGTTTGCTCTAAAAGGAAATAAGAGGCATTGGAAAGAGAGAATGAAGTGCCAAAAATAAAGTCCAGTTCTGAATGAATTTCAGTAAAATGACATGTCCCAAATGCAACGGAGTCACTTTTTAAAAGCCATAGGCAAATACAAATGTCCTCTATCTCCTGTGTTCATTTTAATAGCCAAATATTCCTTAAACCAATTCAGTATCATGACAGTCAGAATAATTCTATCCCAGAATTCTATCTGTACGATTATCATATTTGTGATTTCTCACTCCATATAGCACAGGAAGTTAAGCATAAGAACCTCTTCACTTTTACTTTTTAGCAACAGGAGAGGGTTTTTTTTCTGTTAGCCTGTAAAACAAAATCAATACTTGTCTTCTTTGCAAAAGGTCACCAGCAATGAACCCTTTTCATCCAGCATGAGAAAGAACACCAAGGTGAAAATACCATTGAGCTACCATACTTTTTTTGACAACACTTCTGTGATATGCTGGCATTAATGCAGATGTCAAAGAAACTCCGACAATAACTGTAATAGATGAGTCACTACTGAAAAATGAGTTCAATGTTTTTACTGACATGTTATAAAAACCTACTTCAAACAACATTAGACAATAAAGGATTTAAATTAAGCTCTGAATGTGTAAGAAAAAGACTTGTTTTAGTGTGCAAGTTTGATTTAAATACTATCACCTAAAAAAGTATGAGAAAAAATGTTTTAACCAGCACAGAACAAAACCCCTCCCCTGCCTTCAAGTGTAGTCTTAGAGCACAGAAATATTACTCTTTGTTAGTGATGACACTGGTCTGTATTTTTGTGTATTTTTTTTAAAAAACAATCCAAAACACATACAGCTTTTCCCAACTGTTTACTTTAGTACAGTTGTATCACCATAATGAATAATAATCCTTGAAGTGAACATGAAGCATGGAATAAGGCTGAGCTCTACACTGATCTTCAAACTATGTCAATAGATTTCAGTCGAAGATTTCTGAATTTTGCCACTTTTCAGTCTCTTCATATCTAATGCTGATCATATCAGTCTGAACTGTAATCAGGATCAAAATAGGCATTTGCATTAAATGCAGGCAGATTAGAGAGTATGTGTGTAATTGTGTAACCTTACTGGGTTGGACATCACATCCATTCTGTATCAATTTTTGCAGTATGGGCTTGAAAGACTGGTCAAGTTCTTCAATGCTTAAAGAGCAGATAATACATATCACCAATCTTACCTAAAGAAGCTATGCCAAACATTCTATAAAAATCCCATTCTTTGGCATATCTGATTAAGTCATCAGGATCTGTATTTTGGCTTGAATCCTGTAGTTGCAACCACCTGAGATAAGCTTCACAGAGCAAACAAAATATGCAGAGCTTCCCATGAATCTGGTAAATGAAATAATAATAAAAGGATTAGTATTAAATCAGCATAAATTAAAGCACTAGTATGAAATCAGTATTTAAAATACATTTCAACACCTCTACACAAACTCTGTAGGTGTATTATTTTTCTTTAGAATATAAGCAAAATTATTTCTGTTGAGGCACTAATTTTGCACATCATTCTTTTAACATCTGTTAATGTGATAGTAAAATTTCAACATGGATAAAACTGCATGAACAGTTCTGTACAGAAGAAGGTATATAACTGTGGTTTCTAAGGCCTGATCCATACTATTTTAAAATTGGGAAGGCTGTTCAGCTAGGAATGAAAAACCAAAATTATGCCATAGCTAGCAGAATTATACTATCTAAAATTTCAGTTTAAGGGTAACTACTCCATTCGGCAAACTGGTTTAAGTACCCTTGTTTCTTATTTTCCCTGGGACAATCTCCATTAGAGGAAACTGGTAGTGTAGTTATACCAAAATATTTCTTAGTTCATATAAGGGTGAAGCACCAAAAATAAAGGGAGCAATACAACCAAACAAAACTATTTAAAGTATCTTCTGAAGTGACTGCAAAAACTGTGTTGTGAGGGCCAATAGTTAGCATGTTTCCACATTAAGCAGTCTATAAGCCAGTGCATATATGAGGTGATTTCTGATTTTACACAGATTTAAATAAGCCATAACAATTTCTGTGCATTGTATTCTACTTTTTCCATTATAGGCAAATTATGCCAACTGCACATACATGCACATGCTTTGCCAGTTTAAAATTCAACTCAATCCATTTGAATAGATGAAGTTTTCACAGACAGAATAGTCCTACCAGAGGCCTCACAGAAAACATCATCGCCAGTCTCCGGAAGCACTGAATTAATTAAAAATATTTAGTTAGATTTATGCTTGAAAGATAAGGCAAGTGTATTTATCTACACTGCTTAAACTGGACTGGCTAAGAGGTACCAACATGAACACAGCACACACTTCTGCTTAGAGATTTTGTTCTAGATTAGCTTCCCTCTCCTGGGAAATCAGTCCTTACAGTAAAAATATGCAATACTAAAAAGCTACACCTCTACACTCCAGCCTGGCCAGCCCAACTACGTAATTCTGCATCAACCACACTTCAAGTGAAAGCCACCATCTTTTGCTCTGGCTTTGAGGGCATGGTTAATTACACAGGAAGAAACTTGTGAGAAATTAGTACAGTAGTTTAACTGGCATAGTATTGTTAATTTGGTATGTTATACTCCTATTGCTCATTTCAAAATGAATTGTTTCCAACAGAAATTTAATTTGGAAATTAATTTGCAGTTAGATCTTTCTCTTACAGTGTAATTTAGCACATCAGCCTGTTAATATCAATTAACATGATAGGCAGATTAGAGGGTGTAGAAAACTGCACAAACAGTTCTTTGCAGTTCCTTCACTATAACATGTAAGATGACTGGGGTTTTGCTGGTACTGCAGCATCACTTCTGTGAAGACAGATGCTGTCTTAGTAGCAGTGGGAGTTTGAGATTCTATGTGTTCTATTCATGATATAACTGGTTCAGCTTGCTGAAATCTGTGGAGGGGCAAGAGATGAACAGTTTCTAAAGTTTTACAACTATTACAATCAACTTACCAAGCCTAAATATATTTTTAACAAACTAAGTCACAAGGTAGGGACATAGCAACTTACATTTATCTTTGTATTGAAAAGAATGTGCCTGTATGCTTGTGCTTTGCATAAAACGGCATTAATCAAGATGATAACAGGATCATACTCAATGTATTTATCAACAGGTTTCTGGCAGGATTTCTGAAAATCACAAAGTGAGAAGAATTAGAGAAAAAAAATGGAAAGGAAGAGTTTATTAAATTTTCCTCTGGTCTTAGTACAACTGGATATATACAAACTAGCAATTCAATTATTATTAGTCTTTCCCTAATGTCATCTTCATTTTCAATACAGTTTTAATCCATCCAGAAAAATTGCTTCTCCTTCCCTGACGCTACAATTGACACACAGACTTCACTTATAAAATAAAAAGATTTATTATTGATTCTCACAGGCTTCAGATTAAGATCGATAATGAACTATGTAAGAATGGACTTAGCTATAATTTTGTGCTCCACAGATGCAAAAAACCAAACTACTTTCCCAAGACTCAAGAAATGCACCAGTATGCTAAAGGTTAATGGCTCATCTACTGGGTGCTTTATTTGTGCTATTTTGTGTATTTTTTAGAAAGAACCTTAATTTCTTCTATCCCTTCCTTATTTTCAGAGATGCTTTATCCTCCTACCTTTTTCTTCCTTTTGAGGAGACACTAAATGTTTTTTTTGCTATTGCATTATTCTTCCATACTGTTAAATTGTCTGGATGTTTCAACCAGTTTTCCACCATTAAGCAAACACCACTAAATTCAGAACACCGATAACGTAGTTTTCACACAGATCTACAGTCAAAGAGTCAGTTGCCAGTAAACAGTGGTAGGACACTAGACCATCACTTCTACAACACATCTGCTGGTTCCTGCTGTGTCTGCTAAAGAGGTTATTTCACCCAGATCACTGGGACCTGGTCATCAATCCCCTTCAGCTTTATTGACTTACCTGCATGGCTGATCACTCCTTGATTTGAGTTAGGGCTAATAAAAGGCTGTTATACTGTGAGCAGGAGGGTTAAATAACAATCTTACAAAAGACTCATCTAGCAGACCTGAGGGGAAAAAACTTCTAGCAGTGAGCTGAGGAGCAGCAGCCACCACTTCAGCTCAAACAAGTGTGCTTGCAGAAGGGTGCTCTCCTGCAGGCCAGCTTTCTCCTGCTGCTAATCCTCCAGTCTGGCTACTTGTTTCCAGTCTGGCTACTTAGCTGTCCTCAGCTAATCTTGGTCCCCTGTGCCTTCATGTTAGCTGCCATGCTGAGAACACAACAGTCACAGAAATTACCTCTATTTCCATTTTAATGAGCGCATGGTGGTGCACTGCCAGAAGAGAAATGTTGGCACACCACTTTCGGAAATGCTGGAAGTCAAGAATGCAGCATCAGACAACACACACCTACAGACAAACTTCCAGGACAGAACATAAACGTTTTTCAATATTACAGAGATTCATTGTATCTGTCACACAAAGACCAACTAAGTACCACTGCTGCTCACTCACCCTGCAATAGGATTAGGAGGACACTTAGAAGAAGGTAAAACCCATAGGTGGTGAAAAGAATAGTTTAGTAATTGAAATCAAGTAAAATATAATAATAATAATAGTAATGAAATGGAAGATAATAGACAAGAGATAACACCCAAGAGAAACAAGTACTGCTCAACACAATTTCTCACCACCTGCTGACCAATGCCCATCCCATCCCTGAGCAGTGACCATCCCTTCCTGGCCAACTCCCCCTAGTTCATTTACCAGGCACGACACTCTATGGGGTATGGAAAATCCCTCTGGCCAGTTTGGGGCAGCTCTCCTGGCTGTGCTTCCTCCCAGCTTCTTGTGCAGCTGCTGGCTGGCAGAGCATGGGAAACTGACAAGTCCTTGACTTGGGGTAAGCACTAATAGCAACCACTAGAACATCAGGGTGTTATCAACTGTGTGTATTATTCTCATTCTGAATCCAAAACACAGCACTCTACCAGCTACTAGGCATAAAATTAAACCAGCCAAAACTAGGAGAGTGTGCAAAGTTAACACTGCCTTGCTATATAACAGAATTACTTTTGTAGAATCTGAGAATGCAGAATTTCACCAGCAAATAGACTCAGAAGTCCAACATCAATATCAAGAAAAACATCTGAACAAATGCTTAAACTGAATAGAGTGTCTAGGGAATGCTGCAACCTCTAATCAGTGTTTCTTGGTCCACCTTAAGGAAAAACTCAATTCATTTCAATAAGACAACACCGTAGGTGATAGTACACAACGTAGAGGTAAGGAATTTAAAAACTCCCTTAGCTAACCAAGAGTTTGATAGGTCTAAAAATAAAGCGAATGAGCTGGAAGAAAGGACATAATTAACACAAGACCTCAGTTATAAGATTTAATAGAGTGAAAAAGAAATTGCTACTTTAATTAGAGGCAGTGTCTTGCTTCATTGCTTTCTACTGGGAAATCATGAACAGATATTCCTATAGGTGGTAACTTGCATATGTCAAATCTCAGGGTTGATGTAGCAGCGGACAAGTGCAATTTTTTTTAATAGGTTTCTTTACACAAGCACTGGACAAGTCCATACAAAATAAGATTATTCAACACAGTGGGTGTCATAAAGGTTAGTTTAAGGATATTCTACATACACCCAGTTTTATTATGCTCTCAAATTCTCCTACAACAGAACACTGACCAGGACCAAAAATCTTTCTGAGTAAAGTATTTTCAATCAGAGGATCCCAATCAAACAGTGATCAAAAAATTTGCAGTTAAGAGGTACTGAAAAATTTTCATTGACAGCTGACATGAATTTTAGACAATGAAAATTTATCAGACCAACTGTCCAGGCAAAGCCAACAATACAGAAATTTACTGCAGATATATATGGAGACTGCTACAAATGAATACATAAATAGTGGTGCCTTCTGCCCCACAGGCTCTGGCAGCCAAGTACCAAACCTTCTGCAGCTGTGAAAATTATGTTAGATTTAGTATTTCTAGTCTTCTAGAGCTAGACGAGAGCTATATTATTAATATATTTTATATTTCTAATATACTTTATTTCTATCTGACTCTGTTGAAAGAAGGAAAAGTCCTTTCTGCTTATCCAGCCAGTGACCTAGCCAGCATGAGTTCATCCAGGGATTTGTGAGACCTACAAACCTTTTGCCGCAAAAGACTTGTGTGTGCACTGCTACAGACTAATTGGATGACGGCTGCTATTCCACTAGTCTACTACAGAACTAATATGCCCTCTAGGAAGAATTTTTTTCCATATCAGGCTTTTTCATTATTTTTTCCATCTATACAACTAAAACATCTGACACGAACCTCAAATGCCTAGGAAGGAAACCTGTGACTAAAGCCTGACTTCAGCAAAACCAGTGCAAGCAAGGACTGATGTAGTTTAAGTACATGTATGTTTCACTAGATAGTTTCAGCTAGATAAGGGATGTAACTTTGTGGAACTGAAAATCACTAACACTTTGAGAGAAGATTGGTTTAAGCAGCTCAGGACGCTTACATTTAAGATTTTAGTCAGGCAGTTTAGCGTGAACTACAATACTGGTGCTCGTGTCTTGTTCCCCACTGCTGTTCTGCGTAGCTGTAGTCAGCGGCCTGGGCAGCATGAGTGAAGGCGGCACGTCTTTAAGATGCCTGAGCTTTTTTATCTTCTTTGGACCTTATCAAAGAGGTGCCTCAGTTATCACAAAAGCAGTAAAAAGAACTAACTGGATTTTTCTATGTTTTTAGCTATTTTTTAACTTCTGCCCTAAATATGTTTGGCGTCAGAAACAAGTAACTGGTATTTTTTCTTGAAAAAAGAGACACTACTTTGGTTAAAAGTTACTTTCAGATTATGTTGCAGAAGAAAAAAGTCAAGCTTCACATCATGAATTCTATTTACACATCTTCTTCTGATCTGGTAAATTTAAGAAAAATTACGAGTGTCTGATACTGACATGCAAAAGTACAATAGATACTGTGTTCCCCATGAAAAGGATGTTAAAAGCATATCAATATTATAGCAAATTTAAATGGATATTACTTTTGGAACTGTTTGACTAATCAAATATTTAGGAAGATTTGATTATGCTTGTCTGTTGTTTAAAAAAAAATCTTCCATTTTCATAACTTAGAAGTTTGCTTAGTTATCTTAAAAAAAATTTAAAACCAATTAGCAAAGCCAAATTAAAGAAAAAGGAAATCTTCGAAAGCTAGTACAACCATCTTCCTCATAGTGTAGTATATCAGATTCTTTTTGATCAAAGTAATTCAAAACATTTAAGGAAAGTAACATACATTTTAACATCTCAGTTGCATTAAATATGACCAAAAAAAAGTACTGATATGTTAATTCAAACTGCATGTTTATCAGCCTTTTAAAAACACGACTCAAGACATAACTCTTACTTTGTTCATCAAAGATACTCAACTTGCAAACACTGTTCACAAATGTGTGCCCAATACAATACAGTATACAAATATTTGAGAAAACACCTCCTGTCTCTGAAGGATAAAATTCCTAAAGTATATGAACATGACTTTTTGGAGTCATCTCTCCAATATTAAAACATCATTTATTTTTAAATAAAAATATCTCAGGATGGGGTTTCTGGAAAGTAAAGAATTCTTAAAGTGGAAGCCATAGGAGATGACAGAAACTAAAAGTACACTCTGAAGAACAAAGCTTCATCCTGATCAAAAAATACCAGGAAATACCACATCAGAAATACATTTGCAAATCTCTGGGCATTAGAAATATCAATGAAACAGTCTCATTATAGTATTCCTTTCTCCAGGGTTTGGAGTTTGCCAAAATTAAGCTACAATTTTCTGCTGGACTACATATACAGCAAATTATAACAACATTTACATAGCTTCCACATGAACATGGGTTCATTTGCATAAGTTCATACGGCAAATTAAAGACTCTTGTGAGAGTGCCCTTAATCCCAATTGCACCCTTAAATAATAAAACACATTAGCTGTGCTGCTTTCAGGGATGGATTCTTTATTAGAGACATAGCCAAGTGTCACAATAAACCAAAAAACAAAACAGCCCAGTTTCAGATGTGTTCCATTTCAGAAAACCAATTAAAATATTGCTTTATAATTTTTTTCCTGTATAATACATTTTCCAGTAGTGAGTTGGTCTGTAAATAGAGTTATGTAAAATTAGCATATGTTATTTTCTGGGATGATCTTTGTACTCTTGACAGATTCTTTGCCATACCACATAAATGCTTTGCATTCAAAGCATTTGGTTTCTCTGCCTTACTGCAATAAAAGAGCTTTTCAATTATTTTTTAATTGCAGAAAAGCTAAATGAAGTGTGCTCTGCTCAGGCAATTTGGCTTTCTTATTACAAAGCACAAGGGGGATCCTGAATGAGCTCTACATATTGCAATGAGTAATTTATTTTCTTTTGTTATGGTCTGGAACATTTTTAACATTTTATTTTTAAACACAACAACACATATGAAATTGAAAACCAAATTTTAATGACATTTGCATGGTTTTCCTTCTATTTTTTGAATAAGTGAAGTTTGCTAATTTCTTTCTGTATTCCTTGCACTTTGCAGAATTTATTTCAGGTTAGCCAAATGTGTTCCCACCCCCTGCCCCAGCATTATTACTGTAGTAGCAGTGTTATTTGAACAGTATTTTTTCCTTCCTGTTCTTAATGGTTGGTTTGTAATATATTCAGTAAGGATTTGCTGTATTATTTACAGATCAATTAAATTTTAAGGGTCTCAAAGTAATTAACAAAAACCCTCTCCAGAATGAGCCACCTAGGCTTACTTCCACCATCACTTCTCACTAGGAATCGGCAACACATCAGTACGTTCACAGATTAGGACTAAACCCAGACCCATGAGATGCAAAGTGAGTGCCAAACATCACCTCTGTTGGAGGCAATCCTAACATGCCCAAACATCCCCACACCATCCCCTGCTGCTCCCCAGTTAACACACTGAACAAAAAGCATATTGAAGAGGTCCATCTGCCTCTTGTAATGGAACTTCCACAGCAAAGTATATGCAGGATGAGAAAATGGTTCACCCACTAGATGTGACTCTCGAGCAAGAAGGAATGTGCAATGCCAGAGGTCTGGGCTAGGCTTCAGCTGAAAATGGTCTTAATTGAACAAAACAGATTTAAAAATAAGTTACAGGACTTGAGGAATTTGTAGCAGTTAGCCACCTTGCAGCGTTACTAAGAAAAGACATGACCTTTCCAACCCATGGCACTGTGTGGACTTCTATGTTTTATAGAAGCAAGTTTCCTCAGTTTCTTCAGCATCCATTGCAAATTTATTCCCAGAGTGGATAATAACACTTGTGAGGTCTTTAATGCTTGCCCACGTTAAAATTACAATATGGAGTTCAAAGAAACTTTTAATTATATTAAGTGCAATAACAAATGCTGCGGAAACTAAACTAAAGCAACATTAAGCTGAATTTCCAAAACTGTACTCTAATATTGTGGGCTGGAAACACATGTTCCTTCATGGAAGCTTTTAGTATTTGCCTCTGGAAAAAAATTCATTCTTCTCTTCAACAAATTAATAACAGAATACAAAATCGTGGTATTTTTCTTAGGGATTCAAATTTAAATCTTCCACCTCAATATCACACCCAGATCAGGTTAAACACATCCTAAAATAAAGGTAGGGCTAGCTAGAAGTTGCTGTTGGGAGAATTTAGCTTCTTCAACTTTGAGATAATGTTCCAAAAGGTGTTGAATGACAGGGTTGTCCTGAGAATGGCAAAGACCTTTTAGATGCAGACTTATTAATGTATCAAGGATAACTTTAAAATAGTATTGGGGAAAGTCTGTAGGTCAGTATGAAAAGGTGATGATCTTGACAATGTTCTGCTTGTTCCCAATTTTCCAGGCTCTCTACTTTACTTACAATGTGGAACAAATGTTGAGTTGTTGTCTGGATTTTTTCTTAAAGTGCCAGTATTTCCAGGTACTACTTGAAAATGGGAATGAAACACAAGTACTTTCTAACAAAAAAAAAGGCCCATTGGCCTCACTTTGAGTACAATATTTCACTTCTCTCTTAATGCTACAGTGGAGTAGCAGTACTCAATGCTGTCACTCCACAAAGACAGCTGAAAAATGTTCTCAGGCTGAGTGATCACACCTTCTAATCTCACCTCAGACCTTTCATTTTTCTTAAATACCTTCAGCTTTTCTTAAGTTTTTAGAGGCCTACACTCTAAATTTTATATGTAACTGATATAAATGATGTTTCACACTGATAAGTGGGATTTTCATCTATTTTTAAGTGAAGACTTCTAAGCTATCATTATTTTCAAGTTTCACCATCAAGAAGATTCGTAACATTGACAGACTCATTATATCACTACTCATGAAAGTCTGTGAAGGATATCAAATGACATTCGGTACTTGACTAGTTTTCGCTGTTAGCAGCATGATGATGAACAGCTTTCCACGTCTCTGGCCAGAGCACAGCCTTGCCTGCACGGAATAGATTGCCTGCAGAGAGTTGGTACAGTGACAAAACTATCTTTGCAGATTAAAAGGAAAAAGTAATCCAAGCATTGCTCTATTAGAATCCATGAGGTCTTGGTAGCTGGAGACAACAGCAGGGCTTTCCTGCCATATGCTCATAAACCTGAAGTCGCATCAGTTCAACTGAAAGAATCTTTTGATCTTGGCAATCTTTCAACATTCTCATCTCTACTTCATATACCATGAGCTAACATGTTTCCTGCTCTCAGCACTGCCTGGGTGGCCAGAAACTGAGGGAAAGTTTTGAGATGATATGACATGCACTACACAAGAGCAACTAGAACTGAAACTGAACCATGACGATCTACAACACAGCCACAGGAAACAGACTGGTACGAGTCAGTGAAAAATGATACAGATCTGGGACTGCATGGAGAAAGGTGGACAGAATTCCAAATTGCTAGGAATGTGTGATTCTTTGCTCTTTCTTTTACTCAGTTCTTTACTCTTTTTATATGAGTTTGGCATTTGTGATGAATACAGCAACTGGGACTTAAGTCTTCGATTCTATGTGGCATGCCACAGCTACAACAGACCAGGATCTTTGGTCCTCCAATGGTTAAATGGTAAGGGGAATGAGTGCCATCTACTGGCCCCCAGGTTGCTTTGGATCTGCTTATAATACTAATAAGCAAATTAATAAGCAACGAGGAAGTTGTAGACTACAATGAGGTCTCCCCTCAGCCTCCTCTTCTCCAGGCTGAACAGACCAAGTGACCTCAGCTGCTCCTCATATGGCTTCCCTTCTACATGCTTCATCAACTTTGTAGTCCTCCTTTAGATGCTTTCCAATAGCTTTACATCTTTCTTATACTGTTTTGCCCAAAACCGCACACAATATTCAAGGTGAGGCTGCCCCGGTGAAGACCAGAGTGGGACAATCCCCTCCCTTGCCCGGCTGGCGATGCTGTGCCTGATGCCCCCCCGGACAGGGTTGGCCCTCCTGGCTGCCAGGGCACTGCTGACTGGTGTTCAACTTGCCATCAAACAGGACCCCCAGGTCCCTTTGAATAATCATCACTCAGACCCTGACATTTAGGTCCAATGGCACAGGAGCTGCGTTCAACCATGGAGCCACGCTCAGATCTGCCCCTCAACAAGAGCCAGGCCGAGCACGCACAGCAGCAGATGCACGCAGGCCAGTCGGGACAGCTCTACCACACAGGTGCACTCAAGGAACAGGAGGAAATGACACTGGGAAGCAGAGCAGATGGAAAATTTACAGAATCACAGAATGGGTCAGGTTGAAAAGGACCACAGGGGGTCATCTGGTCCAACTTCCCTGCTCAAGCAGGGTCATCCTAAAGCACATGGCACAGGATTGTGTCTAGATGGTTCTTGAACATCTCCAGTGAGGGAGACTACACAACCCCTCTGGACAATCTGTTTCAGTACTCAGTCACCTGCACAGTGAAGAAGTTGTTCATATCCAGTTGGAACTTCCTGTGCATCAGCATCTTGTCCTATTGCTTGGCAGCACCAAGAAGAGCCTGGCTCCATCATCTTGGCACCCTCCCATTATTTCTACACATTGATGAGTTCCTCTCTCAGTCGTCTCTTCTCGAGGCTGAACAGGCCCAGGTCTCTCAGCCTCTCCTCATAGGACACCTGGATCCAGGGAAAGCGGCCACAACGCGCGGGCATGGCCCGAGTCCGGCAGCAGGGGGCGCTCCAAGGGGCTCAGGCGCCCGCGTGTCACCGGGCCCACCACCACGTGCCGCGCGCCGCCACCGCCCCCTGCTGACGTCAGAGCTTCCCACGTGCATTCCTGGCCTCCTCCACCCACTGCCCGCCACCCCGACTCACGCAGATGGAGATACGGAGCACCCCGCGCTGGTAGTCCCGGTACAGCTCCGTCGCCTCCCCGTTGCACTCGATGCAGCGGTAGGCGCCGAGCGCCGCCATGGCGCGCGGGAGCTCGCCCCGGCCCCGTCAGCGCTTCCAAACCGCCTCCTCGTTTCCGCGTTCGGGAGCGCGACCGAGCCGGACCGCGCCGCCTGCATCACGGGAGCTGTGGTTTTCCTGCTCTCCCCATACGCCCGATTGCCCCGGTGGGGAACTCCATGTCCCAGAGGGCAGTGCGGTGGCAGCCCCCGTGGGAGGGGCGGCGGGGGCACCCCGTGTCCCGGCCGAGGCGGTGCGCACGCGCGCTGTGAAGATGGCACCTGCCGGCGGGTTGGCGCGGGGTCTGTGGGTGCCGCTGGCGGTGCTGGCCCTGCTGGCCCGGGCCGCGCTCGCCCTCACCGAGCGCTACCCGGCGCTGTCCCTGCTCCAGCAGGAGCGGCACCGGCAGCGCCACGGCCCGGCGGGCGAGTGGGCGGAGCAGTACTCGGCTGAGTGCGGTGAGTCGGGGGCATCGCCGCGGTGACCGCCCGCAGCCCCGGGGCGGCGGTGCCGAGGCCGCTGGAGCGGCGGCCGGGGGCGGCAGTGGCGGTGGGCGGCCCGGGGCGGTGCGGGGTGCCGGCGGCCCCTCGGCTGTGCGCGCCGCTGCCGCTCAGCTGACTCATAGCGAGACACCTCGTGTGGGCTGCACCGCCGAGCCCGCCGTGCCGCTGTGTGGCGCGGAGCCACAGAGGCTGTGGCAGCGAGCCGAGGAAAACCTCTCACCCCTGGGACGGGCAAGCCTTAGGTATCACACGGAAGGATCCCTGCTGCCCCACTCACCTTCCGAGCCCAACAGCTGGACTCTGCCTGCTTTTTGATTCCTGCGCTCAGTAGAGTGGGGATATGCCGGCGCCCCGTGCTCGTATTACTGATTTTCTCAGTACAAGATAAGGAGCTGCTGGAGAGGGTCCAGGAGCATCTCTCACGAAGAGAGACTGAGGGAACTGGGCCTGTTTAGTCTAAAGAAAATAAGACTGAGAGGGGATCTCATTAAGGTATATAAATATGTTGAAGGCGGGTGTCAAGAGGATGGTACCAGACTTTTTAGTGATGCCCAGAAACAGGATGAGGAGCAATGGCCATAAACTAAAATACAAGAAGTTCCACTTCAACTTGAGGAGGAACCACTTTGTATGAGGGTGCCAGAGCACTTGAGCAGGACGCCCAGGGAGCTCATGGATTTTCCCTATCTGGAGACATTCAAAACCCACCTGGATGTGTTCCTTTGTCACCTGCTCAAGGTGACCCTGCAGGAGGGTTTGACTGCGTTATCTCCATAGGTCTCTTTCAAACCTGTCAGTTCTGTGTTTCAGTGAGCGGAGTATGCCTTGATTTAATTTCAGCTACAGTTACATGTATTTTGCTGGTGAACTTGATGCTTCTCTATGAGTGCCACGTTTGGGTAGCAGATCTTCTGCTATTTTTCAGGTTAATTGATGTCTTGGAATGCAGGCATAGTTAAAACTATTTTTATGCGCTTGAATATCTCTTGTATCTGGATCGTGTGGCTTAATCTGTTACAATTGTTGATCTTGAGCATGGTGTGAGTGGGCCATACAAAAATGCTAGTCTGAATCACAATGTGCACATGATACAGATGAAGAAAAAGTTATCAATTGCTTGGAATGTAATACTAATTTATGTACAAAAGAGTAACCAGTGATGTGTCATGACTTCTTAGCTGTCAGCACGGTTTTGTGATTTTTTCCGCCCTTTATTTCATAAAGGCTATGCTCATATCAATTTCTGTGCTCCCTAACAACTAATATAAAACTAGTATAATCCACTTGAATAACAGACTTTGCGGAAATAACTTCTTATGAGTTTCCTGCACCTGTGTTTTTGCTTTCCTCCCTTCCTCGTCTGTGTGCTTTTGTCTTCACATGATAAAGTTCTTTGGTTAGTTTTTATCACCTTTTTTTGTGTGTGTGGCTACAGTGGCTGAGAGCCATAGTATGTAAACATGAAATCAGATCCTGAAAGTTAGCTCAGGTAACCGTTTCTACAAGTTATTCAAGCTTAAGCGTAAAACAAGAAGACTTTCACCCAGTGTTAAGATAAAAAATCTGTGTACCCTACAAGTTAATAAATGGCAAAGCATTTGGTTACATCTGTTACTAGACCTGACATGAATGATTGACTCAAGGTACTCCTTCAAAGGTAGATTTGGAAGATCAGATTTTAATTTAATGGTGGATGTTGTTTTAAAAAAAAGCAGTATAACTACGATTGATACAATGACTTCTGCTTAAATCAGGTACCTTGCATGCACTGATAATGAGATAGCCCTTAGTTACAGAACAACACACTTACCTTCAAATAGCTGTATACCAATTCACTCCTTGCTGTTTAAGTGTTAGGAGTAAATGAATTGCCAGTTGAAAAATTCCGTTAAGCTCTCAGTCTGTGTTTTAGTACAACTTGCACAGAAGTTGAGATTTTTTTTTTTGGTCTCAAGTAATTTTCTCTGTAGCCTACTACAAGGTCCAAGGTACTTTTTCTGGTTGGTGCTTCTAGTTTTTCATGAAGCTGTTAATGTGGTTCAGTTTTGGTTGTGTCTGACTTGCAGACAAAGGCAGATCCATTTTTCCCAATGAGTAAAGCTGCTTGTTGCCCCAGGAGCTCCAAGATTTGAGGGGGCCTTTCCCTGCTGTAGCTTATATCAAACTTGTGGCTTGGCTGTCTTATTCCCTACTACCTTACAAAAAATTCCTTCACATATCCTTGCCGTTGTGAAGAAAATTATCCCAGACGTAGGCCATGCCTGCGTGTCTTTGTTTTGGTGTCTGAAGCGACAGTTTCTCGGTGAGTCTGCAGCCAAAACTCTCAAGTCACTGAATCACAAGCATCAACAGGAACAAGTAACGTGTTAATAACACTGCCATAGCACAGGAGGGTTTGGCCAATGTGAAGAACAAAGGGCAGTGATGAAATCTCAGACTGGCAATGCTCTTTTTGGAAACTGTGAGTGCTTTGCCACTGTTCACACAGGACTGACTTTAAACTTCGACCCTCTGCTTTTTAGCACTCTTGCTTTTGTTGTAAAACTTCTCCTACCAGTTATTATTTATGGCTGGAAGTAGATCCAAGTTCCTATTTACAGGGAATGATTTTAGATGCTACTTTGACTTCTGTTTACAAGAAGACTGTTTTTTTTTTTTTTTTTTTTTTTTTTTGGGATTAAGGGAATNAAGACTTTTTTTTTTTTTTTTTTTTTTCTCTTGTGAGATATAGGGAATTAACTATCTGCAATCTTTAAGACATCAAAATATAAGAGCACACCCTGCCCCCCAGCCTTTCAAACTTAGCATCAAGCTTAGATTTACAAACATTAAGGGAGATGATAGTATTTGATATTTGAATACATGTCACAAGGAGATAATACTGTATATTTGCTTTTTCTTGTTTACTCTTGAAATATTTAAAGATGATAGAAGCTTTAGGATCCAAAGATTGAAAAGTTAACAATTCTATTGGAATAGCAATTAAAAGCATCATGTAGGGGAAGTAGTGGCTTCTGTAGTCTATCAGTCTGAGGGGGTGTTGTTGATTATTATTGTTACTTGTTTATTTGTTTGATATCTCAAACTTTTTCTCTGCTGTGCCAACAAACTGTGTTTTGACTTTTTATAGTGATGCCTGAAGTGGCTACCTAGAAACAGAGACTAGACAGGAGTAAGAGAATAAACATAGATAGTTATTTGAAGGCCTTCAAAGGCACACCCTGGGGAGACAGAGGCTGCTCACACACTGGACCCCAAGATGGACCCCCCCAAGATGGACAACGAGTCACGAGTTCTTCACACTGTTAGAGGTTTTGGTCCATTTGCATATCAGCATAAGTTCGCCAGTTAAGACTTTAGCCAATGATGTAATTTCCCCCAGCTTACCCTCCCTTCTCAAGATGTTGGTTTACACATTTTGAGCCTAGGACAGTCTGGGTGTCCTTGGAGAGCAGGCTTGGAGAGGCTTTGTTATGTCTACTTAATGTGAGAGAACAGCAGCTAACAGGTTCCAGGACACTTCAGAGTTACACACTGAGTACTACAGGATTTAAAAATACGATAGTTAAAATCCAAGGCATCAATAGAAATGAATCAGTCTTATACTTTTTGTAATGACATTCTTAGTAGCGTACCCTTTGTATCTGTGCAGTCAATTACAGTTCATTATTCTGACTGCTTTTTAGTCTTTATACCTCTGTTTCTGGCAGCTTTTTCCCTTCCTCTTTATGGTCCATTCCATTTATTTTTCTCTCTGGGATTGGAATGATATTTTTATCTCTGATTTCTTGGGTGAGAGAATGGAATCATAATGCTGAAAGGGGGATGTGCCTACCCCAAGCTTTTGTTATTTGCTTCCAGCTTCCTCCTTTTTCACCTCTGCCCCATTTCTTTAGCACCTCTATTTATTCAGCTATTTCTAGCCAAAAGCATAAGCATAAGTAGGGATAAAACTAATTATATAAAAGCTGTCATGCTATGGGCAGAAAGCGCTTCATGAAAGTTCTGCCCTGTGGGATGCCTGGTGGGGAAGCTGTTCAGTTGACCATGAGGAAATGTGAGATGTGGTAATAGAACATATATGTAACTCTATGAGCTCCTAAAGGTATTTTTTCTCTTTTCTCCCAGATTCATCATTTTTGCACTTCCATGAATCAGATTGTGACATAGGAGGGTCATCGTCTTGTGAATCTATACTTTCTCTGAATACAGAAAAAATTCTGGTATGTTATCAAGAATATAACATACAAAATAATTTAATTTTTTTGAAAATGTAATTTTCAATAGATTGTTGAAATCATAGGTCACTTCAGCTGCATAACCAGTTAGAATGAAGTTCAGGGCAATAACTACAAACAGAATCTATTGATCAGTAGGCATAGCTGTCCAAAAGGCTTAAGTATGAATAAACTCAAGTTGCTCATAAAAGTATTTGTTTGTATTAATCCATCACGAGCCTCTAGGGCTGTAAACTGTTTAAAGCTGATGTTGTCACTGAGAGCTAGCCTTCACCTTAATTAATCAACCAATTAAGTTTTTGGTTTTGGGGTGCAGGGGCTATGCCTGAAGAAAGGGGAGGTGCATTAGTTTCTACCCAGGTTAACTTTCTAATATTTACCACAAAACACACGTAGGAGTAATGAGTTCTAGTTGTTACAGAAGTAACATTGTGCAAGGATGAGAGTTAGAGGCTTCAGACCGTATTTCACTAAATATGATACAGACCTGGCACATGAGGAATATTCTGACAAAAGAAGAGTATTTTTTGGTAGAGAGACTTCAAGAGGATTATTTTGGAATTTGGGTTTTCTTGCGACACTACTCTTAGCCTTTTGAGAACATAGGTTTGATGTTATATCTTCAGTTCAGTAGAGTACAGGTGTTGAAAATCTTCAAATTATTTCTATGTGAATATACAAAGTAGCCTTGGCAAATTTTTAGAAATTACTGGCTATGAGGGAACGTGGAAGCAGTATTTGAAGTGGAAGCAACTTCTCCCAAGGAGGCACTTGGAATTAAAATAACTACACTGCAAATCCACTAATCCTATTATTTAACTTGAATATTCTCCTTAGACTTCATCATATATTGGTCAGAAGATCTTTCTAGTCTAGTTCAACAGTACCAGCAATTCTTTCTAACACAGTGAAATGTATATTTGTTGGTAAGAAACTTCCCTGTTAAAAAAAAAAATAAAAAAAAAAGGTTGTTTTAAAGAGAGCAAGAATTAAACCTGTTGGGATATGGTACTATGATGAAAATGCTCCTGTTTCTTGAAGGCAGAAGGACTGACAGCTTTTTGTGTGTAGAGTTGCAGGATGTTTAACCTGGATCTGAATTCAGTGTTTGTTAAGGAAGTGTGAAACCACTTTCTTTGCCACCCCAACTGTTCTGTTACTCTGTAATGACAAAAAAGATGAGGTAGTGGTACTTCTCTTGCTGCCACATGCAGCTCAGTAATCCATAGGAAATTATTGTAATGTATTGTAAGATTCTTTTGCTTGTGGTTTATTTTCCAGTACCAGTATGGAATCTTGCTATATCTTGTCTTTGTCTGCAAACAAAGGTGTGTGTATCTGTTTCTGTAAATCCACCAAGGAAGAGGTTATCCTTTAGTAAAATGTTGTGATGTTTTTCTTAAAATTAAGACAATTATAGAAGAACAATTTTTTTGCAGACTTAAGTGTTAAGAGTCATTTTCTGGAAATTACATGAAGGCTGTTGGTGATATAAAAATGTTGTATTTGTAGATGCATATGGATTGCAATGTAGATTGAGTTTTCTTATTGTTATATCTGTTGAACCCTGCTCATTTTTGTGCTGTTTTTTTAATGGCTTTTCTCTATAAGGGAAATAACTGCCACACTCTCTTACTGTAGAGGTGCAGATATAGGTGGAGTAACAGTTTTCAGAGTGTTACGGTGTAATGTAGAGCTCATACATTGCCTTTAATTGCAGTAAAAATAAATTTGTAAAATCCATTTGCTAATCATTCATGCCTTCCAAAATACTCAAGTTCTTAGAGCAGACCAAACATTTTCCTCATCATTAGACACACAGGTCAAAAACTGTGTGATGGGATTTGGCCATTTAACTTTTGCACTTTGTAGATAAATGAAATGTCCGTGTTGTGGACACAAGTAATGTGACTACTACTGACTGGACAGGCAAAACAACCTTAAAGGAGGAGAGTAGAGGAAATGAGCTGTTTGGTTGAATTGAAAGAAGAGAACTGCATGGAGAGAGATGTTATTTTTCCCTCTTCTTGTTTACTAAAACAGTTTGAAAGATCTATTAATTTAAATGACCATTTTGTATTTTTGTAACACAAACTACTCTGATAGGCTTACAGCTATCTATGGAAAATACTTGTGGAAATAAACAGAGCTGAGTGTTTCTATATTTGAGGGGGTTTTCTTTGACAGTATTGGTTTCTATAGGTGTGTTATTTAGGGAACAGATGTCCTAGATAAGGCTACAATTTGAACAGAGTGTAGAACTGGTAGAATGTCATTGTTGAAAGGACAGGCTCTTTAGTATGGCATTGTGAAGTTAAACTTTTCTATACTGATGGAGGGATATTCTTTTCAATGTTTATTTTCTGTGTTTTACTCTTCTGTAGTACCCTTCCCTCTGCAGGCGACAAAGGAATAACTATACGGTAAAGAGTAAAAAGTTTCATTTGAAATAAGGTGTCTTAAAAAGACTTAAAAACTTCACCTTAAGCAAATGCAATACAGAAACATCAGTCCCTGGTAAAATGTTGACAATGTTCTTTCTGAGGTTTGCTTACCCTTATGTTAGAGCAGAAAACAGCAGCACCTGACTGAAGAGAAGCTTTTCTCCCTGTGGAAGACTAGGAATGAACTTAGTTTCAGTTCATTAGTGAAATAACATTTGTTTTAACTTGATGGTTTAAGGCATTCTCTTAAGGATTTAAGACATGGATTTTCTGTTAAATTTTGTATTGTTGTTTGCTGAACACTTAAAAACATGATGTTTTACAGAGTCAAGCGAAGTTGCTTGCAGAGCAAAAACGATTTCCTTTTGCTACTGATAATGACAACACAAATGAAGAATTGGGTAAGATGCTTTATATAAGGTTTGTGCAGTTGAATGAAGTGCTAATTATTAGCACTAAATGTTTTGGAAACTGATGATTGAAGTGATGCATTAGTTTCAAATTAATAAGTCTGGACATACAGCAAGTTTTCTCTGGTAGTATAAAGCAAATACTTATCTCTGTTGCTAAAAACCTTTCCTTCTTTCTCCATGAGAATTCTTCACCATGTCTGCTTAAGCAGATGTTCAAAAAGAATTCTGATTAAGTCCTTTTTAACAGGCTTAGCTACTTCCTGTTTCCCTTTTTCTGTCATTATTGATGACTAAAACTGTTCAAACATCCAGAAGATTTTACCAATGCAATATGCTTTCTATAAAGCATGGATCTTGGATCTGTTTCCTCTCTCCACACTCCTTCTATCAACACTTAGAGGCAGCAGGAAGACTTTCTGAGTTATATCCTAGGCTGCTACTTGAAGTTTTTTCAAAGTGCACTCAGCACAAAGAAATGGGGGCATTTCAAAGAAATGAACAGAAAATACTTTTCTCAAAGGACTTGAGAACCAAGTTGCGCTGCTTCTTCAAATGCAGAGGTATTACGAGGCAGCGAAGAGATTGTTGAGGATGTGTGTCAAGGAAGGCAGCAGACCATCCTTTAAGGAAGCGCAAAGGGAGATTTTACTCCTCTCTAATGAACTTAAAACAATTAAGAAGGTGGGTTTTTTTGATATAGTTTCTACCTTCATGGATTTATCCAGGAAAATTTGGGGGCTTAATCTTTTTTTCTTATTCCCAGACTACCTAGCTGTGTTCATAGAATCCTGAAAATAATACTAAACTTCTATTCAGATGAAAATATCTGATTTTTAGTATCTGTTCTGTAGACCTGGAAAACTGTGCCAGAAGGTCTCTGTCCTCATGTTTGGCATGTAGGGTGGCACCTATCTACCCACTTTAGTCCAAGGAAGTCATGGTGTGAGGAGCCTCGGTTGGTCCTTTTTGTTTGTGCATGTTACTTTTAACTGTTCTGGGGACAAGGAGTGCAAAATGTATGGAGTCTTCTGAAGCAATGTTGGTACTGAAATATTTTGGGTAATGGACCATTGTTAACCACTAGATTTATCATAATGAAGTACTTACTTGTTTTTTTGTAATATTAAAGATCAAAAAATCAAAAAGATACTGTTTCAAAAGAAGCTGATACTGTATCAGCTACTAGCTGTCAACCACTTGCCATAGTTTTATAGACATAGTTCACAACATAGTTCAGTTGGCATTTTGCCGAGTGTCTTCTATAAACTAAATACAGTCGTTATCAGCAAGACAATCGAGGGACAATATAAGGCTTCGTTATCTTGCTTCCTCCACTTTTTTCCATAATACTGGAATAGTTAAGTTGACTTTATTTTATATCCCAGCTTTTCTGTGTTCTGGGATTAGAACCCTAAAGATGGTACTAATAACTGTATAGTCTTGGAGAAGAATGAAATGAGGAAGATTCAAGAGCCTGTCCTTCATGCTGCCCATTTTTTCCCTTTTGTGGCAATACTACATATTTGTGCCAAGTAAAGCTTTTTATGTGTTGAGGAGGAAGCTTATATTGCACACAAATATTTCCTTCTTCATAATAGAAGTGCTCTGAGACAAGCTCTGGATTAAATACATTTCTTACTTCTCTTTCATTTAACTGTTTTCCTTCTTTAATGAACCGTGGTTAGCAACACTGCCAAAACAATGTGGCTGTGCCTGCCTGAAAGATAAGTGTCTGTGTCCTATTAGAAGTGCCTTTGCTTTAACTGACTTGTCTCTTCTCATGTTTGAATAAATAATTAAGCTAAGAGGTGCCTCTTGCATTCTGTTTGGATGACTGCTAAATTCACTGTAAGTGGGGAAAGGTGAAATCCTGCTCATAGTTCCACTGCCAGCTGTTTGAACAAACTGCCTGTGGAAAAGTTCTCTAACTTTCATAGCTGTGGTCTTCAAGATACTGGGTTTTGTTTGGTAGTGTAGACAGAGCTTTGTTCAGAGTTAAGAACTGTGAGAGATTAAAACATGCAAAATGAAACAGTCTTGAGATATTCAGCTGTCAGAACTGATCTTCAGTCATGCAAGCACAACTGCAGCTTTCCAGTCTTGTGATTTGACTGTATTTTTATATCTTAATGGAGATTACAGGAACATGAATTCTAATGGTCTGTTTCTTTTTCAAACACTTGGCTTCTACTTCAAAATGGGGGGATGTGCAAGAACTTTAAAGCTTTTCATAATTATAACATAGGTAAAGACTTAGTTGTTTTTCAGTTTCAATTTTATAAATAATGAAATCAGTTTAGTTGAGGTACTTCTAGTTAATTCAAATGAAGGAAAACCTTATTGTGAACTAACAAAGTTCAGCAATATGTGTACAAACAAGTAGAAGTTCCCTAGTGAAATTATCAAAGAAAGTTAGTGATAGCCAGGTAGTGCTTTTAATTGAGAAAGCATCCAGGCCTATTGTATTGTTATCATAGTACCTTTCCTGATCCTAAGTAATTATAAGCAAACATGGGCCATTTCCTGAACAACTTGTAAAATGGGGAGAAAAAACCCGCAAATAAATTGCAAAACCCCAAAATAGCTCTGGAGAGCACAGTATGAATTGAGTAATTAATGAATGCTAGGTAATGGCTGAGGGAAGTCATGTCATTTTGATGGCCATTCAGGAATCCTCTGACTATTTTAATCCTCACTGCAATGTAAGAACTTAAACATTTTACAATTTGGTAGTATTTAATATTAAAAAAAGTCAGATTTTTTTCTGTTTTATTTATATTTGTAATGTTTTATTAGCAATTGCTTACGTGTTGATTGGCAACGGCTTGTATGATGAAGCTATACGACATTTTTCAACAATGCTACAGGTAAGTTTTCTGCTTGGACCTCAAAAAATAGCTGAATGAAATTATCCATTGCCACATATGGCTTTTAATAAAACAAATATTAAATTAAGGATTTTTAAATGAGAGTAATTATTCTACTATTTGTTCATTTTTTTTTCCATTGAAACATAAGCATACTCTTAGAACTGGGTGATCAGTATCTTGCTTATTTGGTGAGTATTTTTCTCGTCTGTAGGCATAAAGTTTTTATGGCACTTTGACCAAAAAAGCACGTGTCTTCAGAAACCTCTGCAGAGCTGAAGTTCCTTAGATTGTCTGCTTATTGTGTAGGCTGAGATATTTTGAAGTAGAGTTTTTTGGGTGACAGCATGTTGCCAGTAACATGAGAAAAAAGAGATCATTTATTGCTAGTGGCAAGTAACATGTTGCTTTCACAATGATAAATGATTTTGTATGCTGGCTTTATCCTTTTTCAGTGGTAAGAATTTGATTTGTTTAATATAAAAACAAAATGTAACTTATAAATGTAAAATACTTATATTGTGGGTGTTTTTCCTGACCAAAATAAAGAATTCAGAATCTTCTGCAGTTAAATAGGAGGTAGTCACATTTAAAACAAAACCAGCCCCAACAATTTATAACTAAATTTATCAACTAAAGCTGATTTCAAAATACTGTATTTTTATGGCTAAAAACCTGGAACATCCAGAAGCATGGACATATGTTTTCATTTAAACTGTTTAAAGTACACAAATGCAAGCTGAAAGCAATACTGCAAATAATAGCATGTTTTTTTTCTTAAGTGTCATATGGCTTGTTCTTAAATTGAGTGAAAGTGTGGCAATTTAATGGAATTATTCCAGGGAATTTATCTGAGGACAAGAATGTTTGGGGGTTTGTGTGCTTTTATTTTTATTTGGTTAATATAGGTGTTTAGTGATATCTGTCTTTGATTTGTTTTAATGTGAGGATTTTGTTTTTTACTGTGATGAGAAATTCTGCTTCCAAAACCACTGAATTACGTATTGTTTCCTGTCTTTATTCAGAAGGAAACATAAAACAAGTGAAGATAAGCAAGGTAGACCCACTGTAGAAAGATACTCGGAGAAGTGTTTATGTAATAGAGTACTTCTGCAATGACCACATCTCGGTTTAAAGTATGTTTAAATATCATGCTTATGGTGTGCCTGAAAGGCTGTAAAGTGATCGTGATTGTTCACTCTGTTTTCCGTAAGACAATTTTAAATACATATAAAGTGAGCATTAAAACATTTAACTGAATAAACAGCCTTGCTAAGGCATGTTATTAAAAGGAAGTTACCTACTGTTGATGTTGCCAAGTGTAAACTTGGAATCAGCTGAAGTCTGGCAAGCTCCCAGCGTTGATGTGCCACGTATTCTTTTGTTTTGTCCATGGCAGTTTGTTTCTTGGCAGATGTCCCAATTAAAGAAGACCAGTCAACCTAGGACTCCTGTGCTACAGACTTTGTAGCAGAGCTGTGTTCCTTGCAGGTGCAAAGATGGCATGATTCCTGACTGGTTTTCAGGGAAACTGACTGCATAGGCATGGCATGATTCCTGACTGGTTTTCAGGGAAACTGACTGCACAGGCATTGTTGTGTTGACGGAACAGTTACCCTGTGTAGTTCTTGAAATTTCTATGGGAAACTGTGGTTGGAGTAAATAGCATTTAACAAGACGTAGATTTACTATGTAGGGTGCATCCCCCCTAAGTGCCCAAGTAGGAAAGTCACAAAATTAAATCTAATCCAAGGAAAGTTGGTCTGAATTCTGCAGAACTATTTTGGTAGAATACTTCTGGTTTAAGTTGCTGTCTGAATATAAATTTCATCAGTATGTCACAATATATTGCTCCCAAATTTTAAATCTCAAATTTCAATTGCCTACAAAATAAGCCTTGAGTGGCCAAATTGTATGTTTCTTACCAGTTCAGTGACGTGAGATTGAAGAAGTTCTATAATTACCAGTAAGGTTACAACTAGTGAACATTGGGTAACACAGTATTCTAAAGAATACTATGTAATAGCTTCTGGTAGGTAGGTGGTCACTGGTGCTATAACTGCACTCTGTTTGGCTCTTTTACCAGACAAATACTCCAGAACAATTCCATTAAATTGATTTGGAAGTTGTGAGCATATGAAAGTATGGACTGTAATACAATAAGTTTCTTTGCCTGGCAGCTGTGATTGTTCATTGCTTACTACTTTAGATTTGCTAGAATTAAATACATATTGAAGAAACAAAAAGAAACCACACCACAAGTTAATATTTTATTTGTTTAACAGGAAGAACCAGAGCTGGTTAGTGCAATTTATGGACGAGGGATAGCATATGGAAAAAAAGGATTACATGTGAGTAGATAATTACTTAAATTAATACCCAACTGAACTATTTGAGTCTGAACTATAATAAAGTCTGTAACAGGAGTAACTAGACTGATTAGAACATAAGTACTCTCCAAAGGCTTTGTGCTGTCCTACTTCTGTGAGGAGTCTGTCCCTTGGTAGGTGCACTGTATAACACTGAGGCATCTACTGCTCAAGCCATGGGTATGTTTGCTTTGTGAGGCTGTGGAAGTAAAGCTGCACGACGTAAGTGTGCCAAAGGAGAAGATAAGGCACTATGGTGAGTGGTAGATGGTAAGGCTGTGAGCCACAGCTTCTTGAAAGAGTTGCCTATTAAGATAACAGGCAGTGTCTTGCCTCTGAGAGATGGGTTTATGAAGTCCCACTGAATTCATCTCCACATCTTGTCTGTATTTGGAAGTGAAAAAGTCTTGTATTGCAGCTTGGGAACATCATCAGCTCTTCCAATACAGTAGACTTCATATTACTTTTTGATTGCTTATGCCTCTTGATAAATAAACCATCTTGAATTTGTTAAAAAAAATAAATTCAAAGTTAAATTACTTAATTGCAATACTTTCTGCTCAAATAATTTCTTGAGCAGAAAGAAATTTGTGAGTGGACTACAGTCCTTGTAGTTTGACTTTGTGGACTGTTGAATCATGATTGAATGGTTGCTAAAGTTCTAGAAGAATGAATAATTGAATAACTCCTTGAAAATTTCTTCGTACAGAATATTTGATTGTTTAGGGGTGCTGACAGGAGCTTGAAGTCTCTCATATTTGCTTGTTTTTAACATCAGCATGAGTTTGTTTTCTCAGTTGAGCTAGATGTTGGTACAGCTTCACTTCATCAAACTTTTTGAGTGACACCTTTGAGACACAAAGATGATATTAAGCACAAAATTTCTTTGCTTTGAGAAGGAAGAAAAAATCAATGAAATCTAATACAGAACTTGCTATATAATCACTTAGAATTTCTTTCTAGTTAAGTAACTACTTCCATCCTGCACTTCGTTGAGGACAACTTAAAAATTGAGATAGGCAAGATGCTATTGGCATCAATCCATTTATCAGTACTACTTGGCTTAAGTTGCAGACAGTGCTGATTACAACACTGGTGGGTGTGAGTGTGCCTGTGTGTTGGAGTTCATGTGGGAGCTTGAATCAGCTTTGCTGCCAAGAAAGGTACCTCTGGAGCCATAAACCTAACATTTATTTCACAGAGTTATATTAATAAATTATTAGAGGTACAACACAAAGATGATGTGTACAAACAAAGTTTAGTTTTGTTGTTTGTAGCAGACAGGTGGTTTTCTTTCCAGCTATTTGCAGAATAATGCATCTTGATGTTTTTAGCAAAGGTGTGAAGGGCTTTTAATACAAACTGGTACACTTTCAGACAATTAGCCAATCTAGTTGTCCTTCTTCTTAAGAGTATATTAGTCTAAATATGCACAGTTGTTCACCTTGTTTATTTTTCTCCTTTTCAGGATATGAAAAATGCTGAACTTGCTCTCTTTGAGCTCAGCAGGGTGATTAGTCTAGAACCAGATCATCCTGAAGTATTTGAACAGCGAGCGGAAGTGAGCATTTTTTGTGTCTTTCCAGAGTTTTGGAGAAGTTGCAATTATACAGTGTTTCCAATTATATCTTTACTGATTTAATGACTAAAGCTTGGTGTTCTGTGAACATTCCTTCTTTCTCTTTAAAATATCCATGTTTCCTCTCAAACAGTGTAGTTAATGGAATATTTAGTTTTAAAATAAGACATAGAACATAGAGAGTTACATGGCCAATGGAATGGCATATTTATGTTTAAATGTTCAGTTATTGGCATACTATATAGCAAGATCATTTGTGTTTAGGGATTTTTTTATAAAATTAATCAGAATATCAGTTGAATCTTACTGTTCGCACCTCCTGTAACCTTAGTAAATCTGTTGTTAAAACTAGTTGTTAAAATACCAAACGTATAAAAAATTAAATATTTTGGATTTATATTTGTGCATATAATTTAAATATCATTCTAACCCACATATATTTTTTTATTTTGAAAATCAAGTTTTGTTTTGCCAACTAAATTTCAGTAAATGGATGTCAAGAAGCAACTTTGTAGACAAACCAAATGTATAAATATTAATATCAGCATACTGTATAGTGATAGCTGCCATAACATTCAGTTTTAATGTTTTTGGTGATCTCTTAGTACCTTTGTGAACCTTGATCTAAAAATGTGAAAGGCATTCGAATAATTGGAAATGGACCATTTTCCATTGAGGGAGTGTTTTTTCAAAAAAGGCTTAGGAGAATACTTTAATTA
>WEKY01037928.1:0-27642 GCA_013390045.1 Picathartes gymnocephalus | reverse complement strand
TAGACTTTTTGAAACAGGAAAAAATCCCCTTCTTGCTAAAGAAGGTAGCCCTTCTCTACCAGGCAAAGGGGAGAGCTGAGCTGACTTTGCTAATTTGTCCCAAGTGATTGGAGATCCTCTGATGAATTTTTACAAGATAGAGAGCATTATTACTGCATTATTTTACCTGCAGATTTTCACTAAGCATTATTACCTGCATTATTTTCACTAAGCAGATTTTATTACAAGATTCTCAGGGAGCTCCTGCAGAGTGCAAAAAGGTAACTTTAACTGAGTTGTCTGGGAGTCTGACATTAACCTTTCCAAACAGGTTTTGCTTTATGCTCAGGGCAGGAGTTTATTAATTGGTTGAATGAATCAGCCAGCACAGCGAGGTCTTACAAATACAGTCACTTATCTCTTTACATTCAGTATGGACATCTAAGTGCCTGAACTTCCCTGCTTTTACCTCCAGCAGCTTAAAAGGGGACTAGAGCCTGCATTGCTGGGCTTGTTTTTCTCCCTGAAGCCTGCAAGCTGCATCATGCCAGAACGTGGAGCTCCTCTTAGATATCAAAACTTTCAGACAGCTACGTTCCTAAAGCAAACCCCACCAGAGAATATGACAGCCCACACACCTTTAGGGCACTTACATTACAGACATCAGTACATGTCAGAAAGGTTTAAGATGGGATAAAATAAACAGGCACAGAGTTATTGTCCTTAATTATCCTATGGATTTTCCCCTTCTTCATCCCCCATGGCCTTTTTTTTTTTTCCAAACACAGAACCAGAAAAACATGAACGATCAGCTAGACTGGGAACATGGTGAGAATCAGTGCAGTTGGACAAAATCTTTACTGAAGCCTCAGAGCCAACTGTGGCTTGCCAAGAGACCACCCACAAAAGTGTCTGGAGACCTCACCAGTGCAAATTAGACTGGCTCCCTGGAGAGTGTATGAAAAGAAATAACTTCAGAGCCTGATTTAGGCAGACTGCCTTGGACAGACACTACTATCATCTCCCTGATGTGGGTCACTTTGAGCCATGGTCCAGCCATCCCTGCTGAAAATAAATATCTCAATGCCATCCCCACAGCAGGCCCTGCCCATGATCATTCTGAGAGGGGCAGCCAGGTCTCACAACACAGTCACCAAAATGATCAAGGGTATTGCCACTTCTATATAATGGTCACATTTAATCCCAACAAACTTCACCATTGTGCACATCACATATTAGAACCCTCTTTCTGTTCCTGCACTTTGCAGAAAGACACCTGTGGGTGTTGGGAGCAAGCACTAACTTGTCATCTGCCCTTTCTGTTTTTCTCCTCAGTTCCATTTCATTATTTCATTTCAATGCCTGATAGAGTACATAGAATAAGGAAAATGTTAAAACAGTTAAAGATCTGTGTATATTAACTGATAAATAAACTTCACAAAGCCATCATCTCCTATTGCCACTGTTGCAAATGTTGGCTGCACAAAGAAATTAGATAGACGCACCTGAAACTTTACTAAATCCATTCAAAACAATTCAACAATGTTGGGATCATTCATTCTGAGCAGAGCCTTTAATTGCCCTACAACTTTCTTTTTATCGATTAATGTGTGCAAGATATGTAGATATGAACAAAATAAACATCCTCTAGGGCTTGGTGTTATATATTAGATACAATTTAAAAATAAAAGAAAAATCAAAAAACGGATGTGGTCAAGTAAATATCATGAAGACTTTCTTTCAGAAAGGAAAATATGGAAAGTAGAAGACTTGAAACACAGCAGTGCAGGCAGGAGGTTATACTACAGGATTCCTCTTGAATGAATCAAGCAGGAGACCACCAAGTTTAAGAACAAGAAAAAGAAATACTGCCTAACAAAAATTATTCTCTCCAATTTCATCATCACAAATTTCAGGCTGCTGCATCTGAAAATAAGCTAACATTTTAAGAAATGTTGACATCTGGTTCTGGAATTATTCATGCAGATATTTCTTTGAAATGTAAGTGGATTTACCTCAAATATATACAGGTGTGAGGAGCCCAGTCACTTCAGGATTAGCTGTTCTTCAGAAACCTTAGAATGATATGAAATTGGAAGCCCCTCTTGAACTTTTCTACTAATTCAGTAATTACTGCTGTGCCTGAAATTGGCCTCCTTCCTGTAATTGCTCAGCATTTATTTTCAAAGAGGTTGACACCTGAATTGAGATTCCAATTAACACCCAAGGTGGACTTAAACAAAAAGTTGAATAAATCAGGGACTTTTCCCAGCAGCCCACACAGGCAANTGTTAGGATTATGGATATCACCTGGGATTAAGCACTTTGCATGTGAGCACACAGATCTGTTGCTTCATCACCAACTACAATGCAGGCTTTTTACTGATGCAATTTATCATGCACAGAGATGGCACTCTGAGTTTCATTTCAGCACTGAGAAATGCACGTAAAAAAGATTTTACATACTTGCACAATTGGAAATCACACTTCTTTAAAGCCTAGCTTCAAACTCAGATGAAGGTGGGCAATCCTTATTAAAGCAGCCAGGAAGCTCATTGTTTTAACCACCAGTTTTAAAAGGGGTGTCCTGCTAGAAACGGACAGGCCCAGGGACAAAAGGCAGGTGAAGTGAACAAGCTTATATTAGACATGTGATATTAAAAGAATTGGACACATTATTAGCTCGTAGGATAAAAGTGTAATGCTATAAAGGGGATTGCTGTCTTCTAGTTGTCATTCTGAGGGAAAGTTTATGACCCTCAGTCCTTCCCCAAAAAAAAGATTTCCATGATGAATTCTAGAGAGTCTTGAATCATTTAAGGAAGCAAACCTAGAAGGCATTTTCCTTGAGGAATGACTGAATTAAAAATAAAGACTGTCAAAGTGCCCCTATGTTCTCCATGGAATGATATTGCTGCAAGAGCCTGATTGTAAAGATACGTCATTGTGCTGTACAAGGCTTTTCATGCTAGAAAAAAAAAAAAAAAAGAAAATCTTGTTGCTTGTAAGGCTGGCACCTGGCACCCTTAGCTCAGGAAATCTTTGAGTCCAAAACTGCTAAAGCTGAAAGAATCTCTGGAGCAGCATTGCCATACACTTGCATTGTTCTGATGCACCTCCCCAAGCACCTTCCGTTGACCATGGCTGGATACAGGACACACGTCTCTCTCAGGAGACCTTTGCTCCAACCTGCTATGGCTTTTTTTATGTTCTCATGTCCTTTCTTGGGATTTTTATTATTTTCCTTTAAAAGGAAAATTGTTTCCATGGAAACAATTATGCCGCTGGCATGTATGAGTTTAGTAATGTCCTCAGGAAACATTTACAGTCAGTTCACAGAGGTCAAGATGTCCTTATGAATATAGATCTTTCAATAAAGGTACTGTTAAGACAACAAAAACAAGTTCAGAGGTTTTCCAAAGTGATAGGTAATGACTACATTTCATCACTGTCCCTTAAGTTCTACACCAAATGTTTCCTTTTGAAAATTTGGCCTCATCTGTGAGTGCTGAGCTTCTGAAAAGAGGATGCATAGTGCTCTGTAATGTATAATCTGCCATGGGAGATGTTGTCACACTCAGTAAGTTCCTAGTCATGACTCTGAGTTTCTGTACACAGACTGTCCCAGAGGTCTTGGTATAAACATAGTTCTCTTATAATCCAGTTCCAGAAGAACTACTACACAACTGGAGCTAAAGGGAGGAAAAAAAAATAAGATTAAGACATTCATATAATTATTCCTTTAACCGCAGAGCAAACCACAAGACAACGTGACATTATCACTGTTTACCAGATCACGCTAATAAAAAAAATCTTATCATGCTATAAAAATATTTCAGCTTTTAACCTAGCAATCAAGATAGTGCTTTTCAGATAAACAGGAGCTTTGAGAGCCAGCCTATGAATGCTTCTTCCTTGCATGCAAAGAGTTCTTTTTCTGGCCCTCTCTATAGCTACAAGAGCACCTCTGTGTGCTGGTTTGTGGATGTTCACACAGCCCACACAATTGCACCAGACAGGCATAGGGTCACAACTTTGCAGAGAGGGAGAGCAGAAGCACAAGGCCATGCCAAGCTTCTCCCAGGGTACGTGTGGTGCTGCACTGCTCCCTGCTCTGGGTGCATCTTGGTGCAGCTGAAGCACGAGGTGAGAGGTGCTTCAAAGGCTTACAGCACTGCTAAGCCGATATCCTGATCTCTGCCCAGCTCTCAGCCACCCTGCCTGTTCTGTAGCCCTCTGCAGCTCTGCAAAGAGGATGCGCAGCCAAATCCACACGTGAAAAGAAACTGGTTCACAGCTTGCTGGCTGGTAGAGCCTTAAAAGAGGTCAGGATTCTTAGCAGCATTTTGAAATGGTGCAAAGAGAATTAGTGTGGGAGACCAAGGTAGGCAAACTGTTCTGGACAGCTGATGTGGTGGCAGGAGGAGATCCAATTTAAATTCATTTTAGTATTAATTGTCAGAAAAGGATGAGATCAGTTTATGAACTAGGAGCACTGTGCAGTCAAAAGTTACAAGCCTGAGTTGTTGCCACAAAGTAGCTGAAAGGCTTTTCTTTTGAAAAGATTAAACTTCAAAGAATTGCAGAATAAGATACACAAGAAGTGGCATGTGCTTTTGCTCGATAATATTTGATTTTCAGCCACCCCCTCCCCAGCCCTATCACACTGTAAATTCTTAACACTGAAGTTGCAACTAAGTAGCTGTTTTATAAGATAAATGACTGGGAGCATGAAAGACTTTGACCAAAAAAATAGGGCTGCATAAAATGGATTGAAAGAAGCATGAATAGCAGAAAACATTACCCAGCGTAGGAGACCAAGGTTTTGCATATTTCTTGACCAAATGAAGTAATACAAACTATGAGATCAATGAGTCCACGAGAGGTTAACCCAGTGAGATGACATTTGCCTTGTAAAAAATACAGGATACTACATCTCAGTCAGACTGTGGTGCTGTGTAGGACTGTTCCTTCTGTGGTAGTAAGGTGTTTAATTCTCACTGAAACCAAAAGGAGAGTGGGTCAGCAAACATGTTTTCTAACTGGCGCTTAAATGATTACGGATAAGTAAAACCCTGTACACGCTGTTACCTAATGCAAAGAAAGGTAAACTGAGGTTGAGTTACTGGTGACCAAACTTCAAGACAGAAGGCAGTGGAAATATTTCCTCTTGAGGCATGGGAGGCCTTGCTGGCACTTGCCCTTTAACACATTACTTTGACAATAAGAGCAACTCTGCCCGGTTCAGTGGGCTGTGGGGCCAAAGAAAGTCAAAGGAATGAAAACTGCACAAGGAATTCAGTCTGTTTGGAAACTGGGGCAGGCCTTTCCCAAGACATGGTGATTTGAGAACTGAAAGTATATTTCTCTTTTTGTTTGTCCATATCTAATGAACTGAAGGATTGCTGTGACTTAACTCTAGAGACAAAGAAAGAGACAAACAGATTAAATGCAGATAGAAATAGGACAGTTAGCTAGAAAAATAATTATATCTCTTTTAGGACAACTGCCACTAATAATGTCTCATGATCAAGACATACATTACATTACATTATTGTAATAGAAGTTGGAGAACATTTACCATACCAGGGAAATTGAGAAGTTTTTTCCATTCACTCTGAATGATCCCAGAGTTTCTGTTTTAGGATGATTTTTTTCTCCTGTGGATCAAAAGGCAGTAATATTTCCAAATACAGCAAATAAACACAAAATCCTGAAGAAAATTAAGTAGTGCAGCACAAAGCAGAGCAAAGCAACACTGATTAGAGAAGAGGAAATGAAAAAGCAACATCCTTGTACTCATCACTTAGATCACCCAGAGCATCCATATGGGAGTCAAGAGTTCCTTGAGTCCAAAACCCCTCAGGGACCAAGACTGAGCTGAGGCATCCTTTCTCCCTTAAAAACTATGTTCCTTGGGAACAACGAAATCCCTACAACAGCAGCCAAGGGGTAACCACACATCAGGTATTTTGGCAACCAACAAATAGCACGGAACATCTCTCCTGAAGAGACAAAGTCAGCCTGGAGTCTATTGCTAAATTCATCCGAACACTTAGCTTTTTCCCTGAGCAAAAAGTACACTAATTTAAAAATTAATAGCAACAATTTGCTGAGTAACTTTGGGACAGGGAGGGAGAGACCTACCTAAACAGCAAGGATGAGTTTCTCATCTTATTTTTTTGTGAAGGATTCATCTGCCACAATCCATGAGTGTATGGCATAAAGCCTTGAGTAAGCAAATGACTTCAAATTACCCAGTGGCAATTATGAATGAGAGAATGCACGCTAGAGGTGGAATGAAAGAAAATTAAGAGAGATTAATGTGAAATATGAGGTTATAATTAGGCATAGGTATCTGTTTTCTACCTGCTTTTGCCCATGGGGAATTTGGAAAAATAAATACTCTTATTTAATAAAATTCTCAACGCCAACAGAGAAGCAGGGCAACTTTTTAAGAGTTTGGCAACATATGCCAGACAGGCTGTGTTGCAATGGGTTTACATTTCAACATGGAATGGGTTGTAAGAGAACACAGCCTGCTATAGCATGTTTTGACAATATATAAAAAAAAATACCTAAAAAATTCGTTGCAAGGGGAAACAAAAAACAATGCATTGATCCTGCACTGGGACTATCTGCAGAAGCTCCCATGCATGAAGGAACTGAGGTTTCTAAGAGACGACAGATATTTTAACATCTGGGGAAAAAAAACCGACACCACCAGGAAAACACCATTACAGGCAGAAAAACGCACCGCAGCTACTCTGTGAAAGAGGACAGATTCAAACAGCTGGACTTGCTCTTTCCTGATCTTGGCAGTTATCTGGAGGATGAGAAGCAGTATTCTGGTATGATGCAGGGTTGAATACTGATTTTTCCAAACAGTTCTGTTATCCTCTCATTTTGCAGTGCCACCACCTACATCAGCTAAGGCAACCTCTAAGCACCCATTGGCAGATGCAAAACAGTTTTAGGCATGCTTTTCTGAAAATTCCAGTCCCTATTCTCTTTAACACATTTTTCTACTTCTAAATGTAGACTTTGGGCAGCTCTGAAGATGGTGACTTTTTTTGCAAATAAGAACTGAGTCTTTTATTTGTTGTTGTTGTTTTTACTATTTAGATACATGTGGAGCTTCCTCTCCTCAATCACAAAGCCCACAAACTTCACCTGGTCTGAGCTCTGCTTTCAGGTTCAACAGATCCCAGAATACTCTGAAGAAAATTCTCTTCATTAATTTCTAGAAATCCAAGATGAAACACTACTGAGCAAACTCTCTATCAATTCACAGCATCCATCTCAAGAATTGATACTGGACCACCAAATGCAGCAGACATTTCAGCATTTATGCCTGCAACTAAAACATAAAATTGACTAACTTTTTGGTTCTAGCTATAATAACACAGCCCTTGACAATCAGTGGCATTTGTGCTTTAGTCCTGTTCCATCTGAACCCGTGTGCTTTACACTTATTTTTATTTCAGTAGGTTGCGGCACTTGCTGTTCTTAGCAAGATATCTTGGACAACATTGCTTGTTACACCTTTTTGAAAGAATAGAAGTTTATTACCCACCACAAAAGGCTTCTCTTCCTACTCCTAAACATCAGCACCAACTTCTAAGGCTCAAGAATTCATTCTTGGGGAAAAAAAATACTTTTGTTCACCTGTTGAAGAGATCAACACAATGAAGTTAGCCATAGACATCAGCTATGTTTAAAAGAGCAGAAGACATCTATGGCATCCATGCAGTCTATTTTCCTGCACTGGTTCCCTCTCTTCAAAGGCACTTTCTGTATCTAGATCAAAGTTCTTGGGAAATTTCTGGGGTTTATGCACCCTTCACATGTTTCCTACCAAACCAGTAATGTTTCATCTCTTTGCTCCTCCTCTACCTGCTTTTTACTACCTAAATAAGTTTCTTCAACTTAGCTGGTCCAGCAATTCGAAACAACATTACAGCCTATGATTGATTGACCAAGCCTTTACCAGCTAAGGAAGATATTCCTCCCACTCCAACAGCTTGAGAGGTTTCATCTCCCAGCTATTCCTTCACGGCCTTTCCACCAACTACACCAAGAGAAATATTTGCCAGGCTGCAGCATTTCCATCCACAGAGCAGCCCCAAGGATTTGTGATGTGCTGTTTTTTGGGTGTCAATGAGCAGGCAGAAGTGGTGGGGTGGGACTCCCCAGGTGAGCGCTGCCACCAAAGGCAGCATGACACTAAACTGGAATAATTTCCTGCTGGCAGGCCTTTCACTGGGTTTAGATGAGTCAGAATGTCAGGGTCTGGCCAGCTGTCAGGGCTCTAAGTGCAGAGAGGTTTCCTTAATGGCATTATTGCTGAGAAATAAACAATTGTCTGTCACTCATTACCACACACAGGTCCTCACATCTCTGAAATGCTGAAAACCAGCATCTTACAAACAAGGAAAATGAGTTATTAAGCACTTGGAAAATGATTATACAATTATGTTCTGTTCGGGTACCATTAGTCACAAGGAAGATGGAATATATCCAAGCTTTAAAAGTGAATTACTCATACAAAATTATGTCTGCTGAGAGTCACTTCTCCTTTGGGGTTCAATATCTACAGTGCAAGATTTCCAGAGGACACAAAGAAGGGTGTTGTGGTAAAGCAGAACTACAGAAGCCAGGTTTGAGTTCTATTCCAGCCAGCTGTGGTGAGCAAGCTGCAACTGGCATGAAGTCTGAACTGGTATAGACAGTGACAGACTGATGGTAGCAAAGCTAAGCAGGTTTGCAGCAATGCAGAAACCAGCTCCTGCTTCACACTAGAATAGGTGAGGAAGAGTGAAAGCCAATCATAGTTTACAGGCTGCAAACTCAGCAGTGCCACCCCAGTAACAGTCTGTCCTACTTACAAGAAGGGTATTTGCACTTCTAACTAAAACTGAGCCCTCTTTGGCCAAGACTACTCCTGATGGACCATTTTCATGCCAAGCTCTGTAACCTGCACGTATTTTGTGTCCTTAGAGAGGTGAGACTCAACTACAGTTTTGGGTCTCAGTAGGCTGCTTTTGGTCTCTCCAGCCCATAGCAAATTTTATGCAATTAACAATTCCAGTATAAGTTCTCTGATTTTCCTTGCTGCTTCTACGTTCCAAACGTGCTTCAAGTTCATTCTTGTGTCAGCATTAAACATTTCACACAGGTGTGGCCCCAGCAGAGCCGATAATAATTCCGCACTTTCCCTGACCTTTTGCCCAGCCTTCCTGTAAACTGGCACATCATCTTCCCCCTTTCCCACCAAAAAATAGTCGTTCTGAAATATAATATGGAGCCTTCTACTGTGTTGGGGCTGCTCTGCTGCTCCATTGTGTCTCTTAGAATGTTTTTTACTGGTACTTCAATGTAGTAAATGAAAGGGTGTGATACACGACAGGTAATAGACAAGATTACAGATTGTGTCTACTTGTCACTAGCTGAAACTAAGTGCTATATCAACAAACATCATCTGTCCTCTGCCAGAAAAAAAAAAAAAAATGATGTTCACAGGAATGTACAGGGTTAATAAAGAAAACCAAATCCCAGTAGTTGATCCAGTACAAGTTTAGTCATTGCACCCATCCAGAGCTCACTGTGATTTCATTCCTTCACTTCCTCATCCAGCAAGCATCAACTTATAGCAAGTATCTTCTTTCCTCAGCTACTGTCTTTTGTTACACTAAACACTTCAGGACACGAATTCCACCTTCAGGACGATCTTGTGCTTGCCATACTATGCAACTAAATAATTTCTAGTTACAAAGGAACGTGAGTTTAAACCTTGAGTCTAAGTTTGCCTGGCTAGTGAAGAAAGATGAGATCTGGGTCTGTCAGGGTGTTTTGCAACCCTGCTCACGGAAAGCACACTGAGGAAAAGGGCTCCAGCAAGACTCTGAGTCACAGGCTGTACCAGGGCTGGAAATCTGTCTCCTTGCCTGGACAAACTATTGTTTGAGCAAACTCACCAAAGCCCCAGCCACATCCCTTTAGCCTGCTAAGGCAGTCACTCCCTGCCTCTGGTGCCAGTGCAGTCGCATAGATGGGTGCAGCCAGTGCACCTCCTCTACCGCTCCCACTGCAGCCCTCCAGCGTGGGGGGTAGCACTAACCCAGCCTGTTCCGACCTGCTTTTGAGAAGGACAACAATAAAACCTGCAGCCAGAACCTTGATACCGGTAGCAAAGTTAAATGAATAGCTACTTGCCCCTTGCCTAGCTTGCAGGTACATCCTCACAGAAACAATTGCATTTAACAAATAATATTCCCTGTATGAAGATTGTACAATAAAGTACTTCAGTTCAGGGCTTCCTTTCATGAACTGCAGGCCTTGGACCAATACAAATCCGCAGAGCTCCATCAGAACCTCTGTCAGTCAACACCTGCCCAGCATATCAATCCTTGCCCAGTATCAATCCGCAGGAAAGTGCTATGAACTTGCATGGCACTCTGCCAAATCCCATCAGCTGAGAAACTGTCCTGATGAGCACAATGTTCTCAGGGATGATTCACCCTCGTCAACATTGCCATTAGTCAGAATATTTTCAGAAGCAACCTTAACAAGGTTTAGGGAGCTCTTTAATAAACACGCACTGAAATAAGCTGTCTTGGAGCAGGGAGATAAATGAAGGAGGCCCACTGCAAGTTAGAACTGAAGTGTGGCAAAACAATTCTGCAAAAGGTTTTATACCTTATATAATTTCTCCTGACAGAACCTCAGGGATTCACATTAAACACCATAAATCAGACCACCTGGGGCTCCCCCTATGATTATTGCAGCTGCATGCTGCAAGCTCCAGTAGAAGAAACATTCCCTTTTATTGTAAGAAAGTAATAGGGCATAGCCCAAGTCTGCCAGAAAAATGCACAAATCAAAAGCAGGCCCTGCACAAAATCAGCTTCTGATGTGTTCGTTTGCTCTGGATGTACGTGGCAAGCTGACAGTCAGAATCACTTTGTCCTCATTGATCACTGATGCTTTTGCCAGCAAGGTGAGTAACATGTGGAACAGCCAATTCTAAAGAAAAGTCAGTTCAATGGAAAATAAAACCGAGACATTTATTTTATTTTTCTGTCTTCTCCTTAGTGAATTTCAGCAATTGGGAAAGGCACCAAACTCTCAGCACTGAAGCCCAAGAGCACTTACAGCTCAGACAGTGATGCCACAGCCACCACAGCTGTGCCTGCCCTGGAAAGAGACCCTCAGGGTCAGCAGCACCCAGTCACCCACAAGCCTGGACACTTTGTGGCTTCTGCCATGTCCCTAAGTCCCTAATTTTCATTACCAAAGAAAGGTGGCAACTGCTGACTGCCAGAGATGAGAAACAGATGTGAAAAACCTAAGAATATATGCCCATGAAAAGTGATGGGGCAAAAACAAGGTAGCAGTTTTTCCCAGTAATATAACAGTAACCTTCCTTCATTTGTGGCTTAGTCCTAAACCTGGACTGTTAACACTGATGAGGGGGAATTCTGTCTTGTGAGAACTCATCTGAAGTGAGCCCATAACATCTCTCCTAGGAGAAATTCTCACATCTCCTTAGAAACTCGCATTGCCCAATAAATCAGAGATTGATGTATCCCTACAAAATCTTTGGTAACCAATCTGACAAGGAACATATCATTGCCATCAGTTAGCTTGATGCAGGATCACGATGCCTTGTTGAACATCCTCTCTGGTAGCCCTCCATATCTTTGGCACAGCTAACTAATATCTATGGAAATGTCCTGCCTTGCTATCAGACCACCAAGACTGTTTGAAACATGCAGCCACTCAGGTAGGGCTCCATGCAGAACATTCCCTTACTGCAGTGATGACATCTCTCTTCTCAGACATCATGCCCCAGCCATGCAATAAAACACAGAGTGGACCTTCTGGTTGGGCTTAATTTAGTGTTTTGGTTATGGTCTTTAAGAGCATACACAAAATGTAACAGAATACATGTGCATATTCAAGGAGATTACTGAGGGAAAGAAAATGAGAGATGCTTGCTAGATAGTGAACTAGGAGAAAACTTAGTGCTGTTTCAGTCCTGTACAACAACAACAGAAAAAATTTGGTAAGTTAAACTACCACCTGAAGGAAAGTTTTTCGTAAGAGATCACCCTCTTCTGATGTTGATTTTGGTTTGGTTGGTTTTTTGTTGGTTTTTTTTTTAATATACATGTTATTTATTTATATGCACACACAAGCTGCCCGCAGACATGTTTTCCTATGCTCAGGCTGAGAACAGCACAGTCAGAGTAGAAAGTCTGATCTTGACCATGCTTTATTAGGAAGCCTAGAGGAATTGCTGCTACCCAGAACAGGAGATGCAGAACTTGAGAATCATCTCAGTATTCAAGTCATCTTAAGGAGAGGGGAAAAAAAACCAAACAAACAAACAAAAAAAAAGCCAAAAAAACCACCCAATAAAAAAACCACATTTTCTTCCCAGGCAAATTAGCTACCAGAACAAGCATTCTGCCTTCTAGCCCATCACCCTGTTTGACACTACCTGTCAAAGATAAAATCTTTCAATGAATTAAGGGAGGGGAAAGGCCAATCCCTCCTAGTTATGGTGCAGCGATTTACATCAGTATAATTACATCTTCATTACTGTGGAGACTGACTAGACCTCCAGGGAAACACTACTAGTACATAAGAACTTTGATTTTTAATTGCAATAGATCTGCTACTATATATCTAAATCTATTAACACATTGGAACAAGCAAAGATTAATAAAAAGATAGTGCTAGATAGTTCAGATTTGTGAAATGTTAAACTAATTGCAGTGCACTCTTTTTAGCCTTGAAGTGGTAGTACACTGCAATTGGGTCATGACATTACATTGCAAGGGTAATAGATAGATCTTTTTTACTAGCAGTACTCTCTCCCAGATCAATCTTCATATAAATTCCTAATGCTTAGTAATTCTGATACTTGCATATAATTCAAATGCTAATATCAGTTTAACCTGGAATTTACTGCAATCACTTTCCCTCTGAAAAGTGCCCTCTTTTAATCAATGAAAACTGCCATTCTGAGGGCCTTCTCTTCAAACAGTGAAATCAATCCCCTCATCACTGGCAGGCTCTTCAGTTGGAAGAACATCCAGCACTTAAGGAAACTGGTGCAAAGATGCAGACAGAACACACACACTGCCTGCTTCCCAGAGACACCCAGCAATGCCACATCTCCCTTCACACAAGCAAGCACCTGCAGTGAGCCTCACACTCTACCTCTGCCCTAAACTATTTGTGTCAGAGCTGTCGAAGCTAAGTCTGCCCCCCAAAACAAAGCCTGAATCATCAGATCCCCCTATGCAGCACTTTTATACCTCTAGACATATTTAAAGTGGGCAATGTTGTTACCTCCCTTATGCTTTGTATGGGCTGGCACTCGTGTGTGAGTGTCTGTGTGTTTGGGAGGGTGTAACTTTATTAGAGTTGACCTGATAGATAGGACTATCATTACCTATTATTGCCTGATTAGAGTAGACCTGAAGATAATTTTTTTGAGGTTTCCAGATCCTCCTTGCAGCACCCCCCTCACCCAGCCTGGTGGACCTGCAAAAATGGTTCCTGCTAAGAACTGTTCTCACTCTCAGTGCTTCATATAAGGTTACACTCGACACAAATAATCAAGAATATACATGAAAATGGAGGAAAACAAATGCAAAATTGAATCAGCTTAAAAAAAAAAAAAACAACACACCCCATGCTAATGCAGTTTGTGGCATGTCCCAGAATTCTGAGATAAATACTAAGTTTTCCCTGTCTTTTCAGTCTCTTGTTGATCCAGTTGATTTAAGCAGGGTGGATCCTTAAAACACATTTCATTTCAATTGAATTGGCAATTGTAACATTAGATCCTTCATGAGCGTATTTTAGAGAAAAACATAAATTAATACGCATGTGTGAGTCTATATTGAGTATCAGTAAACTTCCTGTAATTTAATTCTTAAAAACAGCTCACATTCTCACAGTGCAGTTTTTTAGTCTCCATTCACCAAAAGGGGTGAGGGGGAGGAAGAGACAGAAAGAGAGAGGGAGAGAGAGACAACTACTCTTAAACTATAATGCAAGGGACAAAAATCAAATCTCTTCTGAACTAAAACTTGTTCACCATGAGCTTAATGGAGTTGGTACAGACACTGCAACACAGGAATTACATTTTCCCTGCACCCAAGAGACCCATTCCTTTCAGCAGACCTCCTTTCAGGTGCAAAGCATCCCCATCATTTCCTAGGACAGCATTTTGCACAGCAGGCAGAAAGCACTGCTCCTCATGTATGCAAATTCCTGCATGTCTTTAGGGCTCCTCTAGTGCCCACCCATTCACAACAAGTAAATCACAGAGAGAACCAGGATTTAACTCTGAATAGGTTTGCTTTTGCTGATATAACTTCGACCCTTGATGATAGTTAATGTCAGAGGTTTTTTTGCATTCAATTAATTTAGCGGTCCAGATTTTTAATTTGCATTTCATTTAACATTTCAGATTTTTAATTTGCCAGATATTGTTTATCAAGTATTCACTTCAGCGCCTTTCACTGTATATACAGTGCATAGTCCTCAGTAATTAGTGTGCAGTAAATTAATTCTCTCCTTGTTCCTTCATCAGATATTGGATTAAGAAACTTTCACTGTACCAACATAGTGAGCTAGATTAGGAATTTCCCATCTATAATACCTTTGTTTAATATTTGTCTTGTATATGTTATGCTGCCTTAATGCTTTACACGATAAGAAATGTTATAGTTAGAAGCAGAAACCTCCAATTAATTTGGAGTCACATATTTGTTTGAAATTATTAGACTCAAATTAAATGTGTTCACAAGGTTCTACAGTGACTACTCCTTTAGACATCCCTACATTTTAAGAAAGAAATGGTTGTTGTATTTATACAAAGGATATTTAAATCACCTGATGATTTTCATCAACCGCCATGAGCCTTAAATCAGATCCAAAGTAAACATCTCATTACAGATCTGTCCTCTGCATTCTGTCAATATGGGCCCAAGACCAGCAAAAGTGTCCTCTTACAAATCCAGGGAAAATAATACACAGACTCGATAAGAGGGCATTATCACCACAGTCCACTGAAATTCTGCATCCTTCGCAAACACTTTCACAGTTCGTTTCACCTTTTCCACGTCCACCAAGACGCAGAGCACACAGACACAATTGTTCCCAGGTCAGTCCAAACTAGGAGAACACCTTTGCTCAGTGATTAAGGCTCCTCTGCGCTAACTAAATTCATCTCTACCTGAAATGACCTTGCAATGCTCACCCACCTGCACGGTTTTGATGTGCCAGGCCAACTGTCCAAAAGGTTAGAAAACATCTTACAAGGGATATTTATGCCTATAGAATCAATGGACACTTATTAGGTTGTGTTTGCTTTTCATGCTTTAAAAGTCTACAAATTTATGAATACAACACATGCCTTCAATGATGGGAACAGGTATTACAAGTGATGTTTGACAGAAGGAGGAAACACTGGTCCTTCCTGAACCTATGCCCAAAATGTCTTATGTCACATCAAGCACCAGTGCAGGCACACCGAGTACTGGAATCTGGTTTGGACAAGCCCCAGCACTGGCTAACAGGGAAAGGCAAAGTGGAGGAGCAGGGATCTGGGGCAGAAGGGGTTTGCAGTTTTTTTCCCAAGCAACTCACTGCTGAGCAGCATGAACCACAGGCCACCTAGGATGGAAATTATCCACAGCCATGTAGATAGCTCCCAGATTTCTCCACCGCTTTTCTACTTGAACCAGCAAGACATACAGGAACACCATTTACACCTGGGAAATGTCAGCAGAGGACAATTGCTGCTTCTGTTCTCCACCAACATCAAAACACAGGACATACAGACGTACTGAAAAGAATTCATTTGCAACAAGGCAAGGGAAAAATATCATTGAAATTCTTTGGAAAGCTAATAATGGAGGTAGGACTGTACCTTTCCTCTCATCCAAAGCAACAAGAGCTTCCTTTCCACTTCTACCACAGTTTTATTTAAAGGTTACAAAAACCACTAATATGTGTGCGTGACTGTGGGCAACTCAATTTAGAGTGAAGGAAAAAAAAAAACCAACCTCTACACCAACCAAGTCCTACTGTTTCTTTCTTAATGAGGTAAGTAGATATTCCTAAAGATCAGGTTGCAGTTGTACCTCTCTGCCCTGGCTGCTCACAGTCACAAGGGCAGACCTCCTGTGCCAGCTCCACACTTCCACTCCCTGGGTGTGTTTGGGGCAGGAGAGGGGAGCACGCCTGAGCCACAGCCCCTGCCAGTGCTGGCCTGGATTCTGTACATGTGGCAAAGCACAGACCTGGGGACTGCCTACCCTCCGACAACTCTTTACCAGTGGACGCAGAACCAGCAGAATTTGGTCTCAAGCTCTCTATTACAATTTCAGCAAAAGAAAGCAAATCATTAGTATGAGAAGGGTCTTCCTAGGCATGAGACGATGAATAAAAGCAGATCTTTAAAGCTGTGACAAGCTGACAGTAATATTTCTTTTGCTCCTTGGGCCCTATAAGTCCAAGCAACACACACAAAAACAAAACAAACAAAAAAAAACCCAAACAAACAAACCCCAACAAAACCAACAACGACAACAACACACAAAACCAAAAAAAACCACCAAAAACCAGACAAACACAAGAAAACCACCCACCTCAACACATCACAATGATCTTGCAAAAATTCAAACTGAGATGAAGATCTTACATGTTGTATTTCTTCACTGGTTGGATGTATTTTGCCTTCGAATAAAATGTTTTATTTTATTTAGAAAATTTAGGCCTTTTTTTTTTTTAAACTAAAATATTCAATTTATTCAGTAAATAGCCTATCAGGATAAAGGGTCACTGAGTATGCCAAGGGAAAGTATATCTTTTGAATTAAAGGATCGAAAACTCAGTCAGGCAGAATACTGGTTGCTCTCAAGAACATTATGGGAACTAATGAAAGAACCCCATTTCCTGCCTTATACAATTAAGTAATCAGCTGCCTTTGGTTACCCCTAACAACTTACACAGACAAGGGGATTACTAAGCAAACAGGCTGCAGCATTTCAGAATACACAGTCAACGGGAATGCTGAAATGACATGGATTCCCAGGGGAGTGACTACCTTTTCAATCTTAAGAGAAGGAAGTGGGATTATTGAAAATTTAGGGCTTGGCAGACTTTTACAGAAATGCTCTGGCTGATGTAATGTGCACTATCCAAGTTAAGGACAAAAATAACCCTTGTCATCTGAAGAATGTTTCCCTTACTACCTCCTCTCCAAGATACAGTGAATTCCTGATCTGGTTCAAATGAAGGGGTGCTTAGATACAAAATAAAACTCTCCTGTTTGGGCCAGAAGAGATTCTTGTGATCACACCTAAGGTCTGAACCAGTATGTTGTGAAAAAGTATGACATTTAGCAAACACCGTAGCTTCAGCTGGGGACAAATTTTATGTCTGAAAAGTCAGGAAAATATTTCTTAATCTCTTCAGAGATACTTAGTCTGCACAAGCACTAAATAAGCAGTGAACAGCCTTTCCCCCACTGCCTCCATAGGTGCCTGTTGGGGACAGGGTTTTCAGAGTTTCAGTGCTCAGCAGTCACTAGAAATTTATCAGATTTATGACTGGCGGAAGTGGTGCCAAGAAGTTTTGGGAATCCACCCCTAAACAAATACCTCGATGAGTGGTGGAATAAACACAGCTTAGTTTTCTCACAGCAGGGAAGTAGTATTTGGGGTGCCCTTCTCTTCATGTTAATAGACTTTGCTGTCCTCTTTTCAGCTAATTGGTTCTGCTGGTGGCAGGACTGGGAGTGTCATAACAAAACCCAGAGGTGCTTTTGTGACACTCTGCAGCCTTCTGGGGAGGGTGAGGAGAACTTTCCATTGGGTCACTGCAACCTAGCAAATAAAAATCTGAAAGTCTGTCAGTAGAAAGTAGTAATAAAGATATTTACAATTTGATGAGGAAAAAAAAGTAACGGGAGAAAGAACATGAGCAATAGTCTTATTTTATAGTGACTGAATGTCCAAAGAAAAATTAAAATGCTACACTGCTCACTTGAAACTGCTGGAGTGCTACAAGTGCTGAATGGAATAGTGCTTCAGAAAGAAGGTAAATATTCACTCTGACTTACTATGATCTGCTGAACCACTAGAGGCATATTAAATAAACAGCTATGCAGTGTTGAAAATACTTCCAAGAAAATAAAAGAAAACTGTCAGCATTGCCAAAAGATAACATAGAAAGAGAGGAAAAAAATCTTGTAGTTAAGAGACACGGAAAGTGAAATTTATTGTAAAAGAGCGTTGCCTCTCACTTTTTATCAATGTGAACTCTCTCCTGCACCATCTGGCTCCACTGTCCCCACCACAGGGTGATCCAATTATTGGGAAACATTTGCTAATGACAGCACCTGGCTGTTCTTTGGTGTTTAACTTTCCTTTCCTGCTCTCACAGCCTCAGGCATATCTACAGAGTTGCTCATGGATACAATAATAATCTGATTTGGCCAGTGATTGCAAATACAGTAAGTGACTTGGCTATCATTACTCAATTGCCAAGCTTTGAGCTGCTCAAAAATACCATGATTTTCTAACTCATTTTCCATCTCATCCTGAACAGATCCAAAACTGGCTCCATAATTTCTCATTATTTAACATGTTCCCTTTCCTGTGTGTTCTCAGATGTTGAGGTCTGGGCAATGTACAGCTGTGTGCTGTTGGGCAGGTAGAATTTATAAAGAAGATTAGGCAATCTGACATCAGAGATGGGATTAACCACCAAAAGACAACCTCAGGTCTTTTGGTTGTACTAGTGGGTTGGATTTAATTGCAAAGGGATCCTTTTCCAATTTCAACCAATAGTACTAAAAATGCCACTAAAAGAAGCCTTCCTTAAAATCAATCATGTAAGATCAGCCACACTTTCTAAAGAAAACAGGGGGCCAAACTTCATGAGGCACCACACCATTGCCTCCCACTTCAGATGCAAATCCCAAACCAGCCCAACCTGGTGAGCAGGTCAGAGCCTCCCCTTCCCACCAGAGCAGCCACAGCTGCCACCTGCCTGCTTGGACTGCCACGAGCTTGTTGGTACAACAAACCTGCTCCGTGACTTTATGAAGTGCAGTTTGGGATATAACATCACATGACCCTCATACTGCTTTTAATACACACTGATGGTATTTTCCTGCACAGCATTAGAGAGCCAACACTTGGCAACCTGCAGCTCCTTCCCTCCCCAGACACAGTTTTGTCACTCAGAGTCTTCCTATTCCATGCTGCCTCCTCCTGAGCCTCCTAAACTACGAGCTGTGGAGTCAACACCTGGGATTCATGATCAGATTTAGACACCTGGACAGAATTTTTAAAAAGAGGTATTTTTCTCCTTATTTAAAAAGAAACAGAATAAATTTTAATTTCATCTGGAAATGAAAAGTTTTTAATAGCCTTCTGTTGCTTTCCTAGGAAACTTCCCATGATTTGTAATCAAAGCCAATGTTATTCTTTGTGCTAAGTTTTCCTCTAGCTTTGGGAAAGCAAAGAGACAAAATAAGACCTGGCATAGCAGACTTGGATCGCAATCCAGAGAGGAGCTAACTCAGCCGAGAGGCAGCTAAGCAAACCAAGATGTCTTAAAGAAGGCAAGAGGTTTATTTGTATTGCTCTGCTCTTCTCACAGGTGGAGCAACACAGCTCCAGACAAACGACAGGGGACTTTATTGCACCGTTTCTGTCACAGTGAGACACAGTTCTGCTAACTTTCCATGCATTTATTTAATTTAATCATGGCTGTTCAGGAGAGCCAGTCAGAGACTGCCCTCCCTGGAGGTGCTGTGCCAGATCCCTAAGGACGTCCATCCCCAATGGTTTTTTCAGACATACTTAATTGTCACAGTGCAGATTTAACAAGGGAACAGTTCTCTAGTCCAGCTAGGAAGGTTAAAAAAAAAAAAAATGCAAACCATCATGAAAAGTGTCATATCCAAACACAAACTAAGTTTTTCCAATCACACTTCACGGAAATACAGGAGTTGCTGTAGTCTTACACTGTTCTCTGGACAGTAATAGCAACACACCTAGAAACCTTCTTAATACCTCATGCCAGAATTCTGAACAGAAAACATACAGCAGGTATGTGTAGCTCTTACAACATAGATCTAGAAAGTAAATTATCAGCTTCCCAAGCAAGAAAAGGGCACTGAGTGCAAAGAGACGAAAGCGATTAAAGAAACAAATCAGACTACCAGCAATAATGGATGCCTTCAGTCCCTTAATATGCACTACTTATGTAAAGCAGTGCTCACAACTGCTTTTCTTACTTTGCCATCTTGAGATGATTGCTCTTTAGATTAGGGAAAAAGCAAATAAGAAGTAAGACATAATGAACTGTAAAGGATTAAACTTGGTACTTCACACAACTTCTTTTGCAATACAAGAGCAGGGAGATGATCAGTGAAGTTAAAAGGCAGCATAACTAAACAATACATGTTTAAATGCATAGTTTGCTGCATCCTATGGAAAAGTCTGCCCTCACTCCCCCTTGGCTTTCATGGTGACACACTGGGAGATGGGTAGGTTTTATCCTGCCTGCCTTCCTTTTACACAGACGATCTTATTCACTAATTCATCATATCTTAACAGCCCTAAAAATCCACATATTTACTCCAGATCTCCCTGCTGATCCAAATTGAATCCTTTTCTACAGCTAGGATACCTTTGAAGGATAGTTATTTTAAAAAATAGTCAGACCACATCCGAAGAGAATGGATGAACTTCTCTCCCTTCACAGTTTTGTCCTTTCCTCACTGTTGACCATGCCATCCTATTACTTCAAACATAAGCTTATCTTGCTTGGCAAGGTGTTTCACACCTTATCACTTACCTCATCATTGCAATATACCAGTCTGAAAAATATTTGCTGCATTAAAAAAAAACCAAAAACAAAAAAAACCATGCAAAAACCACACCCTCATGATTTTAACCTCACCGCCTCTGCACTCAGTGGCGCTTCCTTGCAAGCACCTGCAAACCTGTCAGCACATTCATGTCCTTTCCCAACCACCTCAGCAAAAATCACAGATGACGTTTTGACAACTCACATTTTGTGACCACTATTTTTCATGTTGGTCAATAAAATCTCACAACATTCTTCCACCTTTTCCTACCCGTCTGCTCTTCTCCTCTATAGTTGTAAGCTCTCAGAGGCAGCAATTCACTTTCTGTTTTCTGTGTTTGCTTAACATAAAGAGATCTTTGGACGAAGAACAAACACCTGTGATACTCATCATCACAAGATACCATTGGTATATAGAACTTCCATAATTTCAGGAAATAAAACAAATCAAGCATCATCATTATTAACAGGACTTCCTTTTTTCCCCATTCTCTTTTGAGTCAGGAGAGCCCATATGTTCCCACCATGGGTTTTACTGTATTCCCTCTGAAGAACCTATTACTGGCCTTTGTCAGGCTACTACTGTGGCAGCAAGGAAACCTGTTTTTTTATATAGGCTGATAAATGAGCTAATGAATTCTAAATTCACTGCCATGGATGCTTCAATTATTGCTATTATTTATTGTCATCAGCTACGTGTTAGCTGTTTCCTTAGGCCTGGACCAGTCAGCAGTGCTGATCAGGGTGAAAAGTCTTCCGTTGTGCTAAAAAGAGAAAACTGGTCCTGTAAAACTTAATAGCGAGGATGAGAAGAATATTAAAACAAACATTTCACACGTAAGCAAAAACTCCCTATAGAAGAGTCCCTGCATTGTTCACCTGTTTTCACCTGCTGCATTGCTGATTAGAGGCTTAAATGAAGAATATTTTGCAAAAGGGAATCTAAATATTTTAGGAGGAAGGTTGGCCAGAAAACCAAAGAAAGACAACTGATCCAAAAAAATGACTGCATGGGAAGAAAAAAAGCAAAGGACAGGAAACATCACAAAAAGGAAGAGCAAGTCTTACACAGAGAGCCAGATTCTGAGATATAAATGCTAGTTGAATAACTCAAGTTTAGATTTTCCACAAAAATGTTAAATCGAGGATAAACTGTTAATACTTGAAATACCTAAACCTTGCTTGTTAAGTATGGGGGGAAAAAAGCCAACCAACACCAAGTCCCACATAAACAAAAACCCCAACACATCTATGTGGAATTCTGGAAAGGGAGATGACAAAAAGGGATGAGTGAATGGCATGAAAAACATAGAACATAATGTATAATATTAACTGGGGATTAGAAACTCTTTAACCCCTGCAATAAGAACATGATAGCAAAACCTGCATGCCTTCTAAATGGGAAACAATAGGATGTCTGGGTATTTATAATACAGCATACCATTTTTTTTTATTAGAATAAACTAGTTTTTAATAGAATTCAGATATGGGAATGTCATACACAAAATGCACTAAAACAGTGCTTTCCTAACCAGCTGTGCCACATGCATATAGGGTCGATTTGCTGTGAGAGTTACAGAACTATACTGGATTATTGCTCAGACATCTCTGGTACAGAAAAACTAAGTTGAAAATGATGGATTGACTGTATGCAATTCATCTGACAAGCATCAGAAAGTGGAGAGTAAGGAGAGGAGAAAACCCTTTACTGAAGCCACATAACCTGAGTTAATGAAATTATATTTAACTAAGGGTGTGTATTTAGACTTGATCTTACCTTGGTGACTTAGCCATTAGTAGGAATTCATTGTTTACCTCCACGATCCTTATCGGTACTTAGGCAGTGTTTGCACGTGATTTTCAACTGATTGCTCAACATGCTCTGTGTTAGACTGTTTTGAAATAAATGAAAACACAGCAAGATCACAGAGGACTAATCTCAATTATCTAATCTGCTTAAAACTGCATGGTTTCTTTTCTTGTTGAGGCCACATTGCGGCTTCCTCTATGGGCAGAACGGTACCTACTGATGCCAAACCAGACATCTGTTTCTTCTTTTACAAGACTACAACTTCTGTCAGTGAAACAGAAACAGTTATTATTCCAAATTACTTTTCTTAGGTCATTTGAGGATCACTCCTCAAGAGGTAATAACCACCTATAATGATCATGGACCCCAATTGATATCTGTGATAATTGTGGGTGTTTGACTTACAATAGATGCTCAAAAAAAAGCCACCTCCTCCCCTCAAAAAAAACCCCCACCTTAGAAACACCACAGACCTCTGAGAGCCTGATAACAGGACAGAGAATATTGAGGTTTGAATATCTCCAAGAAGGCTGGATAGGTCCTCAAATCTTTAGTGATACAGGGCAGGGGTGGAAATCAAATCTGAGTATTTTGACTTAAAGTCCAGCCTCTTGCTGCCTCTGGAGCACAGACCCTGGCCAACCATTCATGAAAAGAGCAAAAAACCAAACAGTTCCCGGAAAACCATTAAGCCAATGAGCAATTTACAAAATCAACATATGATCAGAAAGTTGCTTTTATAGTTTGTGTTTTTGCACTGGCTAGAGAACATAATAGCCAAAACTCTCTCACCCAGAAGGATTATACTTCAGCTTTGTGCAATCAGTTCTAAGATTTCACCTTGTGCACCTGAGCTTCACAACTAAATTCCCTGAGTATCTTCAATTTCTATGTCAGCTTCTTCCAAAGATAACATTAGCAACAATCAAGAGGAAAAATTTATCTTAGCAGCTAGAGAGTTAATGCAGATACTAAAGAATTTGCACTGAGCCTGCAGAGATCTGATGTCTGTTGTCTTCTTAGAGAATTAGTTTGCCCTTGGGACACATCTTTCAAGCAGCTGGAGCCCTTGAGACAATTCATGAGAAAGACTTCTAGGAACACTTTCACTTCCATGCAGTTCTCCCTCGTTCTACACCAGCCATTTTTAATGCATCCTGTGTTGTGGAGTCCAGCAAAAGAGCAATACCCTCGTGCCCTATGGCCCTTGTAACAGGTTCCCAATAGCAACAGCCAGGTAAATCAATTAGAAGTATCAGGAAGTGCTATTTTACAAGGGGGAACCATCCATATCAAAGCTGTCAAACATCTGGGTTTGAAGCATGTAGCCAAACTGAGCTACTACATTTTAATCTTCCCCAACATAATATTTCCCATCCAGCATCCAATTGCCTCTAGGATTACACTGAGCCACGTTTTCCTTCAGACTTTGTGACCATTGCTTCTCCAGGACTCCACACAGCACAAGGCACCACCACTGAGGGAATAATCTGCATTTGGTGCAAGGGCCAGGGAGAGGCACATTAGAGCAGCAGGAGTTAGAACAGCACTGACATTTTCATTACAGAATACACTGGTAAGGAAGAGCCTGGCTCAGGATGGAGCAATTGAATGGCAAAAAGACTCCGTAGGTTGGCTTAAGACTTCCTGAAGTCTCAGCACTTGCCTGATGACCTTCCTTTTGAGACAGATCTTTATTATAGTTTTTTAGGTAGGAGCTCAAAGGAGCAGCACTGACAAAATAAGGGAGATGATTCCCTCTACACCCCAGATCACAGCTTGCCAGAGTGGTAAGAAATTATCTTGCAACCTTTTCTTCTACCATACAACGTGAATGCTCAATCAAGAAGCAGCAATGAAACATAAAGGTTCAGAGACAATTCCTGGTTAAGCACCAATATTTGCATGCTGTTGGAATTACTTGAACTTCTTGAGTCTGCAAAATGAGGTTGAGCTTTTCCCAGAGAACCACTGCTGTCTGATTGCATTCCTCACGTGATACACACTCAGCAAAAGGGGAAAAAATCTGAAATATTTATTTTCCTCAAACATGACTAGATACTAGTAAGAAAATCACCTCTAACTTAAGAAAGAGAAAGCAAAATAGAATATAAGAAAATGGTCAAACTTTTCAAACAGCGTATGACTACATCCCTTTTCAGCAGAGTTCAGACTTAAATGACAGAAGCCCAACTACTCTAGAAAATGAATATGCTAAGTGGAAAGTCTGAACACTCTCCTTCATAATGCTTCACAGACACCACAGCTCCTTGAGTTTAATTTTACACAAAGTACAGGTCAGAGTAAAAGCTCCCTTTCTTTGTCCAGAGCAGTCCAATGAGCACTGTTAGCAACTTGGCCATATACCATTAAAGCAAGACATTTATAACTGTTTAAACCCTGACTGAGCCAATAGATCACAGATTTTTCTTTAGCACAATTAGCAAATGTATGGCTTGCTTGCACATGGCAGAATTGAGCTTTGTTTTTGCCATGACTATAAAATGCTGATGTTCATACTGTGAAGCCTTAATTGGAACAGGTCAATAGCAGCACATTCTATCCAGGCTAGCAAGGAAAATTCAGGAAATAAAAGTGGCCTTATTATTCTGAACCTACAGAAAACCGACAGGATACATTCCCAATAAAAATAACCTGGAAATATTGCAGGGGGGAAAGCTAATTTTTTATATATGAGAAAACAGCACAATTAGATTTGTTACAAAAAACCACACAGAAGTACAATTTTGCTTTTGAAAAATGTCACAAATATAAAGAATTGATTTGCCTGGAAGGCGGGGGTTTTTTAAACAGTCACAAAACAACATAATTGTTGCCAAAGCTTAGAATTTTACTATAACATTTGTGATAACCTGACAAAAACCCACAAAATTTTCATAAGCACCCCAGTTGTTTGAATCTTGGCATTATTTAAAAATCTGTTTTATTTACAAGGCACATATTTTCAATTCTTACTGATGTGAACAAAGTAAAATTTTTAATCTATTTTCATTGTTTTGAAAGACCTGGCTCATAAATCATAAATATTTGGGGTTGGCCATGTGTATTTGATAATTTTTTTGCCTGAGCATAGACTCAGGCAACACTTCTTTTTTTCCCAGAAATAGTTCCTGACTAATGATTTCTGGGAATACTTGATCATTATTTTCACAGGGCAGTGGAACAGATTCTTTGCATGAGGCCAACAAAGGAGTCTGTCAGAGAGTAACGTGAACCTTGCCATGCTGCCACCCAGAAAGGAAGCCTTTTATAGAGACCTTTAGAGGTACCTGGGAAGGAGGATGCTGCCTCTGCTCTACCCAAAAGCAATAGGTTCTTGCTGCCTTTGATGACTCAGGCAATATGCAACTTACCTCTGCAAAATCCAGATTTAGGTCTGACACGCTGCTCTTTCAATTTCACTCAGGCTGTGGAGCCTGTGCCTGCCCACAACCTTTTACAGGCTGGATTTCACTCTTTGGCAACAAGCAAAGTGATTCCTGGGACTATCAAATCAACCAGATGAAGATTGGCTTCTTCTCACTCAAAATATTATGCAGCACAATTCTCCGGTTATTTCCCTGCAAATGAGTCTGACAAGTGCTGTATAATGTGCAAACGAACTTACACAAACAAAAGCATGAGAGAGCAAGAGCCGAAATAAAATCATACAGAACAAACTTAGAACAGTTTTGAGGCTGCACAGACAGCAATTTGTTGACTGGCAATGCAAGAAAAGATGAATTTACCATTCAAAAAAAGCCCTGAGCAGCACATCCCATATGTACTTTACAGGAACCAAAGACAATGCTTCCTCAAACAGAAGAGCTGTATTGACACCAGCATGAATACCCTTTTTTCCCCCCCCACTCTCTTTGCCAAAAATGAATTTTCTAAAGAGCAGTCTCAGGTGGTAAAGATTGCTGAATTCTATCACCAAGTCATTATGTGACCTTGAGGAAAAAAGATTCACTCAAGTGCACAGGGTCTCCATTTACCTGCTTTAGAATAGGTATATAATCATAACGTTTATTGATAATGCAGAAGGGCAAGGGTTGTGAGGTTTTAATAAATTGTTAAGCACTTCAAGGTCCTCAGCTGCATAATGGCAATCTTTATTAATAAAGTTCTATTTGTTTGCTATCACAACCCTTACTTCTGTAAATATAACAATATTTATATTTATAGCCGCTCTAGACAATTTTAACCCTTTTTTTGCCATGTTGTAGTCCAAATATTTATTTGTATGGACATCTATGACTGTCTGATAGAGGAGAAAGAGAACATTGTATCAAAACTCCAAATCTGTTTACCCATCATACCCCCTTGGCTCTCAGCAGCATGTAGAGGGGCTGCTGCTTATCAAAGTTTGACCAAGTAAATGCAGCAGGAATCCATGAAAAAGGAACAAAGGGATATGGTATTTATGAAGAATGAAGTTGGTTTTTTTCCCCTTCCAAATCACAATCTGCCTGAAAGGCAAATTTTACCATTTCCCTTTCACAAACAATAAATAGGGTATCACCAGTCTGCTTCAACACAGCATTTCTTCCCAAAATAATAAGCGTCATTATCATAATGATTGGTGCCGCTTAATGCCCTTTAAAAATCAGGTTTTAAACACAGCCTTTCTAATGCAAAGCTCAAAACCAGCTGTTGTACATGCCCTGACCTGGCCTGAGAGGTAAGGCAAGAACGCACATGGCTCCTACTCAGCTCCTTCTGAGAGCTTCCTCGTGAACCCACTGACCACACCTGGCCCACAGGAACATTGCCGTTGGCTCCAGATCAGTATTTTACCCACCAAATTTTAAAATTAAACAGCAAGTACAGCAGCCCCTTTGCATTAAGGATCCTACCTGCAAAGAACTGTAAGGAAATATATAAATTTTAGTTTCTTCTTCATTTAAGTGAAAAGGAAATGACAGATTCTGATGTCT
>WEKY01037927.1:0-29380 GCA_013390045.1 Picathartes gymnocephalus | reverse complement strand
CCAAAATTTATTTCAAACTCCACAAAACAGACTATAGCCATGAATTATGGTAAACTCAAAAGATCTTAATTTCTAGAGCATAGCTTTTTCTATCCCAATTCTAGCCAAAGTTTTCCCAGTAGTACAACTTAATACCTACAATTACAAAGTAAGGACTTTAGAAGATGTGAAAACCTAACAAAGCAGCTAAACCCTAAGATTAATTGCAACACAACTACTTCATTGACACTGAATTGCAACATTTTAAATATTTTCAGTTAAAAATCATTCCTTTATATTAATATGTAAAATAGAAGTGGCTAGTCTTCTCCTCATCATAACATCCAATGGAAAGCCTATATAACACACTAGTAAACAGAATGCATGCGAGTAATTAGCATGTTACTGTGACATACTACATTTAACTCCCATCCACTGTAACAAACATTAAGACATTTCATTTAAGGAGACAATACCACAAACCTGGGCATCCATTCCACCAGAGGCAAATTTTTCACCACCTTTTGAAAAAGCCACACAAAATACAGGTCCCTAGGAAAAAAAGTAGCATACAGTAAAATTAGGCTATTATTGTAATCATGATATTTTAGAGCAAAGAGAAAAGCACGGATGCCATTACCTGATACAATAGATTTTTCAATTTTAATAAAATAAGGAACAATTTTACTGTAGTGAAATTTTTGCAAAACTTGATTGAAAAGTTAATATTGCACATTTTTGTAAGATGCTATATTACAATTACAACAATCTATAGTAGGAAAATAGTGGCATTATCCCTAGATTTTATACTTCAGCTTTGCAATGAAAAGTTACAAAATATATATTACATTACTCCAGGCAATATGTTTGAATGATTTATTATCAAAAATAGGGTTTGTTTGGCATTAACAGAAAAAGGAGGAAATGCCTGCCATTCTTCGTAAAAGTTATTTCTGTAAGCTTCCCTCTGCTTAGAAAACAGTTTTTCAATAGACAAAAATGACTGAAGTGCTAAATAATGTAATTTTGAAAAACAAGTGAATTATTAATGAATTCAGAACATGAGCTTTTATTTAACACCAAGAGTGTACTATTGACAGATAAAAAGCATGGTTACAGGCAAAGAGTGATGCATTTGCTTAATCACCTGTGACAAGGTGCATTAATACAACACCTTACTGTCCACTAAATTTTATCTGCAAGTTGCAAGATAAAAGACACAGTGGCATAAATGTTACTTTTCCTTTGTAAAGATACTGAACAACCTATTAAGATCTCAATTTAAAGAGGATTATTGTGTATACCTGGTGTCCATGAAGAGTGTAAATAAGTCTTTCTCCTAAGAGGTCCAGAATCTTAAGGGTACCGTCAGTAGAAGCAGTGATGAGGTAGTTACCAGAAGGATGGAATGATATACAATTAACCCCTGCTCTGTGAACTAATTTACAGAAGACAATATTCAAAGGCTGTAGATATCTACTAAGAGGAAATGTATACTTTATTTCTTTGCTCTTTTCTACTTCCCAAAGAACTACTTCATTTGAGGGAAAAACAACCAAATTGCTGGGGCATAGAAGATTCTCCAAAGTATTTGCTTACTTCAGTTCTAAAAATTAAGCGAAGCAAAGAAATAAAAAGGATGCAGAACTGATTCTTAGGGTTGCTAGACTACAGAAAGATGCTTACAACATGTCAATATGACTTCTTTGGCCACTTTCCCCCGTAAGGAATGAAATAACATACTTTTAATATATCACATTTAATTGCAAAGAGTCCCACTGTAAAAGAAATAAAACAAACTACATTGTTTTTACCTTTGAAATGCTGCAGTAGCTTGTTCATTCGAATATCCCATAGCTTCACGGTGTTATTGGAACCTGCAGAAGCTATACATGTTCCACTTGGGTTGAAATCCACAAAAGTTGCAAATCTAAATATAATTCATGAAAACAGATTTATAATGTGTTTCCACAGAAATATTTAGGTGTGTATGTGTATATATATATATATAAAGTCCACAATATTAACACTGAGCTGCCACAAACTTGTGTGGAATCCACATGTATGGAAACTCAAATAAAGAACTTCAAGTAACTGAAATAACAAGATGCACATGATAAATCATAATCTCATTTTGTTGAAAATATTGTATAATTGGTCCAAGTCAAACCTTCAGGGTTTGTGCTAGAGTACAAAGTTTCTAGAAGATAGTGCTATGAAGAGTTTGTAAGCAACAAGTAAAATAATTTTGTCTAAGAACCAAGTGTCTAGCTACAACATTTTGGACTCAAAAAAGGATGAATGCAGCCATGGAATCAGCAAAGCACATATACAAGATAAATATTCCACTGACTTGCTAACTAAAATTCTGGATCCAAGATGTTTAAGAAAACTGCATATAACTAAAAGCAAGTATTTTTAAAACTTAAATAAGGCAGATCACTGAGGGTAACAAAATACTGTTTTCATCAATAAGTGGAAAAGTCTTCAAGCTTTCTTCTTGTTGAAGCATCCAACAAATAGCATTATCCAAATTGAGGGAAAACATGAGAATATTCCAAAATCCAAGATTAATTTCTTCTGTTTGGATTATCTCTTGATTGCTGGAAAACAGCTGGATAAGTGCAGCCAGTTAACCTCTTCAGAAAAACATTATATGAATTATTTTACTTGACATGGATGGTAGAATTTTTAACTGTTTTCAGATTAAACATCTATAGATGTTAATACCACAGAACATTAAATTAATGCCATTAAAATTACACTGTTACATTTCTCCTTTTTTTCTAGTAAAACTTACCCTTCATAATCTGAGAAGCTATTAATACAAATTTTATTTCTTGTATCCCAGATGTTAACAGATTTGTCCTCACCACAAGATGCTATTATTCTTCCATCAGGTGAAAATCTGGAATACACAAGTGTATACATTACTAAACAACTGATACTGCCTAGATTAGCATTAGGGACATAAGTAGCAAAACACCAGAACCAAGGAAGCCTGTTTGAAATAAGGATTAGCATATTTGAACTTCTAGTATTTCTCATGGACTAATAAAACTGAAAAGAAAAGCTTCTCCCCCTATTCCACTCTGTCCCATTTCACAATCAACTACAATTAAAAACAGAGCCATAAGCAAGAAAAAGAGAGGGGGTTGGGGGAAGGTATCAGCAACCTAAGGATGTCACTTCAGATGACAAAGAGATTATTACAGAAAACTATAGGTAAAAAGACAAAGAGGACACAGTAGAATCTTGTTTTCAATGTTAACCTATATTTATGTCCTCCAAGTTCTTTCTAAACTTACAATAGTGGGCAAAGCATTCACGATTATTCCTAGACTAGCAGACTAGATTTTTAAACTGGAAAATTAACTTGTCTATAACTTTGTCGAGCATTATTACTTCACTTATTGAGCAACTGCACAGTGACATTAAAAAACTGGTTCAAGAACTTTCACATGTGATTTCCTAGAGCTTTCCTTTTTCTTTTCAAGAATCAGATACTTTGAAACTTTGTAGGGGTGTGCACTTCAGCAGTGTTAAATTTCTTTCTCAAGACCTTCATATCAGGCCTCTCTTAGCTGCAGATTTTCCATTAATATGGAGGAAAGAAAAAATTAAAAAAGAAAAAAAGAATGAGCAATCTTTTCTTGTCTTTGAAGAGCTGTCGTGTCTTTAAAGAGTATGAATCCTAACTTGCAGTCCAAAGGCCATTTCTTTTACCTTTTCCAATTATGTAAGCTTAACTCATCTGGATTCATGACCATTCTTTTATGCCACTACTATTCCAAGAATAATTGAGAAAACCCCTACAATGCATGACAAACCTAGAAAGGAGTGCTGGGAAATAAGTTAATACAACAAAAAATCAAACAAAACTGGGGAAAGACAGGATACTGACTGAAAATAAATACAGAAGAGCCCATTTGTCCTTTAATGTAATAGAATGAACACACAGCAACTGATCTGGTATGTACACATATTAACACAGAGTAAGCTTTCATACTTCAGCTAGGAGATGTATACAGAACTTCTGGGCATAAGATTAATTTATTAAAATTTAATTATTGGTGAGAGATCATTATTTGTTGTTCACAGACTTGACTTCTCTCGTTTCTACCCTGGGATATAAAATCCCCTTTGTCAGGAATTCTACTTTACCAAGAGAATAAAAACAACACTTACTTGGCACAGCGAACCCAACCAGTGTGTTGGAATAGGGTAAACAAAAGGCGCTGATAGCAAACACTCCATATTTTTATTAATTTATCATTGGATGCTGAAACTACAGAGTAGCCATCATGGGAGAAGCTCACACTCCGAACAGATGCTGTATGACCTTTCAGTACTGATGATTCTCCATGACTAAGGGGTGGGCAAAGAAAATGAAACAAAACCCCAAATACCAAGTCACAAATCACCATTATATTAAAGGGTTTAAATCCCCATAAAACTGAATGTTACCATATTTAGAATCTTAATGAAAAAACAGTATACAGAGGCCAAATCTTAAAGTCATCATTTTTTTTTTACTTATTTAAATATTATTAGAATAACATTCCTTAAGTTGCATTTAACATGACCAATTTTAGAGAACAGCGCAATTAAGTAGCAGCATTGGCCTTTAGTCCTATTAGTATCTGAAAGGGAATTTTTTTTAATATAGTAATCTATAAGACACTCGAAAGTTCAAGTAACATCAATCTAAGATCATACTGAATAACTCATAATTACTACTACTTAAGAACAGTATAATAAGGTAAGCCAATATTTTTTTCCAAAAAACTACTTTTTGTTTTCTTCATCACTTGTCTCCCCAAAATGAAGTGCAGCCATGAAATCCTTATTAAAATATAATCTTTAAGCCAGAGAAATATTAGGAAGCATAGTTCTACACACATGAATTTGTGACCTCTGAGTTATGGGGTTTTTTTGAAACCACAGAATATTCAGAAAAGAACAAAGTAATACAGTAAAGAGCTGTGTTGCTTGTGGTCCCCAATCCCTGTTTCTGTCAAAGCCCAGGCATGTGGGAAGGAAAAAGAAACTTGAGTAAAGCCTCCAATATCCACACTGCACAATAATGAAACATATCCAGCAACACCCAGTTATACTCACATGCAAGGAATCCAGAGCCTGACAGTGTGATCATGAGAAGCTGAAGCCAGCACCTGCCCATCTGGTGAGAACTCCACACTCGTCACCGCTTCTGCATGGCCTGTAAATCTGTAGGCTCTGCACTGTGTCTCCAGCTTCCACAATATAAGAAACCTATCCACAGAGCAGGTAACTGGCAAGAAGTAGAAGATATTAGGAGTCTGCTCACTGTTCTTATAAAAAATAGAGCTAACAACTATGTATTTGGATTCACCAGAGAACTTAATGAGTATTATGGAGAGGGAGGAGTTATTAGGTTTTAATGGATACTTAGCCTGAGCAGAAGCCTGGTAGCAAGTAATGCCAACACCAGGCTTTTAGAAGAACATCACAAGACTGGGAGAAGGATAATTCGTAACAGGTAGCTGTTTAACTCTGAAAAAACATGCCAACTTAAACTCAAGACATGACTTCTAATACTTCAGATACCTACACTTGAGTGAAGATATCGATATAAGATAATTCTATAATCCTATTTAAGTACCAATTTTATAATACTAGCATTTGTTTAGTTCAAAAGAGAACATAAAGTTGTCAGTCTGAAAATAGAAAGAGTATGTTTGAGGGTGGGTTTTTTGCAGTCACTTTACAGGTGAACTATACTATCTATACTTGAAAAGGCAAACCTAACTTTTACCAGAGCTTGATCATTTTCAGGAACGTATATGAAGCAAAGACAATAAGCAGTTGAATTAAACTGGTACATGTGATATTCCTACATCCCTATCATCTTCATCTCTGCTAAATGCTAGTATATAGACAAAAAAACCCAAGGTATTCATGCTCCCATCCCTCAGTTGTCAAATTCCTAACCCTAGTAGAGAAAAGAACAGAGAGGAAGAACAAGGCCGCCTGGAATTTGGAAGAGTACATGAAGAAGATGGCTTTTCTCTTCCCAGTCTCTTTCAAGCACCAACACAGCACTAAGAAATTGAGTTTCCTTATTATCACATATCATGACAAGCCTCAAACAAAATATTAGCATATTAAAATATCAGCTATTAAATTCCCTTTATGAATTTGATACAAAGATATCATTTTTATTCCTAAAAGACTGGCTTCTGCTAAAAGATGTGAGACCAGACTATCTCTATGTTCATATCAATAGGCCTGTATTTGACAAAGAAATACGGCATATTTTCCCTCCACTTCAACTTTTCAAAACCCTGTTTTACAGCAGGCTCTTTCTAATTGTACTTGAAAGAATTCATTTATCCCTTCATTCTGAAAAGTGCAATCTACAGTGAAGTAAAACTAAAACGAAAAAGTGAAACATAAGCTAAAATAGAATTTGAAGGCATCAGGCTGGAAATGTGAAACAGACAAGACTGATGGCTTCTAAAACAAATCGTTGATGAACTACCAAATGCCTGCATTATTTTATGAACTGCATGAAGGCTGTGCAGCATCAGCTTTCAGTTCTAAAAACTGAGGGAACTATTCTTTGAAAGATGACAGCACAACACATTCAAGGCCTGGTTTCTTGTAGCTTGGTCTCTCATAGATGAGCTAACCCAAGGTAAATGAGACACAAGCAGTGACCTGAAGTTCTCCTTTCTGTGGGACATCCACGACCATCTTCCTTGTTTTCCCTCTGGACTCCCTGCTGCCTGTGCTCCTCAGCAACCTCTCCCCATCCTTAGGTAGGTTTCTCTCATGAAGCCACCAGCCAGTTATCTAGACACACAAAGTCTATTACCATCTCCAATGCCACGGCTCCAGCCCAGCCAACACCATCCCAGGGGTGATGGAGGGAAGAAATTCAGGACTTGCATGGGAAAGGGTGAGTAACTGACAGACCCACTGCAGAAATATTTTTCCAAGGCACACAGGCTGATGTTACTCTATGTTTGAACAGCATGGGAGAGACAAAAACAGAAAAAGAGATTCTAAGCCAAAACCTTGCATCTATATTGAACTTTGGCCCTTATTGTTTAACATTAATGGGGCTCAGTTAAGCCAAGCTATTCCCTCTTCAAGCAAGCTGAAACAAATTTTGGTGCATAAGGTTGACACTCAAGCATTTCACTGTAACAGTTACTGCTTTACCTTAGCAAACCACAAGCAGAAAATACAAGAGGCCATAGGGTAACTATGTTTCCAAAAATACTAATCTTAAAAACAGCTTTGATCAGAAAAATGTACTGGTATCAAGTCACTCTTTATTCCATTCTAAGGGCTTCTGTCTACTTTATAACAATACTGCTTCTTCAGTTTACTCTAGCACAATATTTTAAGGACTATTTCTTAACCCTTTATGCATTTTTATCCTCTCAAGTTTTCTCCATTCAAAAGAAGGGGAGCAAGAACCTTCCAGGATGGACTGACTACACATGAGATTCTACAGGAATGCAGACCAGACAGATGATGCATTCTGACAGCACTTATTAAGTGTACCAGCACACCACAGCTGGACTTTCAATTACCACATCACCAATAAGTAGTCTACAACAGACCTCCAAGGCTAAATTATTGGATCAGAAACAAAAAAAAAAAAAAAAAAAAAAGCACAAAAGGTCCAGAAGAATTTTTCAGGATGTGCCGTAGCACAAATAGACCCATTGATCGTCAGAGAATATGTGACATAACCAGAACCACGTTTAGAGGTGAAAGACAACTTGTCCTTGCTATGAAAACATTTGATCAACTGAAATGTAGAAAGCTGGAAATTCATACTGAGCTGACTCCAATATACAACTTACTCCAGTTTATAACCTGAGTGCCTTTTTTTTTTTTTTTTTAAAACATCAGCGCTTCTGTACACACCCACATATAGCAGATACATCACTGGGTAATTTGCTTTTCTGGTGATGAGTCATTACAGAACTGAACACCAAAGAATAAAGACTTGGCCTTATGCGAAGGCCAAAGTGAGAGATCTGCAGCAAAGTGGTATGTAAACAGATACCTGAGCTTAACACATGCCATGAAAAAAATTTTATGGTATTTGCAATGAAAGAAAGTTCAAGTTACAACTTGTGACTATTGACAGTACACATTTTTATATATACAAAACCCAATTATATGAACACAAGTTGCTGTAATAGGGAATTACCATTTCACTCTCATTTCCCACACTAACAAAGTGGTGACTAAGAAAGTTGTGCAAAGATCAGAAGAGACAAACTCAGGCTTTAATAGCTCAATGTGCATCTCTCAAAATACTGAAGCATCTCCAATATAATTAATCACTCAGTGCAAGAATTACAGGGCAGATGGAATACAGTGTACATGATGGGTGTGTGAATATTCAAACCCCACCACTGGCAACAAACCCCCACACTATACAGGAACTCTGCAGCTCTCAATGATAAGGTGCAATGTCACAATACAAACATATTTTGCAATGAATTGCAAGATTTCCTACTTAGAGAAAAATAATTATTAATCAAATCTCTGTCAAAAAAGCCAATCTGGAATTCTAAGCACAGTGGATAAAATATGAAGAACTTTTAATAACTCCCATAAGTTCAAATTATTGGCAGTTTTTGTTGCATTTTGTATGCATATATACAAGAGGAAAAGAACTGAGAAGAGTCAGCACACTAGCCAACATTTCGTTTTCTGGATTTATTCTTTCAAAAGAAATCCCAAAGTCCTCCACATTTATTCAGTGTTAAGTTTACATTCAATTTCTTTAAAGTCACTTAGATTTCTTTAAAGTCACTTAGAATCAGTAGTTTAAAATATATACAAGTGTTCACCAAGTCTACAAAGTCTAACAGAATAGAAAACCATTTGGACTTTCAGATTTTCCAGAAATCTGTATACACTGAAAAATAATTGGATAGGAACATTGAAATGGCAAGGTGTTGTTTGTTTTTTCCTTCTTTCTTTCTCTAGTCCCTCCTCCTTTTATTAATATATTTTTTATTTCTGTTGGGTAGACTTAATTTTTTTTTTTTTTTAGGGACAGGTCATTTAATTTGTTTGTTTCATTTTTTCTTCCCCAGTTTGCTTCTAAATAACTCCAAAAATGGAAAGGGAGGTCATGGGGAGGAGGAGAGAGAGAATAACTTTTCAAACTCAGAGGGAGATTCACTTATAATTATTGCTTAAATAGATAAGGAACACTTTGAATGTCATGTTTAACTTGAAGGTATTTCTTTATACAAAAAGCAGTTTTTGCCAAATGCTAAAAATTAACTGTATAAAATTTGCATAGTCTATATTCACACCATTTAATTATTCATTATTATTCATCTGAAGAAACATCCATTGCACATACTGTTCATGATCTGTCATACAGGAGAACCTAGGCCTTTTTCCTGTCATTTCTATTGAATGTAACAGCCTACAGCAAGCTTTCCACAAAAGCATATACTTTATATTATTTATTGCCCCAGTACATAACAACTGGTTGCCTTTAAAAACTTGATAAATGGTTCATAACTTGCAGGTCCACAAAAGAATTCCTGATACAAAGTGGAATGGAATTTTTCAGGAATGTTTCCCTTATGTAGTAAAAAGTTCCCTTTCTTTTTTTTAACAAACAAAAAAACCAACAACAAAAAACCAACTTGGGGGAAAAAAAGGAAGATAAAGGGGAAAAAATCAAATTGCAAGTAACCGCTTAAAAATAAATTAAAGACTTAAAAGAACCCATGCCACATAGTGGCAAGCATTTTTAGCATGATTCAATGCTGCATTCCAAGCTCCAAATTTTCTTCTCTTCATCTTCTATCTTAACCTGCTTCCACCCAAACCTCTCAAACCTTTCAAGTCACTAAGATTTAAGAATATGTTCTAACTTACTTTATTTTTGGCAAAACTTCAACTACATCAGGTCTCACTTGTCCCTTTTTAACATTTCTACTTACTAACACCTGTAGCAAATGCACACCCACTACATTCCTCAAGTATCCAGAATCCTAATGCTCACTAACTTAAGTTTCTACCTACCAGCCCCACGTAAAGACCGACTACACTATAGCTACAGAAGAACATTTATCACTTCAGTGAAAGTAATAAAAAAACTCAGAATGTCCAATACATTAAGAAAAGTGTTCAACTTAAATCATAAGAAGCTAAAATACACATACTAATGCAAGATTTTTTTTTCAAGTACACAATGTATCTATCACATCTACCATCTATAATCACAATCAAAACAGATTAGTGACATGATTCAAGAGTTAGTATTCTTCAAAACTCAGCATAACAGAAAACATTCTAAACAAGTAATTTTGTGAACCACCTTACCAACAAATCTTAGTTTTCTCCAAGCTGTCCCTTGCCTTTTCAACTTCCCTCGTGTCAGAAGCTTAAGCTTCCCAGCCTTACCCAAGGTCTCCAGTGGTACTGTTTTGACTAGAAAGAGGCAGTTTATGCTGTATTATTTCAAAACTCTACCTAGGGCTGACCCATGCCAGCTGTTGCCAAAACACAAAAAGCAAAATAAAGCAGCCCAAATATTCCTCTATGTTACTTTCCTCTACCCTGCTGACAGACCAAATGAAAAAAGCCCACAGAAAACAAACAACAAAAAACCCAAACGTCGTCTAGAGTACATAACTTTCGTGTCCCTAGGATGTGGGGCTGAACATGGAAAAGCTTACACAGAGACCATGTATACATTAAATATATAGCTAAGAAACAGCAGTAGCTAATGCAATTTTGTGGTTCCCTTCCTTCTCCGTTACATTTAAACAGAATTTTTACTTGTAGCCATTCCTATTTCTTCCATTGGTGATATTACCAGCATGTCCTTGGTTCCACTGCTACCACTCTCCTCTAAATGCTTGAGAGCTCCTGACTAAGCCCCATAAGGTAAGATTTTTACAATAGGTACAAGACTGCAAAGCAGTGCCAAAGCCCTTCTAGTAAATAAACTTCCTGTTGTTCTATATAATGTAGTACCCTTAACAGCATATACACTCCCAGAAAAATGCAGACTATTACAAGGCTTAGACTCAACTTTCCACATCAATGTACATTCAATCACATGCTACTGTAGCATTACTTAGGGTGTTAGATACGTATTTTGTAATGTATCTCCAGCATAGGTCAGCTAATACCACTGCAAGAATCTTAACTTTTACTTCCGTAAGTAAAAATTTTTTGTTTACATATAACATTATCTTGCAGGATTATTTAAGATGAAAAAAATCCCTCCTCAGTCCACTCAGAAGCCTTTGTTTTACCATAATCAAGACAGAGCAAAGTAATAATGGATCAAAATTTTACAAAAATGAAAGGCATTAGATGTTCTAATCCATGTTTTGGAAACCAAACCTCACTATTTACTTTTGCTTTCCATACAGTTCATCATAGTAGACAGTTTGTACACCACCTCAGACACATCTGAAAACATTCCAAGGTATTCAATCAAACATTGCTATCTGCTCGCACATATAAAAGCCTGGGGATCACAGTCCATTCAATTCACCAGCAGTGATTATTTCTCAAATTTCCAAATCTGATTTTTATCTCCAGCATTGCAAGTTCTCATTTGCACATCAGCATGCCCCTCAGTCGTACGATAAGCAGTAAGGCACTTCCCTGAATGAGGATGATAAATAGTCCCATCTTCTCTGAAGTGCCAGATAATAATTTCTGGAATAGGAGATCCATCTTTTGGGCAGCTCCTCATACCTATGAAGTCTTCACGCTCAGGGACTTCAGCACATAGCTCAGTTACAGAGTTAAATCTAATCTCCTGATTTGATGTATATTCAAAAAATTGGTTGCCTCCCTGACCATGACAGCCAAAGAGAGAAAGATGAGACCCAGTAGGATTATGTTCCTGTAGGACATAGTCAAGGCACTCTGAAGGTATTCCTGTGCTGCGGATCGCACCATGCCAGCCAGGACGATCTTCTGGTACGTGCAACTCAGCAAATACATTTTTCAAATACCAATGAAAACTCTTGCATTTCAAACGCTCTCTAAGAATCTTTCTTTCAGAAATGTCTCCATAGTTTTCTTTCCTTGCTGAAGGATTTCTATTGTAAAAGTGATCTTTGAACTCGTCCATCCATACCTCAGCAGCACGTGCCGTGTTCTGAAGGAAATTTGGTCTAGCATAGGGTGCACGCTTTGGAAACACATGGCCCACATGGGAGCACGGATGAATTTCCAACATGCCTCCACACTGCCAAACCCTAAATGACAATTCTAAGTTCTCTCCTCCCCAAACGTCCATTCCCGTATCATAGGTTCCCAGGTACTCAAAATACTTCTTGCTAACAGCAAACAAGCCACCAGCCATAGTTGGGGATCTGATTGGGTCGGTTTCAGATTTCCGCCTGAGACGTTCGTGTTTAGGCACTGAGTGCCACTGGAACGTCAGCCGCCAGTCAAACCCCCCAATCATGGGCTCTGCCGTTTGCATGTAGTATTCAAATGTTTTCCAGTCAATGGTGTCAATGACAGGACAAACAATAACAGTCTCATTCTCAGCAATCCTCTCGAGCAGTGGTTCCAGCCATCCAGAAACACATTCACAGTGACAATCCAGGAATGTGAGAACATCACCGGTAGCAAAGGTAGCGCCAATCAAGCGTGCACGAACCAATCCTTCTCGTTTGTTGGTTCTTATCAAGCGAACTCTTTTCAGACTGCTTATGTATTTTTCGAGTTCAGCCTTCAAATACACTTTATCACTCAGGTCATCCACCAGTATAATTTCTTTCAGAAGCACTGAAGGGGATGTTTCAAGAACACTATGGATCGTCCGCAGCAATGTCGACCAGGCTTCGTTGTAGAAAGCAATTACAACAGATGTCGTGGGCAGTCTTCTGTAGTTGTAAGATTTAGTTTTACAACCACTCAGTCGATTATCTTCAATGTGCCGGTGGAGAGAAATTTTATCACTTAAATAAATATTTATTGCGTATTTCTCAATCAGCTCTTCTTCCTGTTTCTTTTCCTCAGGACTCAGCTGCGGGCGAGAGGGTTTACCCCATTCTCCTGGGGCATAAGGATCAGGTGGGGGTTTGTCATAAACTGGACGAGCCAAATCGACTGCTTCTTCTGCTCTGTCAGAAAAGCGCCTCTCCCATTTCCCTTTAGTGATGCTCTCGCCGGCGAGGGAGGCACCGAAGGAAGAAACCGACAGCTCGACCACAAAGTAAGCGATCATCAAGAGGCCGAGGAACACGCAGCTTTTGCGGACCCATGTCCATCTTCTAGCCAGACGGATCCTCATCGTAGGTAGTTAAAAGCAGCTCCTAGCAGAGAGGGGTCCGTGAACTCCTGCCGGCTCTCCCCGCGCCCCCGGGGACGGAGGGGGCTGCAGGCACTCCCAGCCTCGGGCTCGGGCCGCCGGCAGAGTTTGAAGCCAGCCCTCCGTGACGGGCCCGGTAGATGCCAGGGGGACCGCGGGGGAGCGGAGTGCCAGTGGAGGCACGGAGCAGCCCCCTGCCTCTCCGGCCTCGGCGCTCCCCTCGCTTACTTCCTCCTCCTCCTCCTCTCTCTCCGCGGGACAAACCCCTCCTCCCGCCTTGTGGTTTGCTCAAAAAGTTGTCGCTTAAGGAAGGGGCAGAGACTCCTCAGCCCGCCCGAAGGCGCGGGAGCCCGCCCCGCCTCCGCGCCCGGACCTGCGCCCGGAACCGCCCGGCAGCTCCGGGGACGGAAAGAGGGAGGAGGGAGCGGACTGCCCCGCCTGGAAAGCAAACGGCGCCCGGCCCTGCACTCACCCAGCCCCGCCGCGTTCGCGTTGAAGGCGACGCCCGTCACCGCCGCCGTGTGGCCGCGGAAAGGCCGGATCAGGACGGGGTCCTCCTGGGGAGAGGGTGCGCACCATCAGGCTGCGGGCGGGGGCGGCCCCGTTCGCCCTCCCCCGCCCCTCAGGGGCCGCTAACGCCCCGCGCGCGGCGGGAGACGCCGGTCCCAGCGTCCGGAGAGTTTCACCAGCGGGGGCGGCGGCCGGGGCCGGGCAGCCCTCGGCACCGGGCGATACCCGCCGGCCGCGGCTCTCNCAGCTGCCGCGGCCGTCGCCGAGCTCTTACCAGCGGGGAGGCCATGGGCGGAGCGGGGAGGAGCGGCCCGTCAGAGCCCCGCGCTCCAGGCGCGGCCGGCCGAGCCCCGGATTCATCCGCCGCGCCAAGAGCGCCACTCCCCATCCGCCCATGCGCGGCCGCGCTGCGCGGGGCGGGGCCGCACCGCGGGCTGGTGCGCGGACCGCTCTTAAAGCCGCAGCGCCCCCGCCTGCCCCGGCTCGGCGAGGCTGGACCGGGGAGGCTTTCCCGGTCAAGACGGGAAAATTAAACCCTCCGAGTCTGTCCAATGGTCAGGACACCGCGGCTTAGTGGTTGCGGGAGGCTGAACTCTCAGGGCGGGGCGCGGTTCGGCGGGCGTTGGAGCCTGCGGAGTGCCGCAGACATAGGTGGGATGTTCGGCTAGCGGAAGATCTGGCCCCTGTTACCTCTGTTTTGTGACTTACAAATTCATGCAGGGCAGCTGTGTTTAAAACCTCTGACTGATTTTGTATGAAGCTACCTTAGGTAGTTTGGCCTCTTGTCTTTTTTTTCTTCAGTTGTTTCATACTTTGGTGAGACTTCCTCGATTTCTAAGTTGGCACTCGGGTCTGTATCATACACAGTGGTCTTTTAACGGATGTTTAATGCTCTAAAAAACTACACCTACCTTAAGCAAAAATTAAGAAAACCCCAACGCTGCAGCGTTGGTGTTAGTAGTGCTGTGAACGTTTATGCAGCTTCATGGAATGCTAGGTGAGGGAGCAAACCTCGCTGGAAAAGTACTGCTCCCATAGCTGTACTAGTAAAAACAGGGTTGGTTGACACCGATTAGCAAAAAGAAGGGCTATAGTGGCAAAACTGCCATTCGGTATGCGAGTGTTCCTGAAGAAGTAACTTATACTGCAATTACCCTTTCTTTCTTTTTTAAGTCCAGTCTGCCTTTTACTGGTTGTTCTGACATTAAACTTTTACATCTACAGAATCAGGTCAGTAATTAGGCCAATATGTAAGAATTGTCACTTATAGAACAGTTCCAAATAAATTGTCTTTAACCATGAAATGCACATTTAAAATAATACTTTTGTAGTTGGTGAAAAAAAGCAGGATTATCACAAGTATATAAGGCAGTTTCCATGAAAGTCTATTAGCACTCGTTATGTAGGCTGATAATTTGCCATTTTGACTTCACAATATGAAGCCCTTTTTAAAAAATAAGTGGTGGGACAAGACATATTAATTTTAACTTGGACCTAGCAAAAGCTACAGTTTTTGCCATTATTTGGTTTTGATTATTTCTTGTTGGTGGAGTTTTGTTTTGGTTTTTTGTTTTGTTTTTTTCCTTCTAAACAGCTCACCCTCCCATCCTTTCGTTTTAGTCCCCGTAATTTAGATCACAGAGTAAAATGTAGCATTAAAAAAGTTGGTAATTATAAGATTTAAATGTTCTGCACTCCACTGCAGGAACAGTATGTTAACTAGTTAAACTTAAATTGACCTCTTTATGACTATTAAAGTCTTCCAGCCTTTCTCAACCTTTTTCCCAACTCTCCTCCTTCTCCCAGGTTTTATCAGCTGTAAATTATGTGTCTCATCAGGGAGACTACATTTAGATTCTATCCCTCTGTGTTAGTACCAAACTTTGTGTGATCTTAATTTATTCTGTGTCTTCTCATCTCCTGAGTGAGAGAAAGTACCCTCTCTGCTGCTTTTTTTGTGTGCTGAGGTATTTCGGTATTTCTTGTACCTTGTGTTATCGGGTTTGGATCTGTTCCAGAAGCTCCTTAAAACCGAGTGGTCAGAAACATGTTACTTTTTTTAGAAACAGATGAATAACAATTCCCAGTCCTACTGAATCCTTTTCCTTTTGCCTTCTTTAGACCTGCTATGCTTCCAGCAGGTCAGTATATTTTACTAATTTTGGGATGCTAGCAATAAACTGGAATCTCTACCTGCCCGTAAAATTCCTGGACTGTAAATTGCCAGTTGATAGGCATAAAGCAAAGGAAGGGCTGTGATTTTGGAGAGAAGGAGGGTGGCATCCCTCTTGCTACAAACTGATAGACGAGTGTTTATCAAATTGTAGGGCTTACAAAGTTAGTCTGTTCTTTGCTGTTTCTCCTCACCGGAGAGTGCTTTGAGGACTCCCAAATGCTCGTAAGAAGCAAAGTCTTCCTTTACTGCAGACATGTGATTAGCTATAGTGACTATAGTTATAAAGCTGGCAGGTAATAGTTTTTATGATGATTATGTTCCCTCATTAGTATGTATAGATTTTATTTTTAGAATTATTTTAAGATTATTGTGACTCCTAATAATATAATTATGAGTTGGCATTGTCTTTTCAAGGTTGTGATATGCAAGAGCAATTTACTGTTATAAGCTGTTGTGCATTGTGATGACAGTGATAAATGGTGCCTCAGAAAATATGTTCCAAGCATCATGTGTCAGCAGGCTGCTGTTTCAGCAGCTACAGAGGTTTGTTTTTTTGGTTTTTCTTTTTTTTCCTCAGGCGCTGTGTTAAGGTAGTATATATCCAAACGAGCATTGTATCTAGAGAAGTACACTTTAGGATGGTAATTCCAGGCTTGTGCTGACTGCGTGATCACTGTAGGAAAAAAATTAGTAAAAGGATATGTAGAATTCAAGGACACGTGGACAAACTTGGTAACCTCAGTGCATGTATGCTGCAATGCACACATTAATTACACTGATCACATATGATTTCATAATAATTGATGTAAAACAATACATGAGCACAAGGGGCAAATATATTAGTAATACAGCAGCCCACCAAAAATTCCTTCATGTCTAAAATGAGGTATTTTAACTTAGTGTTAATCCTACTTTAAAATAAAACTAAGAGCCCCAAGTGTAATTGTGTGGGATCCTACTGGGAGCAGCTGTGTTAGCAGCAGAGCTGGCCAGGCTGCCCAGAGACCTCAGAAGGTCGTACTCTGTCACTAGAGGGGAGTGTGAGATCTGCTTTGCCGGTGTGGTGTTGGGTATTCATCCACCTACGTGCAGGAAGAGAGTGTAGACCAAGGGCACAAAGACTTAATTGCAGGCTGTCTTGCTGTTGTAGAACCACTATACCTTGTGATTCCAGCATCTTTGCAACCTCTGATCCTATGTTTTTTTTCTCCTCCATCAAAATGGTTATGAAAATAAAATAAATATCAAAGCTATAAAATAAATAAATGAAATACTTGTGGAGTAGTGTTGGTTTTTTGCATCTGTTGAAATTTTCTTACCAAAATCCCATTAAAGTCTGTTTGCCAACCGCAGCAAGAGAATGGAAAAGAAGAGAATATCAAGTAGGTACATAACAATTTGAAATACAAGGACAATTTGAAACACACATGATGCGACTTTTAGTCTAAGAAACATCCTGGGGTTCTGAGGTAATTGGCAGGTGTAATGGCTGAGCCACGTCTCCATCATATTTGAAAATGGGGCCCATAGTATTTAATATCTTTATTAATGACATAGCTAGTGGGATTGTGTGCACCTTCAGGAAGTTTGTGGGTGACACCAAGCTGTGTGGTTCAAATGATATAGGGGAAGGGATGCCATCCAGAGAACCTTGGCAGGCTGAGGAGTTGGCAGGTACAAACATTGTGAAGTTTAAAATTGCCAAGTAGAAGGTCCTGTGCCTGGCTTGAGGCAATGCCCAGTATCAATATAGACTGAGGGGTGAATGGATTGAAAGCAGTGGAGAAGGTACTGGGAATACCCATGGAAGCTGAACATCACCCAGCAATGTGCACTCCCAGCCCAGAAAGTCAAATGTATCCTGGGCTGCATGAAAAGTAACATGACTACTGAGTCAAGCGGGATGGCTCTGCCCCTCTGCTCTGCCATCATGAGACCCCTCCTGGAGTGCTGTGTCCAACTCTAGGACACCCAACATAAGGAGGATATGGACCTGTTGGAGCAGGCCCAGAGGAGGGCCACAAAAATGATGAGTGAGTTATTGACACTGATGGATATTTGAGATTTTTCCTTGTTCACTCTAGGGATTGTATTTGTACTGAAGGATAAATAAAAGAATTTATCTCTTATTACTGATGCCTGAAGGGAAACACGTGTGAAAGAAAGCTGCATAATTCAAAACCAGCACTTTAAAACAAATAACCATCTGGATTAGAAGCTGAGAGTGACAATTACTCTGCCAAAGAACTTAAAGTCATTAGAATTTGTATAAAAGTGGTTGTGTTATCCAAAGGTCTTTTCTGCTTGTTCCTTTTAATTAGATGCTTTTGTGTAAAAGATACATATCTTTAAAATGACTATGGGGATTAAATCCCTTAATGTTTCTCCCTTAGTACCCAAACAGCACAATAAAAACACTGACAGAGTAATATGCAGCATGTGCTCAGCTGCATGTAAGTCCCTCTAAGTGTTACCTTGAATGTCAGACTCTTGCCCTCATAATGTATGTGCATTATTTGAATCTCAGAAAGTTCGCAGTCACTGATTGTTTTCAGATAATTGGACAGGTTTTACTATGAAATTTTCTGGGATGATCCTATTATAGTGTTTTTTATCAGTAGCATCACCATGTAGATGAATAGCCATGTGCAATTCCAAATTTAAAGAACATCTTCCTTTTTTTCCCCTAATGTTTTAATGGATGATCAATACGAGTAGGATTTCCTGTGTTGCCAGTAACATAGGTATGTTGGTAAATATACTTTTATTTCAATGCACTTGCATCCAGCTTTTCTAAAAATAAGTAAAGCAGTTTTTTTTCTAAATAGGTATGTAGTATGGTGTCTCTTTGCCATACAATACCTGAAATTCTATCATGTTGCAAAATTCAGTGTATTGAAATCAAGCTACATTAGCAAATTATTTGATAATATGTGCTTAAAAATCAAGAACTATTCATGTGTCTTACTGGGTTCAAGAGACCTAGAACACGTTTGGAAGAATTTAGTACAACATAGCAAAGGTTAGTACAAATTTATTAATGCTCCAGCAGATGCTATATAGAATGATTTAGAGCATCTTCATTTAGTACATCTTATAACAGGATCATTCATCTGCTATAATGTGGATGTTAACTGCAAGGGTGAGTCAATGAGAACTGGTGAATTGTACGGATATGCCCAGTTTGGTAAAGTATCTCTTTAGGTATGTACTACAAGGTGACATTTCACCTAAAGGAGAACAATCTAGGAGATACAATAAACAGGAACAAGGAATCTAAAATAAGAAATCTAACTAGAAAAATGAGCTCTTGATATCAGAGCTCACATTTTTGGGAAAAAATGTAATTGGACAAGTGCAACTATGTTATGCACATTTATAGGTAATTTTATCCAGTGGTCTTTAAAAAAAAACCCAACTCTTATAAATCTGAATTTTATTTATACATAATTTTCAGGGGTAAATATTCCCTGAAAGCACACTAGTTATTTCTTGGAATCCTCAATGAAAATTGTGAGGTAGACATTAATCCTGTTTCTGACTTTTCTATAATCCTCCATAAAATCAGTTTCTTTAGACTGCACATTTACAAGAGCAGACTTCCAATAACACTGAAGCTAAAATAAGTGCTTGAAACCAATGTCTACTACTGCCAGCCACAAAGTAAGGCAAATTATAACAAATGCAATTAGAAAAACAAGTGAGGAGAAACAATATGCCACAATTACTGGAAAATAAGGAACCTAATTGTTCTTGAACAACTGCAACTATAACATCCATGAGGTTAATTTCTTCTGCTAACTGCTTTCTGAAGGGCAAGGTTTGACCCACCAGAGACTCCAGTGCTTAGCACAGGGCTGTGCTCTATGCATTTGTTTGGCAATGTCATAATGCAGGTTTTCCAGCTCCACACCACCCATGCATCCTCTGAAAGGATCCTTGACTCCGTATCTCATGACTGGTCCAGAAATGACTTGGGCGCTGATCTAGAAGTGTCACTGCTCTCCCCTCTGATGCTGCTTTGTGGCATCTATCTAAGGACTGAGCCACCAGTTTATTTTACCAGGGCCGAACCAGAGTTTGCTAGCATGTTTAAAAGAACTAGGAGACTTTGATTCTCTTAGGTTAGCTACCTGTCCAGTGGGGCAGGAGTCGGGCAGCTGTGGCAGCTGCTTTATTTCAGGACAGTTGCAGAGAAGATATGAGAGAGAGACAACATTACAAATTCCATCTGCATTCATCACGACTTTACCAGCGTAGGGCTGGGACTTGTGTCTGGACAAGGAAAGCCTGCATCGGTACTTTTTTTTTTTTTTTTTCTGTTGCAGCACTTGCTGCTTGGGCAGGAAGAACTTTCCAGCATGACAGTTGGCAAACCCACAACATGATGGACTGCCACAGATGCTTCCTGCTGCTACCATATAGATTTTCTCTTGAATATTACTTGTGTGGCTGATGCACAGAGAAAAATGAAGGGAGTAGTAGTAGTTTCATACTCTCTTGTTTTATTATTAAATACATTGTTCTGCCTGTATCAAATATAGAAGCTGCCACCATAGATGAGATAGTTAGAAGACACTTGTCTGATTCCAAAATGAGTGGTGTTGTCACATCCTATCAAATCATGCTTATAAAATGGTAAAAATCTAATCAAACAAAAAAATCTAACAGGCCCTATTCCACTGGTGAGGCATGCACATATAGTGGGTTATTTTGGGGGTAGAAAGTCCAAACTGCAAACACCTTACCCATTTCACACATTCTTTTTTAAAACTGCCTTTCCTCTCTTGCAGGAAGGCTGCATACATACATAGCTGGATGCGTGTCAGCTTGTGTCAACTCTTTCTTGTAGGGACTCTAATATTATGAAATTTTATGCTGATGTGGGCATAATGACAGGTTCTGTTTCAGAGGACAACTCCTGAATGGCTGAACAAGCCACGTACCATATAGTAGAGTGAAGTAGAAGGAGGCATCTGCTTAGAATCACAAAATGGAGCTAGGAAGAATGCCCCCAGTTTTCCCATTAGAACAACTTTGCAAAAAAACCCCTCAGGCTCCCGGTAGTATTCTGTTGTATCACAGAACATTACCTATTTTTATCATCTTGCACATTACTAATTGCAAAGCTGCAGCCTACGGACACACTATATGCAGAGTTTCCACCACAATCCAATTGCAATTCCCCAGGGTGTTTTACAGTGGCAATTAGCAATACAAGTATTGCTAATGGAGACTGATCCCAGTTGCAGGGAGAGTCAACAGGGCCACATAGCAGACAAGATATGCAGCAAATTGCTGCAAGTCCCTTTCAAAGTTACAAGGAATACCTGGGTGGCACAGCTTTTGCAGGTGCAGCAGCAGGAATTGCCCAGGGAACATTAAACAGACATTTTTTTTAATTCCCCAGCTGTTGACAGAAAAGGGTCTTACATGGTTGCTACAAGAGCTGCCTTCACGGTCGCTCCTGCTGCAAGGAAGTTTTCCTGCCTTAGTATTCAATATGACTGTGAAACTTTATGTCTTCACAAAAAATATATGAACACGTGCAAATAAGCACATTTTACTGTGACATAACAATTATGTCATCCATGTTTAATTTTGTTATTTTAAATAAAAATCACTAGATAAAGTTTCTTACATCAGTTTACCAAGAACAGTTGGTATTCTAGTTTTGTTATGCTCCCTCAAACCTATAATTACTTACGTGAAATCCTAGCGTGATCTATAGTGGTTGTCAAATTTGGTATTCAGATTCACAGCACATAGAACATAGGTTCTTCTCCCAACCAAAACAAGAAGGTGACTGAAATACTCTAGCAGAAGTATGAACTGACAGAGGGCATAGTTTGTAGTGCTCCTGACATTAGTGCCTCAAGCTGGATAAATCTGCCTTAAAACACAAGCTTTTCAACTTGTATATTCATGTTTTTTGCTCCTCTTACTCCTGTCCTGTTACCCTGCTTTTCTTCCCCAAAAGTTTTCAAAAACCTTCTCATTGCTCATTTGTTTCCTTCCACTCTCCCCTTTCAACTCCTACTTGCTTCATCTACAGTGCTGTGGTTGTTAGTTCCTCGAGCTCTAGACCGGGCAGCAGGAGTCACAGGGGGAGCATATCTGTGCTGAAGTTTTTGCTGTGCAGAGAACACGCCACAACTCCAGCCTGCAGCAGCAGTTTACCCAGAAATGGTTCCGGTGTGGTTGACCACACTGTCACAGAAGCTGTTGAAATGGCACAACGGAGGGAGCACTGCAGGCAGAGAGGAGTGGTAACCTGGGCCAGCATCACAGGCTGCAGCCCTACTGCGTGAAAGGCTCATTTGCAAGCCAACCACATCCCTGCAACCAGGTGGAGTAGTTTGCTTAGAACAGCTACAGTTTTGCCGGAAAGCTGACAAGGCTGACTGTATAGATACTTGTAAATTGAACTTGTCTACGCTCTCTGCTGAGATAGCAAAAGAGATCCCTAACATCAGGAGAACCTCCTTGACAGGTGTCAAAGCTTGTTCAAAAGCTTGGAGATGGTAGAGTATCAGCAGCAACAGGCATGAACAGAAAAATAACAAATTTCCTTCTTTGAACTGGCTAAGCCCTTTCATTGCATAATACAAAAGCAAATCTTTTGAGCTGTATAATTTTATTAGCGTGCTTAGTACTTATATAAATTTTTCCATGAAATTTCCTCTAAGGCCTGATTTCTTAGTTATAGCACAATCATCAAGCCTTACAAAACTAAAACAAGGCAAGAAAGCTACAGGAGAACTTCTGTTTTATTTGGCAATATCCCAAATGTAGTCAGTTTGGAAACGGCTATCTATGGCATAACTGTTGGAGTTGGATTGATTCCAAGTGCAATGTTTCAAATTGGGTATATGACAGCATGCATGAGTGTGTCCCAGCATTGCAGTCTTTTTGACAATTGTCAGAGATGAAGCATGACTTTGGAAAACAAACATTGAGCAGTCTATTGGTTGTGCTGATTGCCTTTGAGGACACTAATGAAGAGAACCAATGGAAAATAATATTCTCAAGTGGTATTTTATCAGCTCACATTCCTCATCCAGTGATCAAAAAGCCTGTAGTACTTCTTCGTTCAAACATATAAAATGATGATTGTGTTGATTGGTATCAAGCTGGCATTTGATCATTTAGTTGATATTCAGACTTGGACTGTTTATAGCCCTTTTGAAAAAGACTGAAGTCAGTGAGATTTAAAGCTATAATAATTGTATTCAAATACTGACATGCCTACAGAATTGGCTGGGCATCCCAAGCTTTTTAAAAACAACAGTTCAGAATACTTTTAACCTCCTGCTATAGACTTCTCCTTCATTGGATCATTAAGACTTTTGAAATAAAACATGCTTCAATATATTGACTCTACAGATGAAAATTCTAAAGATTTCTGCACCTTTAAGGTAGAGAGCCATTACACAGCATATTGGAAGTTAGTATTGTAGGCACTCCCCTACATCCTCTAAACATATTTGTTTTAAATGTGTTTTAGTTTCAAAAGTAATGTATTATTTCTTACAAAAAAAAGACCATGTTTCTGTTTTGCAGAAGCTCAGCTATTTTTTCTATAGTTAGAATGTCAAATTTTGGTTTGGATCATCTCATTACTGTAACATTTGATCAGCCAGCCAGCTAGTTTTAATATGCAGCTTATGCGTGGACTCTGAAACTTTTTCCTATTACAACATTTTTAAGATCAGAATGGCAGTTTTGTAATGTCAGTCTTCCTACATTAGCGTTTAAAGTTTTATGGGCAATTATGTGAGAACCAATAAAAAGAGAATCCAACTCTGATATAACACTAAGTTGTTTAAGTGTAGCAAAGTATTTCTACAACTCAAGGCAGAAGAAGGGAGCATTTGTATGGAACATCAGAACTTACATGGCATTCATTTAATTTCACCAATACTTTGCTCAATTACATAAAAGCCTGTGACACCATCACACCATAAACTAATGAGAAAAATCATCTTCTCTATTCCATGTAAATTATACTCTATGACTAAAAACGTATCTTTCTGCACTCTTTGTTCTTGATCCATTAGAATAATATAAATTTCATTGACTTTATGCACCTGCAAGAGAACCTTCTTTTTTTTTAGAAGCTGGTTTTACACACTTTAAAAAAAACCCAAAAAACCAGAGTAGCTTTGAGAAAAAGGACCACGTTCTTTCAAGAGAGTCCTAAGTAGAGAGCAGCAGAATGAAACCACACAAACCTTCAAATAAGTGAATTTTTCCTTAGAAACAGCTACACTTTGTTTCTTTCTACACCTAAAATAGGCAAATAACAGAATGAGAAAACCTCTCCTTGAGGAGAAGCTGATTTCCACAGGTCTGCAGCTTTCTAGAGATCATGTTAAAATCTGCTGCCTTTCCTATGAATCACAGACAGGCATCATTCAAAAAGCTTTACTAGAGTAGAAGTGATCCAAGCTCTGCTATCACAGTAAGCATTACAGCAGGCAAATATCAGCAAGCCTTTTGGTCAGGTCAGTTTAAGATAAGAGAAAGAAAATAGTCAGTTGCTTTCTTGCTTTGCCTCAGTTTTGATCATTCCAGTGACTGATTTCTTTGTTGAATTCCATATATGTATAAAAATAATATCCATGAGGATAATGAAGAAACCCTACAGAATTACACCTCCTGCTCAAGAATTTCAGGATCAGAGAATTACTGAGGTTGGCAGGGGCCTCTGCAGGTTATCTACTCCAAACCCCTGCTAAAATCAGCATCAGCTACAGCAGGTTGCTCAGGGCTGTGTCTAGCTGAGTTCTGAGTGTCTCCAAGGATGATGACTCCCTAACCTCCCTGTGTGTGTTCTTGTGTTCAGGCAGTTTCACATGCTGTCACTTCTGACTGGCTGGGAAAATCAGAAACAAATTTCTTATGATGGCATCAATTTAGCTATGTTCTGCTAAGACATGGTGGGCTTTCTAGAATCTTTACAGGCTAAGTAACCAGCCAAGACATTCTGGTGATATTTGGGCTGCAAACCGTTTTGGGCTTAAAAACTTTGTAACAAAACTCATACTGTTGTTTTTCTAATTGGGCAGAAAGCTGTCTGTCTCTCTTTAATTCTTTCTTTTTTCCAAAGCTTGTTCTTTCCCTTCATCTTGTTGAAAGAGCTCTCCTATCGGTTGCTCTGGGCTACAGCACCGAAAGATGCTACCATATAAAAAGTACTCCCAAACTTTACTGATAGTGGGTGAGATCTTGAAGAAGAAAGCAGAAGAGAAGATCAAAAGGCAAGATAGAAATATGATAAAGGAGACAAATCCACAGCTGCACATATTATCCCATCTTTCCTTCACTGATTCTCTACAATCACCCTTGGCAGACTGGAAGAGGGAAGAAAGAAAGGACATACCAAGTTGTAATTCATATCTGTATACTGCTAGATTTATTACAACAGACCCTAGTTGATTTGGCTAAAGGAAAGAAGCTAAGGATGACTCATCTTTTGGTGAAATTAAAATATGACAAAAAGTACCTTTTCCAGAGTTTTCTTTTTATTTAAAAACACTTGTCTATTAGAGTGCTTTTTGGATGATGGTCCTCAATGAATTAAACTGTTGCACTGATCAGAATATTTATGACCAATACATGGCACATGATTAAAGACATATCTTCCCATCTATAGAGCAGTGTTGTCCAAAACCAAATCTCATTTTCTACCAAAATATCAGTTCAGAGAATTTCCTGTTTCTTGCATACTGTGTCCAACTCATGTATCCTTTGACAGGTCCTATGACAAGGATCTGAATTTTGAAAATTGTTTATTTTGCAGATTCTCTCCTAAAATACATAGCACAAAACACTATGCAGTAGCTGCCAGCACAGTATTCAAAATAAGCTATGTATTTCCCCACAAACCTCTGCCAAATACAGGCTTACCTTCAGGAGATCTCGCAACAACCTTAGGTCATAACTGAAGAAGCTTTGTACCTAACAGCCATCAGAGCAACCAACTTGTGGAAAACTGTGAACGTCAAGTTAAATCCTGTATTTGTAAAACTGAAATTGTCAAAGATAACAAACATATTTTATAGGGTTTATTTGTAGAGTGGCTTTGTGGTTTTTATTGTATCTTAAATCAAAAGCTTTGGGACCCTTTTCACACAAAGCATTTGAACTGTACACCCTGATTCTCTACAAGAGACTGAAAGCTTTAAAACAGGAAAAGCCAGTATTCACTCTGTGCCTGAGCAGTTGCCATAGAGTGAATCCAAGGCTGTGCCTTTGCCAAGGAGGAAGACTTAGAAAAGGTTTCTTATGATCACACTTACAGTCTTTCAGCATACTACAGCTTCATGCCCTGCAAGAGAGGCAGCCTAGGAAATAGGCTCAGAACAGCTAGATGCTGCTACCTTTGCAAGGGCTCAAAGGGATCCAGAATGCGTACGTCGATTTTAGTGAGCAACTGCTGCTTCAGGTTTGGATTGGCACCTGTTATTACACCAGAATGTGAGATGATGTTCTATTATTCCAGAATGTACATCCTCACCAAATACTGTTAATTCCCAGAAACTCCTGCTAGTTATTTTTCCGAGTTTAAATTCCCACTGTCTTCCATTTGAGTCAAGTCAAGGAACCCTTTTCAAATGGATAACTGTATAGATTTTGTAGAAAACTCTATGTTTGGTGTACATAACAGTATTGAAGGGTCACTATCCAGTGAGTTACCTTTTACATGCTGTCCTTTTTCAGTTATCTAAGCTCATCCCATCATTTTCTTAGCAAACCCTCATCTTTGAGCACAAAGGAAATGTAGTTCCTGGAGGAGCCTTCTGTTTTAGAAACTAAGTCATATCTCCTTGATTGTTGCTGCAACCTCTTGAGAAAGGTGGTTAGGTATTTCTGTATACCTATACCTGTGTAGTGCAGGGGAGAAGATAGGCAGGAACAGCTCTAAGGCTCTTTATTCTGGCCTGGAGTTTCTCATGACATGGCCCTGAATAAGCAGGCCTAATCAGTCTGGAGATTAAGTTGGAGCTGGACCCTCCATGCTGGCCAGGCTCATCCAACAAAGTTAAGGTACTTCAGTGAGGGCTTGAAATCTGTAAGATCAGAAGAGATGCACTGCTGGGGGAGAGGGTGCAGGTGGAAAAAAGCAGGAGCTCTTTAAAACCAAGTATTTGCATCAGAAAAGTAGTACAGATATTAAGATATTCTACTTTAATTTATGTAATGCTTATTATGATCTGGATTATTCTAGAGCTCTGCAGAGGCTAGAACTACTAGCAGTAGAAATTGAACTTATCTGGCCTTTGGAATAACTTTCCAATATTCAGTATAGACAAGTTATCCTTCCATGAGTATTACATTTGTTTGCTTAGTTCAAAACACATTGGAAAATTTGCTGTTATTCTAAGAAAGCCTCTGAGTATGTTATTTCATATTTTTTGGCTGCTTGCACTTGCTACAGACCCCTGCATTTACCCGCTCAGTTAGCATTAAGGCATTTGTTTCCATCATTCTCTCCAGACTACTCCATGTTGCAGCATTTTCCTCTTCCTGTTAAGGCCAATACAGAAAAAAAGAGTCCTCTTGTATTACCATTTTCAGCCCCCCTTCAGAGCCAAGATGAGGTGTCGTAAGATATACACAACTATAGCAGGCATCCCACCCAGGAAATCACATTTTAAGCCACTCCAAATAGTAGTCAGCCTAGAACTGAGTTCATGTTCAAAGTCATTATTGCTCAACCATGTACACTATATACCATGACCTCTTGAAAGCAAATGAGCGTAAAATTGTAGCAAGAGCTATTTTATAGAATTGGCATGCATTTCAGGTTTGAATCAGTACTGTACTGGCATTCAAGAATTTCAGTCCCCATACAGACTGAGATGAACAGCACTTTTATTTATTTCAGTTACAAGAAGAAAGACAAGTAAACCTTACAACCAGAAAGGCAATGAAGGCCTCATGAGCTTAGTGAAAACCATTTCATATTCTAGGCAAAGTTATGATTTCTTGAGATCACAAAGAAAGCATACCCCCCTCTTAAACAACTTTTCCTTATTTCTGTAAGGAAGTTTCCTGTAAGAACAGCACACTGATGTTAACAGAATCAAGAGGGACCACCGATGTACAAAGTCTACATTCACCCTCCCACCCCCCACAAAAGGCTTAAGTGTAGATTTTATTCCAAAAAAGATAACATGCAGTCATGATCACACCTAGAGAAGAGGGGAAAATTAAAGTCTATTTTGAAATGAAGTAAAATCATTACCATTAATGAAGTTAAATGAAGATACTTTTCCACATGGCAGTGTACTTCACAGGTAATGAAAACTCCCCTTATTTTAAGCCAATGTTTATCTGACTTTTGTAGTAAAGAGAAAATAGCTTACATAAAAACTGACCCCCTTACCAATCACTCTAGATAAGAACTATGATGTAAGAAAAGTGCTAGAAACATGTGGGAGAAATTACTATACAAAGTGTCAAGTGCAACCCCCCACCCTCGACCCCCTTGACTAGATTTCAGTGTATTTACTGAAGTACAATAGAAAAGATGGAATTCGGGAGTGGTTGACAGTGGGATACAGTGCCACAGGTTGAACAATATCCACTAAAGGACGACCCCAAGCATGCATGTACCCCACCACAAGGGAAAGATGTGCTTGAGCTTCCCAACCTGGTAATTTCTGCAGTTTGCTCTAGTTTTATCTCCTTCCTCACTACCAACTTAATTCTTGCAGTCCTTTGAAGGGACCACTTTAAAAAATGTCCATAATTCTGGATTATCTGACAAAAAATTCACTTCCTATTTTAAAGACTACAGAGCTGGAAAAAGAAAATCTTACAACACATGTCTTCTGTTGCTCTTCTAAGTAGTATTGGACCTAGAAAACATGAGGAAGTGCCAGACCAAGTACTGTTTCATCATCCTTCGCTGTTTGAAGAATACAGCAGAGGCAGACCATAGTTTCTTCAGTCAGTCTCTAGTTGGTCAGTTCTGGTGCATTTCACCTGTAATTTTTGTCAGTTCTCAGTCTCCCTCACTTCAGCAGTCAGGGATACATTTATTACACGGTACCCACAGTAAGTCTCGGAATTTCAGGCAGACCTATTAATTCCCCAGGAGTATCCTTTTGGCTCAGTGAAGACTTTTGAGTACCTTAACTTACATTCATTCTGGAGACAGGCACCATGATTCCATTTACCCAAAAAGCTACTTGGAGTGGGGCTGTTACCATGTTGAAATTGCAGTTTAAAGGTAACCTGTAACAAAAGAGTACTTTCTGTATTTCCAGTGAAGGAGCTGAGAAAAAAAAATCTGTAAGAAACCATTGCTGCAATTTTATTTTAACAAAAGGGCAGATTTATTCATGTTTACAAACAAGTTTCAAAAACAAAAAGGA